>OZ030006.1:123448357-123953357 GCA_964023405.1 Apodemus agrarius | reverse complement strand
CTCATTTTGTAGACCAGGCTGGACTTGAACTCAGAGATCCACCTGCTTGTCTCCTGGGTGCTGTGATTAAAGGCATGCACCACCATGCCTGGCTCAGGAATGTCATTTAAAAGTCTTTTCTTGTTTATTGAGCTATTTATGTAATTTCTGTTTTCGAGTTCATTTGTGTGGGATTTACGTTCATTGATTAGCATATTTTGAACCATCCCTGCATTTCTACAATAAATGCAACTTGATCATAGTGAATGTCATAATTTGCCTTCTGTTACTATGATAAAATACTCTAATCAAAAGTAATTTGAGGAAGAGTTTATTTAGCCTATGCTTCCCAATCACTGTCACCTGTGGAACTCAGGGCAGGAACTCAAGCAATAGCAGAGGCATGAACCGTGGAAGAACACTGCTTACTGGCTTGCTTCACCGCCTTCCTCAGCTGCTTTTCTTATACAGCCCAGGCCCACCTGCCTAGGTTAGAGCAAGAAAGTGGCTGATCACATCTTTATCCATACAAAGGAAACACAGAGAGTAAGTAGGAAGTAGGGCTAGGTTATCATCCCTCAAAATCCTCCCCTAATGTGTTTCCTTAGAAAGTCAGCATCTTCTAAAGGGTCTATAACCTCCACAAACACCTACACCAATTGATGATCAATTATTCAGATATGTAAGCTTATGAGGACTATTTCTCACCCAAACCACCCAACAGTTAATTTAGCTAGCAGTTTGTTAATATTATTTATCTTTTTAAAGAATCTATTCTTTGTTTTATCAGTTCTTTGTGTTGTAGCTTTTAGCTTCATTAATTTCTGCTGTGATGGTAGTTATTTTCATCTACTGACTTTGAGATTGTTTTATTGTTTTCACAAGGCTTTAAAGTGCATCATTAAATTATTTACTTGAAATCTCTCTGTTTTTAATGTAAATATTTAGAACTATTAGCTTTCCTCTTAAAACTCTTTTTTTTTTTTGTGTACCATAAGCTTTGGTGCATTATGTTTTCATTCTCATTAACTTCTACCAATTTTTAAATTTTTTTCTTGATTCCTTCAATGACTAAATTAATACATTCAATAATATGCTGCCTAATCTCCACACATTCATATGTGTTCCGTATTTTCCTTGCTATTTGTAGTTTTATCCCACTGTGATAAGATAGAATATAAAAACTATTCAACTCTTCTCCTCTTGCTAAGATTTGCTTTTGTTCTAATCTATGGTCTTTTCTAGAGAAGGTACTATGAACTTCTAACAAGAATGTATTCTGCAGTGTTTGGATGACATATGTTGTCTATGATGTCATTTGATTCAAATGTTTCTCCACTGAGGGACTGGCCTGTTAACGTTTGAGAGTATAGAAGTCATTCACTGTTATTATGTTTTGGTTTATCTGTGATTTTATACCTAGAACTATTTTATGAAACATAATGCATCCATGTTGGGTGAATATAGGTTTAAAATGATCAGATCCATTTGATGGTTTGATATGATAATCAGTATGGAGTGGTCTTCTTTATTTCTTCTGATTATTTTTAATTTGAAATCCATTTTGTCAGATATGAGAACAATGACACCTTCTTGTTCCCTAGGTCTTTTCTCTAGGAACACCTGCTTTCATCCACTCACAGCCTCATATAGTGAAGTGTGCTTCATGGGCATGATAAATATATGATTCCTAATTTCTTTTCTTATTTGTTCATCTGTGTCTTTGACTGGAGAATTGAGACCATTGATACTCTGATATTCAGAGTTACTATTGAAAGGTATGTAGTAATTCTCATCATCTTGCTGATTTTTTTTTATGTTTAGTGTTTTCCTAATCCTATAATTCCTTTTTTAAAATTTTTTAATTTATTTTTTTTAATTTTTAATTGTTTTTATTTTTTTATTTTTGGCATGTGAGTATACTTAGCTAGAGTGTCTGAAGACACACCAGAAGAGGGCATCAGATCCCATTACAGATTGGTGTGAGCCACCATGTGGTTGCTGGGAATTGAAGTCAGGACCTCTGGAAAAGCAGTCGGTACTCAACCACTGAGACATCTTTCCAGCCCTCCTATTCCTATCTTAACTATTATTCTATCATGATCTATTTTTTCTCGTGGCCTCATGGATGTCTTTGCCTTTGTCCTCAGTCTGAAGGGTTTCTCCAAATATGTTCTGTAGAACATGTGCTATTATGCTCACTTATTGGTAATGAATTCCTCGGCATATTTTATTTTAATGGAAAGTTTTTCTTTCTCCTTAAATTATGATAGCTTTGCTGGGTATTGTAGCATGATGAGGCAATTAATTGTCTTTAAGAACTTGTAATACATCATTCCAAGCCTTCCTGGCTTTCAAAATTTCTGTTGAAAAATCTGCTATTATGTTGGTAGTCTTGACCATAATATGTGTCTTCGCATTTCCTTTGAAATTTTATACACTTTCTTCCTCCTGTATTTCCAATGGTTTAAGTATAATATAAGAAGAGGATTTTCTTTTCTGGTCTTACCTATGTGGTGTTTTAAATGCCTTCGACATCTGGATTGGCACCCCTTTTCTAATTTAGGGAAATTTTATGCTATCATTTTGTTGAAAATGTTTTCTATACCTTTGGAATAAAAGTATTATCTTTCTTTTATGCCCACAATTCTTACATTTTGTATTTTTATTATACCTTATATATCTTGGAAGTCTCCCTTGTAGCTTCTTACTATCTTTCTTCTTGTCAAATTGCTCAGAGTCCTCCTCCACGTCTTTGAGTTCTGATGGCCTTTCCTTCATTGGTTGTGTTCACGAAGTTTTCCATTGAGCTTTGTGGGTTTTTTTTTTAAGATGATTTATGGATTTTTGTATATGTGAGTACACTGTAGCTGTCTTCAGCATTCTAGAAGAGGGTGTCAGATCTCATCATGGATGGTTGTGAGCCACCATGTAGTTGCTGGGATTTGAACTCAGGACCTTTGGAAGAGCAGTCAGTACTCTTAACTGCTAAGCCATCTGTCCAGCCGGAGCTTTGTGCTTTATTGTTCTTTTCATTTTCAGTATTTTCATTTGGTTTTCTTCACTATTTCTGCCTTTTTATAATATTTCTTTCATATCTATTTTTACTTCTTTACTTCACCCATCTGTATTCTCTGGAGAGTTATTCAGCTTCTGTGGTTTCTTTGAACATATGTAGAATCATATTTTTTTCTGAGTTATTTGTCTGGAATTTCATCTAATTCTTTCTCAGTAGAAGACATTGCTGTGGAATTGGAATTTTTTGAGGACTCAGTATTGCCTGGGTTTTGTGTGTGTGTGTGTGTGTGTGTGTGTGTGTGTGTGTGTGTGTGTGGTGTTACTGAAAGGATAAGGTTATAAGCTAGGAATCCCCCATGCCTGGGCATGTGGGGGGCACTTGAATCCGCAAGGCCAGTGGGGGAGGGTGGGCGCGACACTGCGTGGCGGCCACGTAAGCGGATATGACTTAACTAGTTCTTCCGGCCTCTGTGAGAGGGTGATAGGTTGTCAGAGAGCTCAGGTTCGGATGGTTTGAACTGATTGGCTTAGAAGCTTGTGGTAGGCGGGTTCTGTTATAAGTCTATAAAAGACCAAGGCAAGCCAGCTTGGGCGGGCTTACATCTTTACCTTGCTGGGGAGACAGTAACCCCCCAGAGCTCTGGAAATTAAAACCCTCTTGCGAAATTGCATCAGGTCTGTCTCTCGTGAGTGTTTGGGGTGCCGGTTTCTGAGGCATGGGGGTACAGAAGTACCCCGGTTTTTCTTTCGGATCTTACAGTTGGTGCATTGGGCCGGGAAATGCGGACACCCCTACACACTCGAGAAACAACTTGGAGGTAAGGGGACCCCTTCTGAAGTGTGTGTGTGCGCCGGCCGGCCGATGTGATGTTGTTCATTCGTCCTGAGTGTTCTGTTCTGTTCTTGGGATCTGAATCTGATGAGACGCGCGCTTTTAGATATGCAGCTGTCTCCTCGGACCGTGATGGCCAGGAGACCGTGGTATAGGCAGACGTGCTAGTGGAGGCCACAAGCTGTAACTCGGGGAGACGTCCCTGAGTGGGGGAAATCCAGGGACGCCTGGGAAGTTCCCATCTGGGTGTCAGGAGGATAAGGTAGTTCTAAATTGGAGAACTTACATGCCCTCCCGGCCGTCTGGTTTTCTGATCTGGTTCTGTTTTCTGTTTGTTTCACTGTTTTGTCAAAAGCCTGACTGGGGCGGAGAGTTCCGCCTGGCAATCGAAACCTCAGGGGTCTGGAGGAAGCTGGAGAAGGCCGAATAGGGTTCTTCTCTTCTCTGTATTTGTTTCCTGCAACTGGCAGGAATATTCGGTATCTGAAACTGCGTTGTCTAGAGGCAAACTGTCTTGAACTGAGATGCCTGATGGTGGCAGCGTCAGGTTGTCTATGTGGTGATTGTTTCTGTGTTGTAATCTTGTGTTTTTGTTGTTTGTATTTTGTATAGTCTTGTGTTCTCAGACTTAGATGACTGACGCATAGGGATTTAGACCGACTGATAATTTTGTTAAGAGTTTAGACCGACTGAAAGGACCGCCATGGTGGGCTCTGTGGCAGCAAGATCGGGTCCCGTGACTCAGGCCCGCCATGTTAGGGTCTGGCGGCAAGATCGGGTCGCGTGACTCCGGCCCGCCATGTTAGGGTCTTTGGCGCCAAGATCGGGTCGCGTGACTCAGGCCCGCCATGTTAGGGTCTGGCGGCAAGATCGGGTCAGGTGACTCAAACCCGCCATGTTAGAACAAGACAAAATATTTAAGCTGTGAGGCCCCCTAGTGGGGGAAATAATTTCTAGCAAGACACTCAAAGTGGTGGATGTAGGAATTCTGAATTTAAGTTACAGATGGCTTATTTCATTTATTTTAAATTGTTTAAATTATTATAATAGATATACTGTTAAGCTGTGGCTTTATTGTTTCTCTGGGGAAGAGGTCAAAAATAAGGGGGACCTCTAGAAGACTAGATTCTGAAACATTAAGCAAAAAATCTGTTTCGGTAATACTAAAAGCTTGTTTTGAGAATTATATTATGTTCAAGGCATAAATTCTTATTTGATACCGATTTTATTTTGATACAAAATCAAGGTTTTCACTGGTATAAATACTAAAAATGTAAACATGCAGGATTTACACCCAGTCCTTTCTTGCTGTTATTATTATAGATCTGAAATGTTTAAGCCTATGAGTTTGGGGCCATACAAAAATATAAGGCTCTGAGTTTATTATTAGGGTGTTTTTAAAGTATAAACGGTTCAGGTATTTAGCAATCTCTATCATTTGGCTAATTCTTAAAAGGTGTGTTAAGCTTTCTATATATTTTCAGTTAATATTGGTCACTCTTGGATTTCTGACGGGGATAAAAACTGTTAGTCTCATAGTCAGCTCAAGCTCTTTAATCTTGAAAGCTGATATAGGTTTACAGAAATGATTTTCAGGTGATATAAAATTTATAGCCAAAACATGAGTCAGGTGTTAATTCTTATAGTCTTTCAAGATAGTAAAGGTGACAAGGGTTCTGTTTGACAGAGATTGGATGTTATGCTCAATTTATATTTAGAGAAGACCACAGAATGGAGCAGAAGATCTGAAACCACCTATCCTGATTCACGGTGACACCCTCACTAAAGACATATTTCCCAAGAGACTGATTAATCTCTTTGAGACTGTTTTATTTGTAATACAGGAAGCCAGAAAAGAATACCCCCTCAGACGAAAGGTAAGAGGCACCTGAAGGACCAACACCAGACTCCACTGGCGGGTCTTGAGGGCATGATAGCCCACAGATTTGGCAAAGGTATGTGAAGCAGGGACCAGAGGAGTCACTGGCAGCCTTTCTAGTGTAGCTCAGAAACATTTTGCTATACACCCCAGACTAGAAGGACTTTAGTTTGCTGAGAAAGTATGTAGAGGGATTTGGTACAAGTTATTTAGAAGGTCTGTAGAGAGATTTGGTGGTGCAGGTTGTTAGAAGTCTATAGAGAGATTTAGTATAGTTTGCTGAGACAGGGAGAGAAAGTAAAAAAAAAAATGAGAGAAGGAAGCTACAGAAAATCCTGGCTAAAAGGCAGAAAGGAATCAATGTGCATACTATATGGAGAGGCCACTAAGCCAGAGTGTGCCCTAACAAGCTGGGAGCAAGAACTCACAGGTCTTGGGAGAAGTGGCCCCAAATGGCAAAGGTGTTATCCCTGGATAAAGACAATGACTAGGGGAGATGGGTGTTCTGACCACCTCCCCCAACCCTGGATAACTGTGAGAGGGAAAGAGAAATCCACTCAGTTCTTGATGGACACGGAGGCTTAACACATGGTCTTCCAACCCAATGGCCCTGTTTCCAAGAAAAGATCTAAGGTCCAAGAAGCCACTGGCACCAAAATATGTTCATGGACTACCCGAAGAACAATGGACCTAGGGATGGGATGGGTAACCCATTCATTTAAGGTCACCCCAGGCCTAACTGTTGGAGCAAGGCATACTCTCCAAAATGGTGGGAAGGACAGATATATTTACTGTCCAAAGGGCTGCAGCAACTGGCCCAAAAAGAGAGACTGACCCCTGCTGAAAGTTGCTACAGACAGGAGCAATTTTCTCCATGAAGGACAGGGACAAGCAGGTGCTGCTATGGTGGGCAGCACAAACGGCATCTGGGTAGAAGAATCTTTACCCCCTGGCATGTCAACGCAGAAAGTGGAGCTAATGGCCCTTACCAAGACCTCGGAACTTGGAGACAGCAAGAAAATCAACATCCACATGGATAACAGGTATGCCTTTGCCACAGCCCACGTCCACAGGTGTATATGCCAAAAGGACTGCTCACATCAGAGAAAACCAACATGAAATCTTGGACCTCTTAGATGCCCTAATGAAGCCAACAACCGTGAGTACCATCCTCTGCCCAGGATGTCAAAAGGGAAAAGACTCAGTGGGCAATAGCCTGGCAGAGCAAATGGCTCCAAGGATAGATATACAGGAGCCTATACTTGTTGTGGTTCTGTGAGAGGCATCCACTGACAAATGGGACAAAGTGAGATAGCCTCACTTAACATATGCTGAAGAAAAGAAGGACTGAGATTGATAGCCATCTGACCAACTATTACCAAGGAAAGGTGCACACAGAAGGGAGAATCATACTCCCCAGAAAGTAAGCCAAGGACTCGCCAGGGCAAATGCACACATGAACTCATTTAAGGGATCAATAAAACAGTGTAAGGTATGCCAGCGAGTGAATGCTTATGCAGCAAAGAGTAAATAAGGCAGAAGACCTAGAAGAGAACAACCTAGAGTATATAGAGGTTTTATAAAAGATAAGGCAGGAAAGTATGGTTATGAATATCTTCTAGCACTTGTAGATAGTTAATCTAGATAGATTGAGACTTCCCCTAGCAGGCAGGAAATAGCAGCCAGGGTTAAAAGAAATTTTCCCGAGTTTCAGAGTGCCCAAGGTAATTGGATCAGACAATAGTTCTGTTTTTGTTTCTAAGGTAAGTCAGAAATTAACAGATATTGGGGACTAATTGGAAATGTTATTAGATATACTGTCCCCAGGGCTCAAGACAGCTAGAGAAAATAAACAAAACTCTATGAGAGACCTTAACTAAATTGACCTTGGAGACTGGTTTAGGCTGGGTGGTGCCTCTCCCCTTGTTTCTAAATAGTCCTTGCCATTTTAATCCTCTTTGTTACCCCAATTTCTTTGTCATCTACTGGGTCCTCCCGAGAGGTGTAGCACAACATGAGATTTGGCTCAAACTGTTCGCTTTAATGCTCTAGGCATGTCAGAGACTCCTCGCTGCTTCCAGACAGGTTACTGGATCTGTCAAAGAAGGCTTCAGAAACAGTTGCTGGAACCCTGGTAAAAGAGATCCTCACCAAATTGATCACAGAGACTGGACCTTTGCTCTCTAGGCTCGAGGCGCTCCAATGGATAAGGCATCGAGGTCCCGGAGGCCTACTCAGGAGGAGATCCACAAGTCCCACATCGCTTCCAAGTCGGAGATATGGTCTACATTAGATGCCACCATGCGGGAAACTTTAAGACTCAGTGAAAAGACCCTTATCTTGTATTCTTGACCACCCTGTTTTCTGCCCTGATAGGACCCCTAATGATAATGCTCCTGTTTCTTAGTTAGACTTATACAGTCAATAGATTAGTTGCCTTCATCAGGGACCAGGTGTGCGCGGTCCAGATTATGTACTTAGGCAGCAGTATAAGAGCCTTCTGAGACAAGAAGAGGCTGACCTTTAATTCTCCTAGTTCTAAGGTTAGAACTATTAACAAGACAGGAAGTGGGGAATGAAAGGATAAGGTTATAAGCTAGGAATCCCCCATGCCTGGGCATGTGGGGGGCACTTGAATCCGCAAGGCCAGTGGGGGAGGGTGGGCGCGACACTGCGTGGCGGCCACGTAAGCGGATATGACTTAACTAGTTCTTCCGGCCTCTGTGAGAGGGTGATAGGTTGTCAGAGAGCTCAGGTTCGGATGGTTTGAACTGATTGGCTTAGAAGCTTGTGGTAGGCGGGTTCTGTTATAAGTCTATAAAAGACCAAGGCAAGCCAGCTTGGGCGGGCTTACATCTTTACCTTGCTGGGGAGACAGTAACCCCCCAGAGCTCTGGAAATTAAAACCCTCTTGCGAAATTGCATCAGGTCTGTCTCTCGTGAGTGTTTGGGGTGCCGGTTTCTGAGGCATGGGGGTACAGAAGTACCCCGGTTTTTCTTTCGGATCTTACATTACTTGTAGTTTTGTGTTGAGAATTGACTCTCTGGAGTTAGGTCATTGTTTGGATTTATTTGTTTTCAATCACCCTAATTGTCTCTGATAGTGTTTACTCTGTTCAAGGGATCCTTAGCTTGTGAATTTTACCTGTTACTGGGTTTTCAGAGTGTATTAGTTACTATTCTGTTGCTTTGACAAAACACTGGGACAAAGACAACTTAAGGAAGAGGGAGTTTGCTTTGGCTTATGGCTCTAGATGGTTAAGAGCTCATCATGGCATGGGAGCATGGCAGCAAGTGGCAGACATGGTGGCAGGATCAGAAAGCTGAGACATCTGCAACAACAAACACGCAGCACACACACACACCACTGATAAACTTCCTTCAGCAAGACTGTGCCTCTTGCTTATCCCCAGTGATTCCATCAACTGCAGACCAAGTGTTCAAATACCTGAGTGTATAGGGGACATTTTCATTTAAGCCACCACACCAGGTTGTTCAGTTTGTTTTAAAATGATGCCTAGATATGGCCCTCTGAGAAAAGTGACCTACTCAACAGAGGACTGACTCATGGTGTCACCAAAATGTGTGATCTGATTTGAGGCTTGTAAGGGCTGAGGGCTTGCCCCGAGCTTAGAAGTCACTCTCTTTGCTCTGAGGTTGCCTGGATGTAGAGGACAGTTTCATATCAACTTGATACAAGCTAATGCCATTTAGAAGGAGGGGACCTTGATTAAGAAAATGTCTCCATTAGATGGGGCTCTAGGCAAGCCTATGGAGCATTTTCTTAATTAATTGATGGTGAGGGCCATACCCATTGTGGGTGGGGGTCATCCTGGCCTGTTAGCCCTGGGTTCTATAAGAAATCAGGCTGAACAAGCCATGAGGAACAAACCAGTAAGTAGAACCCCTCCATAGCCTCTGCATCAGTTCCTGCCTCCAGGTTCCTGCCCTTTTTCAATTCCTGTCCTGATTTCCTTCAATGATGTAAGGAAGTATGAGTCAAATAAACCCTTTCTTCTCTAAGTTGATTTGATCATGGTGTTTCTTCATAGCAATAATAACTTAAGACAAAATAGTTGTAGTGAGAATTTTGGTTTATTTGAAAACATGGAAATATTATAAGAATGTGTTTTCATTTAAATTCTAGGTATGGGATATGGGGCTGTTTCAGATTGTCCACTGCAGCTGACCATGATTTGCCTTGTGCTGTAGCAGGGGTGTGGTTTTGTCAGCTGCAGTGTGTGGCATTTGAAATTCTGGGCATTTTTTAGAGGTTATATAGATGTTAGGCCTGATAGCTGGTGTGGCTGCTTGGTGGCTGTTTGATGACTGAATGCCATTGATTGTAGTTGGTTGATGTTTATCAAGTAGGCATGTTCGAAAGACAGGAGAAGAAGAAGTTAGATATCCTGACAGTGAAGATCAAACTTGCCCCCAAGGAACTCAATGCCCCTAGGAGGAAGTAGTCTAAAGCCACTCCCTTTCCCCCTATCCTTTTTACCTCTCCTATCTAGTGTTGGGATTGAAAGGGTGGAAGAAAGAAGAACACACAATGTAGCCAAAAGACCGGCTACAGATAGTGAGGTGTTGCTGTGACAGAGCTAATCAAGTTATTTTGGGAAGGACTGTAGAAGGACTTTGGAGCTTTGGCCTAGAAAAAGTTATTGATTTGAGAACTCAGAACTGTTCTGTGGGAGCTTGAAAGATGAGAAGGCTAAGAACAGTGTAAATGATGGATGCCTGGTTTGTGGAGTTTCAGAAGGAAGCAAAGATTCCACCAGGCCCTGTGAGTTAAGAGTCTGTGATTCTGGCTTGCTGGGACTGAAGAATTGGCTATAATTAACAAGAGACCAGAACCATTAAGACAAACCATTGTTTTCCTGGGACAACGGATGCTGGTTAGCTTGGGTTAAAGAATCAGCTGTGACTTAAGAAGAGATTAACATAGAAGAGAAGTTTTCTAAGAAATTGTTCCTCAGGGGCAGCACACAGGAGCTGTTCCAGAAACGGCCAAGGTTGGACCTTCTGTTGGTAGCCAAACTTGGTAGCGTAAGAGTCCCCATGTGGTATTAGTTTTGTATTTATGAAGGGGCCACAGAAAGCAGCTGAGGCTTGCCACCGTTTGGCAGGGTTGGAGTTCCTGAAGAGACTCCAAGAAAGGTTATTAGTGAAAGTGCATCCCAGTTGCAGAAAGGAGACTCTGGTGTTTTGGAGATGCCAGTATCATGGAGAATGGCCACCAAGAACATCAACAGGTGAGGAGTGGAGTCAGGGTGAACCTAGAAGATAAACTGTGTGTGCTTCATAAGGAAGAATCAAAGAAGTGACCCAAGACCTTTGGGGGAGACCAGAAGATCATAAGTGAATCCCAGATAATTGGACAATGAGTTATTTACACTTTTGGAGTTTGGTGTTGCTTTGTTAAGATTGTGACTGTACCCTGATTCTTCCCTCATGAAGTAAGGAAGTATTTAATTTAATTTTTTAAAAAGGTGCCTACAGGGGCTAGAGAGATGTCTTGGTGATTAAGAGTACTGGCTGCTCTTCCAGAAGACCTGAGTTCAATTTCCAGCAACCACATGGTAGCTTACAACCATCTGTAATGGGATCTGATGCCCTCTTCTGGTCTGTCTGAAGATACTGACAGTGTGCTCACATACATACAATAAATAAATACATCTTTTTTTTTTTTTAATGCTTACAGTTGAGAGTTTTAGAACTCTTAAAAGAGATTTTGGATTTTTAAAGAACCTGGGTCTTTTAAAGGGACTGAACTTTTAATGTGTTTGAATTTTTAAAGATCGTTGACTTTTAAAATTATTTGTTTTGAGGTGAGGTCTTGGGAATGACTGAGAAAGGCAAAGTTGGAGCTTAATGGTGATGTGTTTATGTGTCAAGTTGACAAGGGTTCAATTGCACTAGCCAGTCTTATGACAACTTTACACAAATTATTTGGAAAGAGGGAACCTCAATTAGGAAAATGCCTCCATCAGATCAGGCTGTACTCTGGCTTGCAAAGCATTTTCTTAATTAGTGATTGATGTGCAAGGACCCAGCCCATTGTGAATGGTGCCATCCCTAGGCTGGTGGTAGTGAGTTCTATAAGAAAGCAAACCAGTATAAAACTCTTGTCCATGGACTCTCCAACAACCCATGCCTTCAAGTTCATGTCCTATTTGAATTCCTATAATGAGTTCCTATGATATGGAACTATAAGCCAAACATACCCATTTTTACCCAACTTTCTTTGGTCATGGAGGTTCATAGACAACAATGTAACTCTGACTAAGACACTGGATTATCACCTTTTCTGTGAAGATTCCCTTACCCTGCTGCTCAAGCTGCATTATGGAAACTAGGTGGAGCATATCTTCTTCTTCTTCTTCTTCTTCTTCTTCTTCTTCTTCTTCTTCTTCTTCTTCTTCTTCTTCTTCTTCTTCTCCTCCTCCTTCTCCTTCTCCTTCTCCTTCTCCTCCTCTTCCTCCTCCTCCTTCTCCTCCTCCTCCTCCTCCTCCTCCTCCTCCTCCCCCTCTCCTCCTCCTCCTCTCTTTTTTCTTTTTCCTGGATATTTTCTTTATTTACATTTCAATTTTTTTCCCTTTCCAGGTCTTCCCTTCGGAAACCCCCTATCCCATGCCCCTCTCAGCCTGCCTCTATAACAGTGCTCCCCCACCAACTTACCCACTCCTATCTTCCTACCCTGGCATTCCCCTACACTGGGGCATTAAACACCAACACCCTCAGGGCCAAGGGCCTCTCCTCTCACTGATGTCCAACAAGACCATCCTCTGCCACATATGCAGCTGGAGTCATGGTTCCCTCTTTGGTTGGTGGTCCAGTCCCTGGGAGACTCAGGGGAGTCTGGCCTGTTGATACTTTAGCTCCCTCCATGGGGCTACAAACCCCCTCAGCTCATTCAGTCCCAACTCCTCCATGGGGACCCCGAGCTCAGTCCAAATTGTTGGTTGTGAGCATCTGCCCCTGTATTTGTCAGGCTCTGGCAGAGCCTCTCAGGAGACAGCCATATTAGGCTCCTATCAGCAAGCACTTCCCAGCACCCACAATAGCATCCAGGTTTGGTAACTGTATACAGGATGGATCCCCAGTTGGGGCAGTCTCTGGTTGACCTTTCCTTCAGTCTCTGCTCCACACATTTTCTCCATATTTCCTCCTGTGATTATTTTGTTTCCTCCCCTAAGAAGCACTGAAGCATCACACTTTGTTCTTCCTTCTTCCTGGGCTTCATATGGTCTGTGAATTGAATCTTAGGTATCCCGAACTTTTAAGCTAACATTCACTTATCAGTGAAAGCATACCATGTATGTTCTTTTGTGACTGAGTTACTTTACTCAGGATTATATTTTCAAGTTCCATCCATTTGCCCACGAATTTCATGAAGTCATTGTTTTTTAATAGATGAGTAGTATTCCTTTGTGTAAATGCACCACATTTTCTGTATCCATTCCTCTGTTGAGGAACATCTGGGTTCTTTCCAGCTTCTGGCTATTATAAGGCTGCTATGAACATAGAGGAGCATGTGTCTTTATTACATGTTGAAGCATCTTCTGGGTATATGCCCAGGAGTGGTTTAGCTGGATCCTCAGGCAGTACTATGTCCAATTTTCTGAGGAACTGCTAGACTGATTTTCAGAATGGTTGTGCCAGCTTGCAGTCCCACCAGCAATAGAGGAATGTTCCTTTCTCCACATCCTCGACAGCATCTGCTGTCACCTGAGTTTCTGATTCTAGCCATTCTGACTGGTGTGAGGTGAAATCTCAGGGTTGTTTTTATTTGCATTTCCCTGATGACTAAGGATGTTGAACATTTCTTTAGGTGCCTCTCAGCCATTCAAGTTTCCTTAGTTGAGAATTATCTGTTTAGCTCTGTACCACATTTTTAATGGGGTTATTTGGTTCTCTGGAGTCTAACTTCTTGAGTTCTTTGTATATATTGGATATTAGCTCTCTATCAGATGTAGGATTGGTAAAGATCTTTTCCCAATCTGTTGGTTGCTGTTTTGTCCTATTGACAGTGCCCTTTGCCTTACAGAAGCTTTGCAATTTTATGAGGTTCCATTTGAATTTAGAGCACAAATGGTATTCTGTTCAGGAACTTTTCCCCTGTGCCAATGTGTTCGAGGCTTTTCCTCATTTCTCTTCTACTAGATTCAGTGTATCTAGTTTCATGTGGAGGTGCTTAATCCACTTGGACTTGAACTTGTACATGGAGATAAGAATGGATTGATTTGCATTATTCTGCATGCTGACCGACAGTTGAACCAGCACCATTTGTTGAAAATGCTGTCTTTTTCCAACTGGATAGTTTTAGCTCCTTCGACAGAGACCATAGGTATGTTGGTTCATTTCTGGGTCTTCAATTCTTTTCCACTCATCTATCTGCCTGTCACTGTACCAATACCATGCAGTTTTCATCACTATTGCTCTGTGATAGGGGAGCTTAAGGCCAGGGATGGTGATTCCCCCAGAAGTTCTTTTATTGTTGAAAACAGTTTTCACTATCCTGGGTCATTTTGTTATAACAAATGAATTTGAGAATTGGGAGCATGCCTTCTTTCTCTTTGGTGTTTTACCTTTATTTTCTCCACATTCTTCAGATTTTTCTACTTTTATGAATTTCTAAAGACTTTTTCTTTGGGATAGACTGTTCCCTTTTTTTTAAAGTTTTTGAGATTTATTTATTTATTTTATGTATATGGGTGCTCTGTCTCCATGTACTCCTGCATGCCAGAAGACAGCGTCAGATCCCATTATATGGTTGCGAGCCACCATGTGGCTGCTGTGCATTGAGTTCAAGACCTCTGGAAGAGCAGCCAGTGCTCATAACCACTGCACCATCTCTCCAGCCCCGAGTCTGTTCTTTCCTACAGTGACTCTTCTCCTTAACTGGATATAATAGTTAATTTTGATTATCAACTTGATTTGATTTGGAATCAACTAAGTGATACATCTCTGGAACAGACTGTGAGGACATTTTAACGAAGGATGGACTGAGAGGAGAAGACCCTCCCCCAGGGTGGGTGCCACCCCAGACACAAGGAGGTTTGATGAACAAGTAATGCTTGCCTGCCTGCTTCCTGCTGGCCTTTCCTGTTGCTGCTGCTGTTACCATCTTTCAGGGATATCAGCTGTCACTTTATTTACCTGTCCAATGTAGAGTGAAGACAAGTGACTACAGAAATTCTTCAGGCCTTCAGAGCTATATTACAGCTACAAAGATATCTACCCTCCTGATTGAGCAGCCATGAGTTTATTGGCCTTTCCAGTGTGCCAATGGCCATTGTCGAAGTATGCAGATCCTATTGTGTAATCCAATATAATAAAATCCCTCTTTTTAACATTCTTTCATCCTTGTTCTTCATGAGAACCCTAACTGGTCACTGAGTCACAGGCAAATGGCCCCTAGTCTGTCATCTTACTCAGGAGCTGTTGTAACATTCTCTATGGAACACTGTCAGAAAAAGCTCAAGAGGCTGTAGGACTGTGAAAGGCAGCCTGTTTTCTGGTTGACCTAAGGTTGGAAACCCTGGCGACCCTGAGGGATGGTAGGTGTTTTGCCATGCTCCTGGACACCAGGCTCCTGACACGAAGCTGCAGCCCTACATAATTTTGTGGCCATCAGTCACATAAGGGCAATGCCCCAAGCCCCTCCACAGGTAGAGGACTTGACATGTAGCCTCCAGACAGATCTCCATCTTAATGAGGTACCTAACGGTCTTGAGGCTTAGCCAACAAACTCCCCTTCCCAGACTCTCCTCCCTGCAAAAGGTATTTTACCTCAGGCCCACCCTGAGAAAGTGGGATATGGTTTTACTCATCACCACTCTCTGCCATGACAATAAATGCCTTGAAACCATGGGCTGTCTCTTTTCATCAGGATTTACCATGGGAAAGCAATGGAATAGGCCTTCTCCTAAAGAGCCCGCCCCCAATCTCAGAAAGCCTTTCAGTGTGCCAAAGACTCTCCTCCCTGTGGGTCCCAGCCAGCGCTCCCCCTCTTCCCCCCCTTAGCCTTATGCTAGATCCAGCCAGAGGGCCCCCACTCAGTTCTCAGCTCTTCCACAGCATCCAGCGGTGCCTGGGTGTCCAAGAGCCTGAGAACCAGATGCCCCAGCCTCCCTGCAGGCCTGGGGACCCCCAAGCCAGCTCCAGCAGGCCCCAGGACCTCAGACTGTGCTCCCCAACTCCAGAGAGGCATCCAGCAGCTTCCCATAGCCTGACACCTGCCTGGTGCCCGGTGTCCCACCTCCCAAGCAACTGGAGCCCTGAGTGGACACTGGACAAACCATAACCTTACAAGAGACCTGAAATTGAGGTGCATGGATGAGCTCCCCTTTCATGCAATAGCTGGCCTCTGCATCTGAAGCTGTGTTAGGTGGGTACCCAAAGCACTTAGCTTCGAAAGTCCCAGAAGAGGGTCACAGAGTATGACAGAACAGCTTGTTTGTCCTTCCTCCAATCACAAGCTAGTTCTTTGCCTCTAATCATCTTTACAAATAAGGGCAATAAAGAAATAGGCAGGGCTCTACATTTATCCCATTTTAAAACTATAGAATTTGCACTATTTTTAGTTCTTTAGGTCAGTACCAAAAAAATTCCTAAAATGATAATCCAAAATTAATCTTTCCCTCTGTAACCACATCATCTAGATCATGTTGCTAATTTCTACACACTCATCACTTTGAAGTTATTTTGCACCTGAACCTGTTTGCTAAAATGCAGAAATGTCTATATTGCTGGTAGAAGGTTCCAAGGTGAAAGTACTTGCCTTATTACTATTTTATTTCAGCTTATGAGAAACTGCCTGGCACAAAGGTGTAGTAGATGTGATGATTTGTATATGCTTGGCCACGGGAGTGGCACTATTGGGAAGTGTGGCCTTGCTGAAGTAGATGTATCATGTGTCACTATGGATGTGGGTTTAAGACTCTCACCTTAGCTGTCTGGAAGCCAGTATTCTGCTAGCAGCCTTCAGATGAAGATGTAGAACTCTCAGCTCATCTTGCCTGGATGCTGCCATGTTCTTGCCTTGACGATAATGGACTAAACCTTTGAGCCTGTAAGCCAGCCCCAATTAAATGTTGCCCTTATAAGAATTGCCTTGGTCATGGTATCTGGTCACAGAAGTAAAGCCCTAACTAAAACAGTAGAATTAGAAAACATTCTACAATGAAATAATAACTATTTTAACTAACCAATCAATGTGTAGATGAATGGCTCTTCAGAATGCAGCATCATGTCAGCATTATGGACAAGATTCACGTTGCAATAGGGGTTTCTCCCTTTGAGCTCTGCTTCTGGGGCTTCAGTTGAGTGTGGAGAACCAGAAGGAGTCCTCCTTACTCCTTCACCATCTCTCATTGGACCTGATGTTTACTCATCTGTTAAGATCTTCATTGTTTCCTAGAAGTGTGTTTTAGGGGCTTAAAAACTGCTGATAACTTGATTCAAGACCCTACAATGTGCTGTATGTGCTGATACCTGGTCCCCAGCTGCTGGTATTATTTTTAGAGGTGTTAGAAACTTTGGAAAGGATGCCTTAGAATGAGAAAGTATGTCTTATTTACTTTTCTGCTGCTGCTGTGAAGAGACACTATGACCAAGGCAACGTATAAAAGAAAGCATTACACCGGAGGTTTTATTACAGCTTCAGAGGGTACACCTATGACCATCATGTCGGGGAGGGTGGCTGCAAGCAGGCAGACATGGCACTGGAGAACTTACTTCTTTATTCACTACTTGGAGGCAACAAAAGTGACCTAATTAGGAATGGAATAGGCTTTTGTAATGTAGTGACAAATCCCTCCAAAAAGGCCAGACCTTCTAATCTTTCCCAAGTAGTTTCACTAACTGGGGGCCAAGAATTCAAACACAGGAACCCATTGAGGCCATTCATATTCAAACCACCACAAAGTGGGTAATTAGAGATGGGCCCTTCAGGGCTGGAAAGATGGCTGGCACTTAAGGGCACTGCTGTTCTTCCAGATGTCCTGAATTCAAGTCCCAGCATGCACATGATGGCCACAACTCTAGCCCCATGATTTCCAATGCCTTCCTCTGGTCTACAGATGTACATACAGACAAACACCCATATACGCAAAATACGTAAACCCTTAAGGGGGAGCTGGAAAGATGGCTTAGCCACGGAAGGCCAGGCTCACAACTGAAATATAAGAGACGGGTCCTTCAGCACACCTTCTCCGTGACTCCATTCCTGTTGTCCTCTCTTCTTCCTGTCCACCACGAGGCAAAGAGTTTCCTCCTTTACATGTGCCTGCTGCTATGGTGTTGTGATTCTCCACAGGCCCAAAAATCAATGGGTCCCAGCAGGACTATTAACTGAGTCCTTTGAAACAGTGCTCCCAAAGAAACTTCCTTGTATAAGCTGTTCTTTCTGATACTTTTGCTATAGTTACATAAAACAAATTAGTACAATGACCCTATAAAGCTCAAAGTGGGATTCTCAGCACTGCAAGTAGCAATAATGGTGGTGGTGGTGGTGGTGATGATGATGATGATGATGATGATGATGATACTACAGTCCATGTATTTGAAAGGCAGGCTGAGGTGATCTGACCTCAGATAAGAAATAGAAGTCTGTCTGAATGTAAAGATGACAAAACTTAACTCCAGGGAGGAAGAGGACAGAAGGGGGGATGGGGAAAGGGAATAGGAGAGAGGAAAGGAACAGGGGGAGAAAGGTTGAGCAAGCCAACCTGCCAATCTGAATGTGCCGAGTTCTCGGCTTGCATATGCTCCCTTGAGACTTGGCCACACTTCCAGACTTGATTATTGCTTTCAGGTTATATTATTAGTTTGGCTGGTCTTTGATTTCTGGCAAACATTAATTCCTAACTCTAAAGGAAGGCATTCTCAAAACCTGTGGTAACGTGAATGCGTTTCTCATTCATTCATCTGTCCACTTACTGAAGAAATGCGTAAGGATAGGCGAGTGCACGGGGAGGAAAAGGCCATGGGTGGGGGAAGTAGACATCAGCTCTGCTGTGGGTTTCCGGTGCGGAGACAGCTATGAGGGACAGGAAGGGAGATGGTGAGGTGACCGTGTCTCTCATACTGCCTAGGATACTTCAGGAACCAAGAGCTATATCAAAACGCCCAGCTCGTGCCGGGTGTGGTGGGTGGGTGGTGTATGCCTGCAATGCCAGCACTCGGGACAGAGAAGCAGGTAGATCTCTGTGAGTCCAAGAACTACATTGTAGCACCTTGTCTCCAAAAGGAAAGCAGACACATAACAACAGCAACAACAACAACAACAACAAGATACCCAACATTAAGATACCCAAGTCATAAATAGTATTAAAGAGAATTCAGTCTGTGTATATAGAGGAAAGCCACACCATTCTTTATGACAGAGCTGGTTTCACACTTAGATTCCACAAGATTGGTTTCAGACTGTCTCCATTTTATAGGCAAATTTGAAGCACTTGGTCCTCTAAGTGACAGTTGAGGGATTGTCCAGAGCAAACAAAGCCGGGAAGACAGAGGCAGAAGAACCTAAACAGTAGGACATGTCTTCAGAGCCCCATGTCTTTTGTGTTCCTTCCCTTCCCAAGCACAGTAAGTCCGGAAGAACCACACACGGTGCACAACCCTGTAGAAACCTGCAGCAGGAGGCATCCAGGCTGTGCTATTTTAAGGATCGGTTCTGCCAAACAGCGCCAGCAGCCAGGAGCAGAGGCCCCAGCCAGCTCTCCGCTGAAGCTGCACCAGGTGGATCTATATGCAGTACCTCCCGTCTCTCTCTCCTTGGGGCCTGAGGTCTCCAGGGGTTGAGAGACTGGAGGATGGCCAAAGTGGGTGGAGCCAGCAAGCTTGACTTTAGCACCCAGTTTCACATCTAGATCCTATAGTGAAGACAGATAGACCTAACACAGAGCTTCCGCGGGTGCCCCTCAGATCGGCTCCACAAATCTCTTCAGAGTTCACAATGACATTACGGGACTTGGCTAAACCTCATACTCCCGGGGGAATCTCATTTTCTTTCCAACTTATCTCACATTACTGACAGAAAGGATAGAAATAACCTCCTCCGAGCTATAAAAAATGAATGTCAATAAAACCCCAAAGCTCCTTCAGCGCCTTGGAAACAGTAACCTTGTTTTCAGACCGGCTTTTCTCAGAGGAGACAAGATCAGAAACCAGCTGGGGTTTGCATTTGGCTTCCCAAGACCCACCACAGCGAGAAGCAAGATGCTGCAAGGGCCCCAGCAGTGCAGCCCGAAATATCTCCCCGCCCACTGCTGGGGCCTGGAATTCCACCAGGAGATGTGTTCCTGGCTCAAGATGGTACCCCTCCGGAGGCTATTTCTGGACTTTACCTAGGCTCAAACCTGACAGCGCAACATTGCTTCTAAGTTGTGCTCTTGGAACCGCGTTTAACAGTGTGTTCTGAGGAATACCTACATCTAAAGAAACTCTATCAGAATGAACGCTAGCGTCTAGCCGAGTGCACAACTCTTCAATCTGAGGCTCGGGTTACCCTCATTTTAAACAAGTATCCAAGTACACTAAAGCCTGTTCTATGTTATGTATGTGATCCAGAATACACTATAAATAAATATAAATAAATCGTGGATTTGTGGGGAGGCGGGTATCACTTCCGGGATGCCATCCACTTTCTTTTTTGAGACAAGGTCTCTCCTTGGCCTGGAACTCACCAAATAGTCCTGGCTGGCTAGTCAGTGACCCCAGGGTGGGTGAGCTGTCTTTTCCTCCCCGTGCTGGGACAGCAAGTGTGTGATACCACACCCAACTATTTTACCTAAGTTCTATTTTTACATTGAATTCAGGTTGTCATGCTTAGACATTTGTTCTGAGTAGTATTCTGTTTGGAGTTTGTTGTTCTTATTGTAAGATACTTAGTACCATCCCACTGATAACAGCGGTAACTCCCTCCTTAACAAAACAAAACAAAACAAAAAAAAAATTGTCTCTAAGCCAGGCGTAGAAATCCAGGACCTGGGAGGTTTGCGGTAGAAAAATCACAGCTACAAGGTCTGAACTACATGGCAAGAGTCTAGAAATTAAATTAAATTAGTTTAGTTTTTAAAAAAGACAGGTGAGCTGGAGAGATGGCTCAGTGGTCAAGAGCACTGACTACTCTTCCGAAGGTCCAGAGTTCAAATCTCAGCAACCACGTGGTGGCTCTCAACCATCTGTAATGAGATCTGACACCCTCTTCTGGAGTGTCTGAAGACAGCTACAGTGTACTTACACATAATAATAAATAAATAAATCTTTTTAAAAAAAAAAGGCAGGTGCCCAGGTGCTCACCTGTAGTCCGAGTGCCCAGGATGATGTCACTCGAACTGCCGCACGTTCAAGGTCAGCCTCGCCTAGAGGTCTATAGAGTCAGCCTCTGTCTTTCAAAATGAAAAAGACCAACAGGATGGACTTCAGACAGGATGTAGTCAAGGTTCAGCATGGTCTCTGTCGTGATGTTCATCTTGGAGCACCTATACATCCCTTACTTGACCATTGCAAGTGGCCGTATCTTTTTAAAGCAGTTATTGTTCCAGATGGTGTCATCTGGCAGAAAAGAGCTTTTCTGTTCCCTCAGCCACCGAGAGAATAAATGATCTCTTAATTAATTTGATCAACATGGCTTATATGGGGTAAGGTGTTAAAGAGCTTACTTTTTTTTTTTCTTTTTTGAGGCAGTGTCTCTTTATGTAGTCCTGGAACTCACTATATAGACCAGATCAGCCTCCAGCACAGAGATCTACATAACTCTGCCTCCCAAGTACTGCCAGTAAAGACATGTCCCACCACACCTGGCCTAGGAACTAACTTAAGTCAAACCAGCTTATAATGTTTAAAACAGGATCTTGCTATGCTGCCCAGTCCAGGTTCCAGGTCATGAGCCAAGGGGTTCCTCTCTCTTTGGCTTCTTGGGAAGTAGTTACTATAGGCATTAGGCTATATAGCCATTACATTAGGCTAAAGTAAGCCAGATTGAGCTGGAATTCCTGTCTCTTGTAGCCAGAAGCATGCTTGGATGTCTTAGCCTAAGCTAAAATACTCCTGCAACTACATTATATTGTTTAAACTTCTGGAGCTCAAAATGTGGACCTTGAGCCAGCGGTATCGACAGCGCTGGGAAGCTTATGAGAAATGCAGGCGTGAGAGTTCTTTGCCAGGTTTGCTGAAGCTGAAGCTGAGCTGTAACAAGAGGCTCATGTGACCAGCATCAACATTAAATTACAGGAGCATCGAGCTGTGAGCTAAGGAGTCAATGATAATAAGCCAGTGGCACACATGGCAGCTTGGCTACGTCTAATTGGACTAGATGCCTGCTGGATACTCAGCTACATCTCAACACCATGCGTGTGTGCACTCATTCTTTCATTTAGTAAATAAGTTTAGGCTCTACATTTATAAATAGTGTGTGTGTGTATGTGTGAGAGAGACACAGAAAGAGAGAGACAGAGACAGAGAGAACAAAACAAAAAGAAATCTCTGCCCCTAAAGGAATCAGTAACTGCTTGAAAAAAATATAATCATATAAACCAAGATCGAGTGCTCAGGCAAGTCTAACTTCTGACCCCCTGACACAGCACGGTCATCTACCAGCTTCATGCCTGAAAATGGCTTAGTTGGGTTAGAAAAAATTGAAAGCCGGGCAGTGGTGGCGCATGCTTTTAATCCCAGCACTTGGGAGGCAGAGGCAGGTGGATTTCTGAATTCGAGGCCAGCCTGGTCTACAGAGTGAGTTCCAGGACAGCCAGGGCTACACAGAGAAACCCTGTCTCGAAAAAAAAAGAAAAAAAAAAAAAGGCAAAACAACCATGTTTTAAGCAAGCTTACGATTTTGTATTGATTCACATTACATCCTTCTTGGGATCCATGTGGCTCACAGGCAGCTGCTTGAACACACCTGAAAGTGGACCCCTGACAGGTACATAGAGCCATGGGAAGGCGGACAGTCCCAAGTGCTCTGTGAAGACCAGAAGGGCGTTAGTGAGGGCGTGGCAATTAAGGGGAGCAGGGTGCAGCAGTGGAAAGCACAGGGATAATGCCTTTAGAGAGGAAGCAGCAGGACAGCCCCTTGATTCTCCAGAAGGACAGAGCCTGGAAGACATGGAAGCCTGGAAGAGGTTCAGCTTGGACAGGCAAGGACAAGGTGATAGAACTCTCACAAACCTGTGTTACAGGGGATGGAGGTCTAGCTTATGTAAGTACAAGGCTTTGGATTCAGTTTCCAGCCGAAATGAAAACAAAGAAGCATGTTCAGGAAGTTTTTGTGAAATTCCTAAACTAGCAGAAAGTAATGCATTTTAAACATGTCACTGCCGTGGCCACTGCCAATGACATAGAACCTCAACCTGTCTCTGTTCTTGTCATCTCTCCTCTTACTTGTCACTGAGCCAAGTGGCCCAGCACAGCTTCACATGTTCACACTCTAGCGGGCAGAATGGGGGACAGAGTCAGTCTGCTCACATTGTCTGCCATTAGTGTTGAGACAACAGGAATTGGAGACATAAGACATTACCACCACATGGTTCAGCTCTACATTGTATCCTGGCTCAAAGAGATATAGTAAACACACACTGGATAAATGGTCTAACCCAGGCTCCTTCACTTCATTGAGGTGTATTTACCTGATCTGTAAAATCAGATACTAGCAGTGTGTTTTATAGGATTGTACTAGTGAAGAGACTGTCAAAAACATGGCACAGTAGTGGGCACAAGATATATATATATATATATATATATATATATATATATATATTCCTCACACTATATATATACACATGATATATCATATATACAGCATATACACACATGTACATACACTCTCAAAGGGATATCACACACAGATATAGACACACACACACACACACACACACACACACACACACGGCAGCAATTTCTCACCACCAGCTCCTGAAACCTAAAAGAGACTCCATGAAATATTGTCTAAGTCACTGGGCATGGTACTCACACTTATAATCCCAGTTCTCAAAAAGTTGAGGTAGAAGAATCATGAATTTAAAGATAGCCTATGCAAATAAGATTAATTAGCTAATTAATTAAGTTGGCCCACACAAAATAATTAAATAAATAACGTAGGTGGCCCCTGCACCTATCTATGAGTGGGGAAACATCAGCGTTGACATTCCCCACACTTGGTCACAGGGTCGACATGCTATGACTGAGATACTTCCTCAGTCTGAGCATACCCCTTGTCATGTGACACTGTGTATAATACTACCCTGTCCATATGCGTTTCTTCAATAGAAAAGGAGGAAATCATCGGAAGTGTCACAGGGCATTGAAACTTCCATGACTTGAAACAACCCACATTTGCACCCATTTCTTCAGCGTGGGAATTATTCCAATTATAAACTGGTCCAGGTGATGTCACATTGTGGGATTACTTTGTGAACAGTGTGAGCTTTGCAGGTTAATCCTTTAATGACTTAATTCCTCAGGGTCACCTGCCAAACCTCTCTTCCGTTTATCAGCACCACAACAAACAGCATCTGCGTCCAAGTTTATCATGAGAAGAGATGGGAATGTATCAACAGGAGGGCAGTGGACAGTTGCTGCCGTTCCTTTGTCCTCCCGGCTGGAGGCTCTGAAGCAGGACTTTTTCAAATTCAAGTGTGAGAAAGGCAGCTCAAAAGAATATGTACAGAGATCGCTGATATATAAAAGCTGATGTGGCCAGGTCCTTTGCTAGCTTCAGGTGAATGCAAGGCCCAAGCGCTTAAACATAGCAGTGTCTGGAATCTATGCTCGCTGTCTTCCGTCTTCTCTTCCTCCCTATCATCAGCTTCTGCCAAGGTCACTGCTTAGACTTACGGTCTTGATTCCAGAAGGAAAACTCACTTTCATTCCCAGACCTCATGTCAGTCTCTAGGAGAGATCCGGGTGGTTCAAAGGGTCATGTACCCACTTACTCTTATATCCAGGGACACGGGTATGCTGACTAGCCAGGCTCAGTCGCATGTCCATCCCATGGGAAAGGGAACAGTTCTATCACACAAATCTGAGGATGTAAAGTTCTCTAGAAAGGGTGAGGCTAGACCAAGAAAAAAGATGACCCTTATGTCTATCTTTAACAATAGCAAAACTATATTCAACCCCCAGTCTCTCCTGTTGACAATCATCTCTACTGGACACAGAATTTATTTCAGCTTTGTAAAGAGCTAAGAAAATAAAGGGCAATAAAAAGTATTTTGGTTTTTAACAGTGAGACTGTGAAAGAGTTTCAGCCCACATCAGAGAAGCATCTTCATAGTGCAGCGGGCACAGTGTTCAAGCTCCGTCTGGCCTGCCCATCAGCCATCCCTTTGGCTCCTGGGCCTGCTCTATGGCCTGAGGCTGACCCTTGGTGATGAATAACCTGGGATCTATGGAGTTCAGATCAGGTAAAGAAAGCAAGCCATGGGAGCCATTCTCTGTGCCTCCCAGTCCTCAGGTCTGGCCTCACCACAGTCCTGTCAGCCTCAGGCTTTATCCTTTATCTTTGCCTTTATGTTTCTTAGTGAAAATAGCTTTCCACCTGCAATGCCCTTGAGTGATGGATCATGTCCTGTTGCCCCATCACCTTTGATGAGTCCTTCCACAAAGAGTGTGTCATCTACCAACAGCTAAGATCCTAACCCACAGTGTACCTAGGCTACTTTTCCTCTTCCTCTCCACTCTCTCTCTCACCCCAGAAAAGGAGTAACATGCACTGGGAATTAGCTCAGTTGCTAGAGTACTAGCCTGGATCTGATCCCAAAGGGTATATAAAGTAGGTGTGGTAGCACATAGCTGTAATCCCTGCATTTGGCAGGAAGAGGCAGGAGAATAGGAGGTTCAGGGTCATCTTTACTATATACTGAATTTGAAGCCAGCCTGGACTTAATGACACACGGTTTCAAAAAAAAAAAAAAAAAAAAAAAAGAGGTGGGAGGAGGGAAGAGAGAGAGAAATTATCTTAACCCCTAGATGACGTAATATTTTGATACATAGCATTCCATATTTTATTCTTTGTATATAAATACATACAATGCAGACTTTTCAAGATAACAGTAGAATTACCATTATCTTTTAAAATTTGAAGTTGTCTTTTTGTTGACGTTGGTAATAGGAAGAAGTTAATGGTTTCAAAAGCAAGTCAGAAAAATCATCATTGTAGAACACTATTATAAAGTATAACCACTTTTCTTCCCAAAACAATTACAAAATAATCAGTTTTAGCGATCTCTTGTAAACAAGTGACTAAACTTTCAAGCCAAGTAAAGTAAACGTGGAGAATATTTTGGGACTTAGATGGCTTTCCATGAGCTTTGACATTCTCAACAGAGAGTGAAGGGGGACAAGGGCAGTGAGAACTCTGACTAAAGCTCCTACCCAGAGGCCCATCGCCAGCTCTAGAGGGCAATGCAGTATTTTCCCTAAGTACTTTGTTTTGAAAGAATTAAAAATAAAAAAGTTTCCAAGTCCTGATGAGTAATTTAAGAACAAGAAAGCTATGTATTGTACTGGCCAAATGAATGCTGACTCAGCATTGGCTTTCCGTACAGCCAAAGCACATGGATCCCTGGAGAATTATCCCTCACATGACTGAATCCGGTCACAGACACTGTTCATGTCGACTGTTAGTTCAACAAGTGCAATGAGTATGAAGGACACTGAAGAGACAAGCATGACCCTGGAAGTCCACATAGATGGCCCAGTCATTTAGAAGGACCGAAAACAACAAAGTGTTTATCTATCAAGGACTAGGAAACACTAGTGCAAACTGTCTAGGTTTGGATATGAAATGTCCCCTCAAAAGGTTCCCACAACACTAAGCATTGTGGTATGCAACTTTAATCCCAGTATTGGAGAGGCAGGGGCAGACTGGTTTATATAACGAGTTCCAAGACAGTCAGGGCTATGTAATGAAACTCTGTCTCAAACAACAACAGTAGACTTACATGTTGAAGGCTTGAGTCCTAATGAGGCGGTGTTGAGAGCTAGGGCATGTGTGGTATACATTCACAGGGTGTGTGTGGATATGCAAGAGCGTGAAGGCCTGACGTTAGTGTTGGCTGTCTTCCTCAATCATTCTCCATCTTTTTGAGTCAGGGTCTCTCACTGAACCTGGAGCTCATCTATTCAGTTGGAATAACTGCCACCAAGTTCCAGGGACCCTCTTGTTTCTTCCTGTTTCTGGGATTGTAAGTATAGGCTGCTGTGCCCAGCTGTATTGCTATTGCTGTTTCTTCTTCTTCCTCTTCCTCTTCCCCTTCCCCTTCCCCTTCCCCTTCCCCTTCTCCTTTCTCCTTCTCCTTCTCCTTCTCCTTCTCCTTCTCCTTCTCCTTCTCCTTCTCCTTCTCCTTCTCCTTCTCCTTCTCCTTCTCCTTCTCCTTCTCCTTCTTCTTCTTCTTCTTCTTCTTCTTCTTCTTCTTCTTCTTCTCCTCTTCTTCCTTCTTCTTCCTCTTCCTTTTTCTCTCCCTCTCCTTCTCCCTCTTCCTCTCCTTCTCGTCCTCCTGTTCCTCCTCCTTCTCTTCTCTTCCTTCTCCCCCTCGTCTTCCTCCTCTTCAACTTCTTCCTCCTTCCTCTTCCTCCTCCTCCCCCTCCTCTTCTTCCTTCTCCTCCCCCTCCTTCTTCAATGTGGGAATTCGAACTCAGGTTCTCATGCTTACACTACAAGTGCTTTCCTGAGTCATCTCCCTAACCTCGGAGCTTTCCTGAGTCATCTCCCTAACCTCGGAGCTTTCCTGAGTCATCTCCCTAACCTCGGAGCTTTCCTGAGTCATCTCCCTAACCTCGGAGCTTTCCTGAGTCATCTCCCTAACCTCGGAGCTTTCCTGAGTCATCTCCCTAACCTCGGAGCTTTCCTGAGTCATCTCCCTAACCTCGGAGCTTTCCTGAGTCATCTCCCTAACCTCGGAGATGAGACTTCTAGAAAGTGATTGTGTCATGAGGGCTCTGCCTCCATCTGTAGATTAATCCATTAGTGGATTTATGGATTTATAATCTTCTGGCATTATTTGGAATTGATAGGGTTATGTATAGGTAGAGGAAGTGGCTCAGTGAGGATCGATATGCCTTTGGAAGCAATCAACGTCTTGCCCCCAACTCCTCTCTTTACCTACTCCTGACCAGGAGAAAAGGGTAGTGATAAAAAAAAATAGTAGCACAGGACTCTGCATTTGGAGGCCCTGCCATTGGAAGAAGTCAAACCATTTGATGAGGATGCACTGGTGGGCAAGTAATTCTAGCTCAACAGAGTATATCAAAGCTACTATGGTTGGGAGAAACAGTGAGATAGTGCATGGAGGAGCTGGAGGAGTGGGGATGGGCCTGAATTTGATCAAGATACATTGTATTTATTATGAAATTTCCAAGTAGTAATTCTTGAAAAGAGAGAAAAAGGTTACTGCAGTTTAAAAGGTCATAGTTGGATCTTAGGAGAGAGCAGGGGGTTCTCTGGGGGGCAGTCAGTGCCTTCTCAGCTCCTTGCCTCTCTGTGTCCCTCTGTGTTCCTAACTGGCCTGAAACACTTACTCAAATGGCCTGGATACTGAAACTAGTAATGGGTTGGATTGCGCTTCTATTATCTTGTTGGCTTTCAGAACTAAGGCATAATTAAGAGGGATGGTTGGGGAACATTCACATTGCACCCCTAGAGGTGCAAAAATTACTGGACCCAGGCAACACTTCCTGGCTATTACTCAGCAAGCCTCTAGCTCCGTTCTGCCATGGCCTTGCCAGTCTCTGCCTTGCCTTAGGCTTAATGGCAATGGCTATAGGCTGAGATCTTTTGAGCCCAAATATATCTTATCTTTTTTAAAGTTTATTTTCTCTGGTCTTTTTTTTTTTCTTCAAAATAATGGAAAATCTAACACAGAAACATCGGGAGGTGCCCAGACACCCACCATTCATGCAATCTGGTGTCTTCATTTTCTCCTGTCAATGGTGCTCTCTGGTCCTCTCGCACTGTTGGTGACTCTGCTTTGGGAAGTGATGGAAAATACAGATTTTTTTCACCTTTTGCTAACAGTCTCTGGTCTCATGAATTCAATTTTCTCAAGCACTGGCATTGATTTTGCAGTAAGGCCTGTGGGATTTCTCCTGGCAGGCCTCATCTCTCTGACTCAGCCACCAACTTCACACAGCTCTGAAAGCGTTGGCTGAGATAGAGCCTACTTCTTTGGCCTGGGTTTCTGCAGTTGCAGAGGGAGCCGTCAATGCAGACAGACACTTGACTGTTTCACCTATATAGTCCTTGTAAATGTTGTCTAGAGATTTCTCGCCTTTTTTCTAGTTCCCAGAACCTTATGACTATTAGAATTTTAAAAGGCCTAAGAGACGCCTAGGCAGCCAGCAGCGATTACAGTGTAGGGCTACTCCAGCTCAGAGGCATCTGGATATCTGAGTGGCACATGAATCATTCTGACTCAGCCTCTGTTCAGTCCTCTTTATTCCAAGGATGTACTCTTAGAAGCACACATCCTCTGCAGATCCAACTTGGCAGGCCTGGGATGAGGGTGTCACTTCCTCACTCAAATTGCATTCTACACCCCACATCCATCCACCCTTCCATTCACCATGCTGACAAATAGTGTGTGATCTCTGTTGCAACAGAATAAACCAGGAAAAATCTAGGACATGCTTGGGGAATAGCTGTGTGCTTGCTGTGTCATTCCCCCTATAGAACTGTGAGTTAGATTCTGATGCCGCTACCAACGTGGACTTTCACTGGTTTCATGCCAAAGAACAGACACCAATTTTGCTTAGACATGTTAAACCTTGGGTCCCTTGTTCAAGAAGCATAGTGTTACAAATTACACTTAGACACAGAATACAGATAACCAGATCCCATCAGGAACACACAGAGGGACTTTGCTTCGTATCCTCTTCCCAGCCCTGGGCCACACTCTCCCCTCCGAGATGGACTATACCCTGGAAATGGGAGGGAAATAAACTCTACCTTAAGCTCTTTTCATTGTTCGTTCATGGCACTTGATGGTGAGGATTTTATTACTTTTTCCAAAGGAGGATCAGAAAACTCTCTTATGACCTACTTCAGACAACAAGGGTGGGACCTTCATTGCCTTTGCAATTTTCTAAAATGGTAAAGCACCACGTTTTGGGATACCATGTGTAGTGGTTTCAATATGCTTAGCCCATGGGAAGTAGCACTATTAGGAGGTGTGGCCTTGTTGGAGGAGGTATGGCTTTGTTGGAGGAGGTGTGGCCTTGTTGGAGGAGGTGTGGCCTTGTTGGAGGAGGTGTATCACTGTGAGGGTGGGCTTTGAGGTCTCCTAGGCTTACCCTCCACCTAGTGTGAAATTCCAGTCTTCTCCTGGCTGCCTTCTGATCAAAATGTAAAACTCTTTGCTCCATCTCTAGTAACATGTCTGCCTACATGCTGCCATGCTTCCTACCACACGATAATGGACTAAACTTCTGAAACCGTAAGCCAGCCCCAATGAAATGTTGTCCTTTATAAGAGTTGCCTCAGTCATGGCGTCTCTTCACAGCCATGAAACCCCAAGACAGCATGTCCTGAGCTCTGTCAGAATGAAGGACTGGTACATGCTACTACCCAGCTGAGCCTTGAAAACATTGCGCTAAGTGGAAAATGAAAAAATAGGTAAACATTGGATGCTCCCACTCACGTAAACCGTCCACGGTGGGTAAATCTAGAGACAGAATACAGACTCCTTGTTCCCAGCAGTTAAGGGTGGGAGGTGGGGCAGACCTGTAATCTGAACACGGCAAGGCAAAGGCAGGACAATCAGAGAGTTCAAGGCTAGACTGAGCTACACAGTGAGACCATTTCAGAAAGAAGGGAAGCATCATTGTTTAAAGCTTGGAGTTCAAACGCAGCTGCCCCGGAGTTACTCACTCTGAGATGGTTAGTTTTAATCAACCCATAGTTTTCTGTTTTAAAAGAGTTAAGTCTAGGTTGTGTGACAAGCATCTGAACTTTAAAAGGGAAACTGGAACGTGAACAGGTGTGTGCCGCTTCAGTGCTCCTTCCCAGGATGGTGCGACACTGTTAGCTCCACCCCTGGGGGGGGCAGGGAGAGGGAGCCTCTGTGACTCAAGTCCAGTCTGCGTGAACATAGTAACGCTTTTACCAGGCTTAGAAAGATGGTTCAGAGGGTCAAGGCTTCAGTTCAGTCTCCAGGACCCTTATGGAGGAAGAAGAGAATCAACTCCTACAAGCTGTCCATTGACCTCCACATGTGCACTGTGGTGCGCACACCGCACCCAGAACAAATGAGCATGCAAGGCTTAAAAGAACACGCTTACACCGCTTTTCAAAAAGCCATCTAGTTAGTATCTCCTCCATCGAGATGCCATGGCCGGTTCCTCATGTCAAGCCTAGCACTCTCTCCTCCTCCTCCTTTTCCTTCTCCTCCTCCTCCTTCTTCTTTCTCTTCCTCTTCATCTTCTTCCTTTTCTCTTTCTTTCTTTCCTTTTTTTTTTTTTTTTTTTTTTGAGACAGGAATGGAGATCAGACACACAATAGCAGGAGCCATATATTAGGAAAGGAAGCACTAGAGAAAACGTCAGGAGCCCCGCACAAAGTGTTAGGGGAATAGACTTGAGCAAGTTACTACTTGACTGAGTCACTCAGTGGGTAGACGCCCAGAGCAGCATGGCGGTATTCTGTAAAGCATTGTGCCCAGGGCAGGGATTCTGGGAAAGAACAGCATGGCATCTCGTTAACGGGGCAATGACTCTGCCTGACTCTAGCACTTTGCTAGGAGCTAGCCCTGTTTCCAGAGGAGGAAGGCCTACAGCATATGGTTGATCCACCCAGTTGGAACATCAAGTCTCAATGCAGGCCAGAGGTGCTAGTCTCTTGACCAGAAGGAATTTCTCCTTAGTGGGTCTTTACTCGCACTCTAAGAAAAGGCTTACTAGTCATCACACTGGCGGGAGAATGTCCTCTAAAGCAGCCGTTCTCAACCTTCCTAATGCTGCAACCTTTTATACAGTTCTCCAAGTTGTGGCGACCCCCTGACCTTGAAATTATTTTTGTTGCTACTTCATAACTATAGTTTTGCTCCTGTTATGAATCATAATGTAAATATCTGTGTTTTCCAATGGACTTAGGTGACCCCTGTGAAGGGGTCCTTAACTCCCAAAGGGATCTAGACTCACAGGCTGAAAACCACTGCTCTAAAGAGAAATATGCATGCCACCCCCTTTTCAGATAACTAACCCCAAGAAATCAGAGTTTTCCCTGGAGTCTCGTGCTGGGGGTGGGGGGATGGGGGAGTCTGGCTTTCTCTGAAAGACATTTTATGCAGCGCTGACAACTTTGTCAGACCACCTCACAAGACAGATTGTTGCAGTGACGGGTCAATAATGGGCGGGGTCCCACCTCCATCAGGACTACCTAGTTATGCGGGCCTTTGCCGTCTGTTTAAATCTAAACCTTAAGTCAGAAGCCTGAATGAAGATAGTCTGGGGAACAGGGCTCCACAGCATCTCCTTGTGATTGACACTGAGTAAATCTCCTTCCATAGCTTTTGACCATGACGTGTCTCTTTAATGACCATAATTAGCACTGGAGGACAGGTGGCTGAGCCTAGATTGTGAGGTTGGCCAGAACCCAGGCTCTGACCAGAACTTCCTGAGCACCTAAAACTATCTAATCTGAAGCTCTGGACTTCTCAGAGGAGTCAGTGGGCTAACCGATTAATTACCTTTGCATATGTATATATGTATGTATGTATGTATGTATGTATGCATGCATATGTGTATGTAAATGAATTTGAATCGATTTTTTTTCTTATCATTACAATTCCTTGAGAAGGATCAATGGCTAATAGCATCTATTAGCTTGAGCTCAAGCTATAAATCCCCAAGCCAATTTAGGAGTTATCCTCTTGTCATTCAACAATTCCCTTGTCTTCCCAGCGTCACTGACTGCTGTAATTTGCCTGACCTGTAGCTTTGATGCTGTGTTAAGTGTAACTCGTAACTCGTAACTTGAGTAGATGAACGGCACGGGGAGCACATTAACGCTTCTGACCCCATAATGTCCTCTCTTAAATGGGTTATGCACGTGTAGCGCCGCTGCGGACCATCTGTACTGTGTACTTAAGCTCTGTAATGAAATGGCCGGGCCCTCATTGTTTATTTATGGGATGCAGACAGGCTTGCTCAGTCCTAACTCACTCCTCAGTCACTGTTTGCAGGCTAGAAGGCTCGAATAACTGCAAAAGAAACGTTTGCTGCCTCGGATGGCGCTATTAAGAGAGAATTGTTCCCAAAGAGCTGCTTATCTCCCGGAGGGGGAGGGGCGCTAAATCACTATAAATTATGGAAAGGAGAATGGCAAGTGTGTCTTGCTCTCTCTTTTTTTTGGAGGCATTGTTTTAGCACAACTGTCAACTTGAGCGCACACCTATCTTGAAAAGCTTTTTACAGCTTTGAATTAAGCACAAATGGAGACCTAAGAGGTTGTCTAATTAGAGCGGCTAACAAGAGCTCCGCTCTGCAACTAAAGACAGGGTTGCGCCGTGACTGATTCACAAATGGCACCAGCTAGGGGCCGGGGCTGTGCAGAGGGTAAGAGAGGAGAGAGGCGCAACCAGTGAGAAAGCAGGGAGCCCAAGGGAGAGAAGTAAGAATATTGGGTGCGGGCAAGGCAGCATAACTCCCTTCCCGGAGAAAGAAGAATACCGGAGCAGTCCGGGTTGAAGGTTCCTTTTGACCTGAGTAAACACAATCAATCAAACCGCCCGTGTTGCTGGAGGCTTTCATAGTATAACTGTTGCAGAAAAGGCAGCTGCCCGGTCCGCTGTCCATCACCAGCAATTTCCATGGTTTACAGTAGCCAGGGCTCCTGTTCATAAGACAGTGCACATGCTGGGCAAGGCCAGCAGAGGGAGCGAGAGGTTAGTGGGTGCATTCCAAGCTGTGCCAAGGTCGCAGACTCCTGACCAGGGACCATCCCATCCATTTGTGATAAGGAGTCTCTTCTATGCCACCTTGTTCTCTCCCAGAAATGAATGTTGGATTGCTCTGCACTGTGGGTGTAGGAGGATCAATGAGCTGTTTATTTTTCTTTAATTCATTGTGTATTATGCTTTGAATGTATACATTAGATGCACTTAATGTTATGTATGTTATGTGTTGAGCTAACACAGTTTGGGTTAATTAGGATGTGTAAATGCTTGTGTATTTTCTCTTAGTTCCAGTTCAATAATCTTAAAAATGCTACAGAAAATGCTCTAGCTAAACTAACTAGCACCCCAAAAACAAAGAAAATGCCGTCTTAGTGCATCCTAGATGTGAGGGAATAAAAGATGAGTTAGGTGTGCTCTGTGGTGTCAGGAGGCTCAGACGTGTCACTCTTTATCAGGACTCGATGAGTGCTTTAGTTGATTCCAGCGCCACGACAAGATGCCACAGGCTAGGCGATTTATAAACAACCGGAAGTATTTCTTACAGCTCTGGAAGCTGGGAGATGGAAGCCGATAGGGCCGGTGGACTCGGGGTGCAGTGAGGGCATTTCTTACACACCTTACATCTCTCAACACACTGCCATGGTAGAAAAGGGCAAAAGGAACAAAAATTCTGTCTTCACAGGGCTGAAGGGAAGACCAAACCTTGCACCTCTCTGAGAGCTCACAAATTCTGCCTACGAAGGCTGTGACTTCAAGGATCCTAAAGTCCCCACTTTGTGCATATGCCCACGTGTGTGGGTCCATGTATGTGTGAAGGTGCCTGTGTGTGTGTGTGTGTGTGTGCAAATGTGGGTGTATGTGTGTGTGTGTGCAAATGTGGGTGTACTGCATGTGTGCAAGTACATGTATATGTGCTTGAGTGTGGAGGCCAGAGGTCATCCTTGGGTTCTTTAAGATTGACCCACCCTGAGGGTGGGACCTGGGGTGAGACTAGCTGGCCAGTAAACTCCAAGGACCCGTCTATCTCTACCTCCACAGGTCTGGGACTTTAAAAAAATGCACACATGCGCCCAATTAAGTCTCTGCTTCAGTTTTGTTTTTAATTTTATGAAGGTCAGAAGACAACTTGCAGAAGTCCTCTCTCTCCATCATACAGGTTCTGGGGCTTGAACCCAGGTCGTCAGGCTTGGCAGCAAGCCCCTCTACCCACTGAGCATCCCCCAGCCAAGTGTCGACTTTTTAGTAGTTCTCATTAGTCCACATCTCTATTAGTCACTTTTTCTGTCGTTGTGACAAAATAAATACTCGAAAGAAGAAACATGAGAAAGATAGGCTTGTTTTGGCCCATGGTTTGAGGGGACAGTCTAACATGTGGGGAAGACAGGGTGAGAAAGCGCTGAGGCGGCAGGAGGGCGAGGCAGTGGGAGCGCGAGGCGGCTGGTCACTTTGTGGTTGGCCACAGTCCAGAAGCTGGGAGAGATGCTGCTGCTTAGCTCACTTCCTCCTGTCTTTCTTTTCTGTTGTTCCCAGACTTCAGTCTCTGGGTGCCACCCACATTCAGGATGGGTCTTGTTGTCTACTTTGTGTGTGTGTGTGAAGGGAATGGAGGTGTACGTGCCATGGTGTATGTGTGGAGATCAGAGGGCAGCTTGGGGGACAGTTCTCCCCCTCCTCAGTTAAGCCTTTCTGGAAACATCCTCACAGACATGCCCAGAGGTTGGCATCATTATTGCCCAGGTGTTTCTTTTCTTCTTCCTCCTCTTCCTCCTCTTCCCCTTCTTCTTTATATTAGTGCTTTGCCTGTATGTATATCTGTGCATTATATGCATTTCTGGTGCCTAAGGAAGTGGTGAGCCTCTGTTCGGGTTCTAAGAATTGAATTCGGGGCCTTTGCAAGAACAACAAATGCTCTTAACCGCTGAGTCAGTTCTCCAGGCCATCCCAGGTGTTTCTTAATCCAGCCAAGTTGACAGTGGACATTAACCATCCCAGCAGCACTCTGGAAAGTTCCAGCAGATGCATTCATAGAGATTTCTGCATTCAGGATGAGATGGGCATCAGGAGCCTTACATTTACAGGTGGTTTGTACAAGTAAGGGCAGCTTAGCAGTCTGCACATTGAAACCGATGACATTGCTGGGTAAGGTGACAATGCATGTAATCGCAGGGCACAGGAGGCAGAGGCAGCTGCTGCTTTGGGAGTTAGAGGCCAGTCTGGCCAGCACAGTGAGACCCTCTTTCAAAAAAAGGGTGTGTGTGTGGGAGCCTGAGAAGATGAGACTTGCACTACATGTCTTTCCTTAACCAACAGAGGTGTGAGATTTGTGATCTCTTAACTCATAACAACTATCTGAGTATTTGATCAGTATTTAAAAGTATTTATTCCTTTATTTTTAAATCTATTTACTTGGAGATACCCCAGGCAGTACTGAACTTGATATGTAACCCAGGATAACCCAGAAGTTCCAGTCCTCCTTGTCTCTGCCTCTTGAGTGCAGTATTACAGGTCTGAGCCATCACATCTGGTTTATGCAGACTTGGGGATATCCATCCTAAGGCTTGGTGGACACGCCAGGTAAGTACGTCACCCACTATGTTACATCACCAGCCCCAATCAATACTTTACTTCAACTGATTTGTACCTGGATTTTCCTTTCTGCAGTGTGGACAATCCACCCTAGAACGTCCCACATGCTAAGTAAACCACCTACACCTGAGCTACCTTCCCAGCTCGGAAATCAATTTAAAAGAAGCTTTATGTGACTATTAAAAATGCAAATAAGAATTATATATGCAAAACAAGAAGATAATTACTAAATAAATACAATAAGAACAACGCGTTTACACTTGGGCAGTAAATATATCCCAGGTTTGGAATGTCACCCCTCCACCTCCCGGGGCTCCCTTCTTAACTTCATCGGAATTTCTACATGCATACTAAAAGGCAGTGGCTTTGCATGCGATCTCATCCCATAAAGGACTCTAGCTGAGGGGCTGCAGAACAGGGTAACTGTTTGATGAAAGGTCAAGGAAAATATTCCAACCAAAAGAGGAACGGAGAGACCAGCAACTGGAAAGGCAAGGCTTCAGAGAGGAATATGTAAAGCAAACAGTACTGAAAGGAGCCTCAAGGGGACAGGAGCATTCTGTTTTGATAACAAGCGAGTGCTGTCAGAACAGCAGCAACTCAAATTCAAAACCAACAGCCACTTCTTACAGGCTGACAATCTCTTATCCAATGAAGCAGCAGTTCCGTGAGATAGGAAAAACAGTGGCGTAAGACCCGAATAAACACGGATTCAGATCTGACGAGGTAATCAATACAACTTATTACACTGAGTCCCTGAGTTCTTCCTCTAAACACCAGCAAGGGGGATGAGCAGCTTCCTACTGCACAGTAGCTGTATACACCGGAGTTTACAGCAGGTACATCTCAGGTTAAAGCATTGTATCCACAAAAGGTGAAAGCATAGATATCAGAAGAACACCCTCAAACATTCGGTCTAACGAACACATCCTAGTGAGAGCCTGTTGGCTTCTCAGCTTGCTCTAAGGGGAAGGCAAGGAGCAGAGAGAGACGAACGCTAGCATGTTGGAGCAGATTGCACAAATCCACCTTCTTCCACAACGTCAGTGGGAGAGCAGTTGGCTGTCCACAAGCTGATTTCTTTGCACAACCAAGAAAAAACTTCCTGCATACTAGCAGTTTTATCACCAACTTCCTAATTGTCCAGGTCAACACAAACAACCATAGATAAACAGTGATCAAATGAATTCTCTTGAGAGTTAACAGACTGGGGATGTCGCGTAGCTGCTAGAGTGTTTACATGAAGCCCTGGACTCCATCTTAAGAGCCACGTGACTTGGGCATGGTGCCGCATACCTCTAATCCCAGTACTCCAGAGGTGAGGGGAAATAGGGCAGGAGGATCTAAAGTTCAAGGTCAACTCCCCTTCCAGGTGCATAATGAATTTGGGCCAGCCTGCTCTATAAGACAGTTCAAGAGATAGACCATCTGGCTTTGCATATACTAGGCAAGTGTTGTGCCCATGCCTCTTTTTTTTTTAAAGTTTCAAAGCAGATTTATAACGCAAAATAGACCAACTAGAAAATAACCTCTCTAATTAACATTTATTCATATTAAAATATCACTGCTGTTAACAATTCTGTAGTAATTAGTAACAAACAGGAGAGGAGCCACGCTCTTTAAGGCTCTTCTAATTCTAACACCGTAGGATTCTACTGCCTAGCGCACTGCAGGGTGAATTTATGTTTTATTAAAGCTGAGTTCCAAAAAGGTTAGAGTCAAATTTTAAAATCAATCAGGAAAAATGATAAAAGCATATCTGAAATTAATGTGCAGTGTGTAAGTTAATTAAAAAGAGAAGTTCATTATTTAAAAATGGAATTAAAATGTATCTGTGGGGAGAGAGGGAGGGAAGGGGAAGGGTGGAGGGGGTGGAGACAATCACAATAAACGATATATGTCTGAAATTCCCACGCAACCCATCACTATAAACAAGGGATGTGTGCCAATACAGATTCTTTAAAGACTTTCAGTAAGGCTTGAATTATAAAAAGCCAGGCATTTTTTTCATATGAAAGAAATGACAACTGTCCACAATGACAACTGACAAGATCTTCACCCCAGAGTCATGATCAACACAGAAATCTATAGAAAAGGTTCCCAAGACTGTCTTCAAACTGATACTCACGATGATTTTTGAATGATTCTTAACTCATCCATTTAAGTCCTTCATGTGTCTAGGTGACATTAGGTGTCACTTTATATGCTTAAAATAGTAACTGAAGTAACTCCGTGCAATCAAGACATCTCAAGAGTACCTCCCCAACAGACAATCACTGCAGAATCATTACTGCTGCTGATATTGTCAGGAGTATCTATTCATTGTCAACAGCCATTTCCCATTTTATCTATTCTATCTTCAACTTCTGGCTTTTAGGGGTCATTTTAGATTTTCAGGGAAGTCCTTTGACATTTTGCCACCGTCCTCAGATAGTTTGGCCCTTATCATTGGTGTAGGGCCTTTCTCTGTGACAATGTAATAACGCTCTCTTTGCCACTGTGTCCACCCCAGTTCCTTGAGCAGACTTAGCAAATGCAGCAAAGGAATCCCATTCAGAAGACATTTCCTTCTATTCACAAAGACACCAACTTCCTTGTTTGGTAATTAATGGCACCTCATGAGCAGAGGGAACATAGCAAAACAGGGACAGTAGTAGTGTTCCCTGGCCATGTAATAGCGTATGAGAGGTTATCACAACAGGATGTCTGTGTTTAAATGGCAAGAGATAGAGAGACCAGGCAAGCCAGTTGCCCTGCTATAGTCTAACTGGAAGGAAGCCCACAGAAATGGACTTTCAAAGAGCAAAAGCTACATCTCAAAGCAAATGGCAACTTTGAATGTCTGAGCTCTTCTTTCTTTCCAGGGGTGGGTGAGTGGCAAAGATGTGAACATCACAATACAAAATGTCTACCCACAGGGCCCCACATCTACACTTTGAGTGCTTGAGAGTCTAAGGCAGGAGGATGGAAAGATTGAGGCCACCCCAGACGATATAATGAGACCCTGTCTTTAAAAATAAAACAGAGGGGCTAGAGAGATTAAGAACACTGTCCGCTCCTTCAGAAGACCTGGCTTTTTTTTTTTTTTTTTAGGTTTTTTGAGACAGGGTTTCTCTGTGTATCCTTGGCTGTCCTGGAACTCACTCTGTAGACCAGGCTGGCCTCAAACTCAGAAATCCACCTGCCTCTGCCTCCCAAGTGCTGGGATTAAAGGCGAGCGCCACCACCACCCAGCCAGAAGACCTGGCTTTAAATCCCATTACCTACTTGGTGGTTGTCTTAGAGTTTCTATTCCTTCAGAAACATCATGACCAAAAAGCAAGTTGGGAATGAAAGGGTTTATTCAGCTTACATTGTGGAAACATTGCTGTTGATCACCAAAGGAAGTCAGGACTGGAACTCAGGCAGGTCAGGACGCAGGAGCTGATGCAGAGGCCATGGAGGGATGTTTCTTACTGGCTTACTTCCCCTGGCTTGCTCAGCCTGCTCTCTTATAGAACCCAAGAATACCAGCCCAGGGGGTGGCACCACCCACAAGGGACTTCCCCCCCTTGACCACTAATTGAGAAAATGTCCCACAGCTGGATCTCTTGGAGGCTCTTCCCCAACTGAAGCTCATTTCTCTGTGATAACTCCAGCCTGTGTCAAGTTGACACACAAAACCAGCCAGTACAGTAGTTCATAACCCCTTCATAACTCCAGTTCCAGGGAACCTGACACCCTCTTCCAGCCTCCACAAGTACTAGGCACACTCATGATGTGCAGACATACATTCAGCCAAAATGCTGATACATACAAAATTTAAAAAATAAATCTGAAAAGTAAAGAAAACAAAATAAAGGCATCTGGCCCCCGCTCTCACAGCCATTGCAGTACACTGAGCTCTATAGGGACAGAGCCCGGGCAAGCGAGAGCCGGACGGGCACTGGGCGACTGGAGGAAAATCAACTAAACATGGGCAAAGGAGATCCTGAGAAGCAAAATGTCCTCATAAGCATTCTTTGTGCAAATCTGCCGGAAGGAGCACAAAAAGAAGCACCCGGATGCTCCTGTCAACTTCTCAGAGTTCTCCAAGAAGTGCTCAGAGAGGTGGAAGACCATGTCTGCTAAAAAAATAAAGGGGTGGGGGGATTTGAAGACATGGCAAAGGCTGACAAGGTTCATTGTGAAAGAGAAATGAAAACCTACATCCCCCCCACAAAGGGGAGACCAAAAAGAAGTTCAAGGACCCCAATGCTCCCAAGAGGCCTCCTTCGGCCTTCTTGTTCTGTTCTGAGTATGGCCCCCAAATCAGAGGCGAGCACCCTGGCTTATCCATTGGTGATGTTGCAGAGAAACTAGGAGAGATGTGGAACAGCAAGCACTGCAGCGGATGACAGGCAGCCCTGCGAGGAGAAGGCTGCCAAGCTGAAGGAGAAGTACGAGAAGGAGATTGCTGCCGACAGAGCAAAAGGAAAACCTGATACAGCGAGAAAGGGGGTGGTCTAGGCTGAGAAGAGCAAGAAAAAGAAGGAGGAGGAAGATGAGGAGGAGAAGGATGAAGAGAATGAAGAAGAGGAGAAAGAAGAGGAAGACGAAGACAAGGAAGAGGAGGAGGAGGACGAGGACGAGGAGGACAAGGAGGAGGAGGACGAGGAGACGGAGGAGGACAAGGAAGTTGGTTCTAGCAGTTTTTTGTCCTTGTCTATAAGGCATTTAACCACCCTCCCCTTACACAACTCACTCCTTTTAAAGAAAAAAATTTAAATGTAAGGCTGTGTCAGAGTTAAAAGTGTGCAGTGTGCAGTTTTTTAAAGTGTGCAGTGTCCTGTTTTTTTTGTATAGTTAACACACTACCCAATGTGTGCTAGAGAGCCCTGTCCTGGTGGTATTTTCACTAGCCTCTAGCCTTTCCTGGCACAGTCTGGGGTTGTAAATTGGCATGGAAATTCCAAAGCCGGTTCTTGTTGGTGCACAGCACAGATTAGTTATATATGGGGACAGTAGTTTGGTTTTTGGTTTTTATTTTGGTTTTACTTGGGTTTTTCTTTTTTCATCTTCAATTGTCTCTGATGCAGCTTGTATGAAGATATGAAGATAATTATTCTGTTAACTGAATACTACTCTGTAATTGCAAAAAAAAAAAAAAAAGAAAGAAAGAAAATGCGGCTGCTTTGTTGACATTCTGGATGCTTCTAATTAAATACAAATTTTTTATTAAAAAAAAAAAAAAAAGAGCCGGGCAGTGGTGGTACATGCCCTTAATCCCAGCACTTGGGAGGCAGAGGCAGGCAGATTTCTGAGTTCAAGGCCAGCCTGGTCTACAACATGAGTTCCAGGACAGCCAGGACTACACAGAGAAAACCTGTCTCAAAAAAACAAAAACAAAAACAAAAACAAAAAAAAATAAGAGGGGAAATCCTACATATTAATTCTAATTGAGTTCCTAAGGTGTGTAGTACTTTCCACGGCTGCTTATCATCTGTATGTAGTATGTATTTGTACAGCCACTTTACAGAACAAGAGTAGCGAGTTCGAAAAGCCCCGTGTGTGGATGGTTGGCTGATTGATGAGCCGGACTCTCCATTGAGCATGTCTGTCCACGTTCATCTCATGACCTGGCTTCTTCCCTGTCATTTTGTTGTATGTGGTACTGGAGATGGAAGCCAGGACCTCACAACTGCTGGGCCTGTGCTAGTTCATTGTTAGACTACAGCGTAAGCCCTTTTCAAACTATACTCTGAGACAAGATCTCCCTCTGCAGCTCAGGGCGGCAGCTGTGTTCCTCCCGCCTTTGTGTCCTGAGTGCTGGGATTATAGGAATACGCCACCATGTTTAGTTACCTGGCCTCTTCTCATTGTAATCCTGCCTGCCATTTTGACCCTTCATCTTCATATTTATTTAAAATGGTACTCATAAATGAAGCCCTCTAAATAAATAGAAAAAAATGCAGAGCTTCTCCATGTGTCCCCTTCTTAGATGCATTATGAAATTGCTGCAGCTCTGATTGCGTTGGTATGGGGAATGGTCAGTTTTCAGCCCCATGCAATATTCCTTCTTCTTTCTTTTTTTTTTTTTTTTTTTTTTTTTTTTTTTTTTTGGTTTTTCAAGACAGGGTTTTTCTGTGTAGTCCTGGCTGTCCTGGAACTCACTCTGTAGACCAGGCTGGCCTCGAACTCAGAAATCCACCTGCTTCTGCCTCCCAAGTGTTGGGATTACAGGCATGCACCACCATGCCCGGCCTTCCTTCTTATTTTTATCTTGAGCCCAGACAGACAGACAGACAGACAGACAGACTTGGCTGGAACCTAAGCCTTGCACGTGACAGGCAAGTGTTCTCCCACCACACTCCCATCTCCAGACTATACTCTTAAAACTTTGTAGAGAAATGCAAAATAAGAAAGCAAAAAGTTACATTTTTGCTCTTCATAACTTAATCCTTAGGTACAGTGTCTTATGGAGGTGTTTGTTTTGGTTTGGTTTGGGGCTGTGCTGGGGATAGAGGCCAGCACTGCACACGCTGGCTAAACACTCTCCAGCTGGGCCGCACTCCAGTCTCGCATTTTCAGATTTCCTGAGTCATCTTAAACAACCAGAACCATTCAGAACTGCATGCTCTTCCTTCCTTTTCGCTCAGAATATATCAGTATCGCTTATTATTTAAAAATTTTGCTTATATATCATTACAAATGATTCCTTCATGTTAACATAATAGAATATTTAAATTATTCAAGTAACGATTTAGGGCAAGCCTTGGTTTTCAAAGTTGTTCAGTTTTTATGCTTATTCCATAGGTAGAATTAGTATGTTAGTGTGATAGAATTCAGAAATTAAGAATGGTTTTTGGAGCCGGGCGGTGGTGGCACATGCCTGTAATCCCAGCACTTGGGAGGCAGAGGCAGGCAGATTTCTGAGTTCAAGGCCAGCCTGGTCTACAAAGTGAGTTCCAGGACAGCCAGGGCTACACAGAGAAACCCTGTCTCGAAAAACCAAAAAAAAAAAAAAAAAAAAAAAAAAAGAAAAAAAAGAAAAGAAAAAAGAAAGAAAGAAAAGAATGGTTTTTGGTGGGTGGTGGTATCACATGCCTTTAATCCCAGCACTTAGGAGGCAGAGGCAGGAAGATCTCTGAGTTCAAGGCCAGCCTGTTCTAAAGAGTGAGTTCCAGGACAGCCTGGGCTACACAGAAAAACTTTGTCTTGAAAAACAAAACAAAACAAAACACAAAACAAAAGAATGAAAGAGGCCAGATAAAGGGTGAAATCTCACTGTATGCAGTAGCAGCTTTTAGAAGCATTGCGTTTTCTTAAGATCATGATGACCTCTAGGCTGAAAGAACAGTTAGTCTTCACTCAAAAGGGAACACAGGTTGACTTCACACCAATCTAAAAATGAACAAAGATGGGAAACTGGTTTTTGTTTTTGTTTTGTTTTGTTTTGTTTTTGTAAAGCGATAAAAAATCACTAGCCCTGACGTGGGGGCAGCATCATATCCTCAGCACTCACTGACCCTTCCCCAGCAGGGTCCCTGATGACTCTCTTGCAAGTGGCCTTGAATGTACCTACTGGTTCTCATGGAGCCAGGGTTTTGTTAGGACTCAGAGTTCTCAATCTGTGTAAAGGATGACTACCCAAGGCATAAAACACTTGTGGAAAATGACGGCCAGTGAAAAAATAATTACATCAGCTGCGGTTCAAGGATACACAAGTCCGATCGCATTAGACGCCTGTGGCGAACATGTGTAAGACACACGAGGCCTACGGCGGGTGGGCACCACAGCTCAGTGGTAGAACGCCTGCCTGGAGTGATGCTTTGGGGTTCAGGCTCCGGCAGCACAGAACCAAAACCAAATCCAGCCACGTGCCTTCCTACCAACAGACTTTTTAAGTGAGATGCATATGAAGGTGTTTCTGGGGCCACATGTCAAGAGGACCGTGTGCCAGGCACGTGGGGACAGTGGTCTGGAGTGCCTCCGATGGGCCCTGGAAGCCGCAGTCCTGAGTTAACAGCTAGCACCTCCTTTTATACCTCTGTAGTCACAGGCTGCACTACTCATTAACAGAACTTCCTTCAAACTGTTCTCTCTATTACAAACGGTCCGCATCCGGGTTGCCGAGATGGTTCAGTGGATAAAGGAGTCCTCGGCCAAGCTTGGCACCTCGAGTCAGGCCAGCATGTGGGTAGAAGAGAACAAGTTCCTGAAAGCTGTCCTCTGACCCCCACGACTCACAGGAGTATGTGCATGAATAAATACATGTCATAAGAACAGTTAAATTCCATAGCTGCCTTATTTCCCCGAGGCAGAGAAGAACATTCTCACACACCTTGTGTCAACCCACCCTTGGCAACCAGGGAACTAAGAAAAGCACTAATAATTCTCTCATTTCGTTTTGTTTGAAGGGCCACTTGCTTATATGAAAAAGTCTGTGTGGGGCCTGATGCTTCGCCTTCCGTGCTTGAACAGCATGAACACACACACACACACACACACACACACACACACACACGAACACTTTTTAGCATATCCCCCAGTGGTCATTTCTCATCGCCATCAAAAAGCAACTTTAACTTCTGCTTTGTGCATGAGGGAGGGAGAGAGGGAGGAAAAGAAGGAGAGAGGGTCAGAAGGAAAGAGGCAGGGAGGGGGAGGAGGAAGGGGAGGAGGAGAGCTTCATACAGCATGCAGAGCATGTTAGCTATCTTCTGTTTTGTAGAAGTAGGTGGGCGTGGCTCTGCTGCTATCTTTTCCCAGATTAAATTATAACCAACAGTAGATCATAAAGGTGTGCCTGACCTTGGCAAAGATGCCTCTCTCTCTCTCTCTCTCTCATCAGAAGAAGCCAGCTCCAAGGTCAACTCTTCCCTAACTCCGTGTAAAACACAGAACCTGGATCACCTTTCAATTCCTCCCTGCCCTGGATTGCTCTGCACACCACTCATGGCTGTTAGTATTTGGCCAGTAGGTGTGCAGAAGGGGGAGTGTCTACACCGCAGCGACAGCCTCCATACCCACGCTTCTTACTCGTTTCGTGACCAGTGTTGCTGACCCTCAATCATATCCCCACTCCCCTCAAAACTTTTGTGTGCAAGTAAGGAACCTATCAAACAAAGCAGAACAAGAAAGAAATTGATAGTGCCTTTCTTACCACCCTTTTTGTCAGGAAAAAAACGCAAAGTGACAGAGAATTGCTGGGTGTAGCTTTCCAGGAAAGCATGCCAAGGTAAAGGGTTCTCTGGGTCACAAATGTTCTCCTTTGCCATTTCTCTTTCCTGCCTGGAACACAGAAGCTGCTAGTGTTGGGGCAACAAACTTGGGACAATGTGGAGGAGACACAGACGCGGTCCTGGATAGCCCCTCAGGGCCACCGTGTGAGCAGGGGATTGCTTGTGTCTAGACTTCTAATTACACGAGAAAACTAAAGCCGTCACTCGGTTAATGCTGCTGCCGCTGGTGCTTCTGGTGTTTCCTGCCAAAGCCATTCCCTGTTGACATATCCCAGTGTTCCTTGCACTTTGAACAGAGCCTGGCACACGATAAGATATCCAATAGTGGACTGACTGGGCAAGCAGCTCAATGATTAGAGAGTGTACTGCACAAGCGTGAGTTCTTGAGTTGAATTCCCAAAACTCATGTAGGGGAAGAAAAAAAAAAGAGAGAGAGAGAGGCAGTTGTGGTGGCATATACTTATAGTCCCAGCAGAGAGAGACAGATTCCTGAGGCTCGCTGGCCAGCCAGGCTCTCCTGCTTAGCAAATTCTAGGTGAGTGAGAGACACGCTGTTTCAAAAAAGGAAAAGAAATAAAAAATAGGTTGATGGTGCCTGGAGAATGAGTAAGACTGTCCTGGAAGCTTCACACACACACACACACACACACACACACACACACACACAGGTACATGTATACAAACATGCACGTGTACCAGCACACACACATACGAAGATGTACACAGCAAAGATATTCAGTGTGGGGTTTGGGGGCGGGGGGCATACATCCAAAGCCATTCACAATCAAGACCTAACATAAAATAATGAGAATATCAAACTTGAAGGTACCAATAAGTTACAGTCTTCATCCCTAAGGATTACAACTCAAATGGCACACAGAGGAGTGAAACGGCTTTTAAAAAAAATCATCTTTAATTTAGGTATTCACTCATTCAGTACTTTACTGCACTCTTGCAACCTACCAGGCTGTGGTAGGACCTGGTAGTAAGGCAGCAAGCCTAACAGGTCAAAGAGCAGCCGCTTTGTGGGGTCTCTAGTGGAGGAAGAAAGACAACACACAGGAGAGAAGTTCCTATGGTAGGAGCCCTGGGGAACTTTTACTAGAAGAAACAGCAAGGGGAGAGTGTCTGGGCAAAGGGCGCAGCCTGTTCGTGGCCTGCATGGATATTTCCCAGGTCCTCTTCCCGTCTATGTATTACGATTTATTGTTTTTATCTCAGCCCAGCATGGAAAGCAGCAGCATCAGTCTCCTTCTTGCCTCGGGGTTTGTTCTGAGCACTGGAGCCTGCTCTGTCCCCATACACAGCCACTAGGAGGAATGTGAGCAAACACAGGCCAGGAACAGGCAACAGTTGGCATAGAAGTTCCCCAAGGCCCTGTCGTTTGGGCAAGCGAACACTACTAGCCCATGATGTATGTGGTCGGTGCTGGATCTGATTTTTGCCAGAGAAATTAGATCAGTTGCCCATAGTGGTTGCTGGCTTGATAATACACCCTCTAGAGGAGTATTTCTCTTTTCTGGCTCCCTTTTCCATTTCCTAAGGGCAGTTTACAGACAAGTGATTTATCCTCGAATCCTGGTCTCCAAGTCTATAGGCAGGAGACACAATCTAAGACAGAGCCAAGTTGGCCAAATAAGAAAGCTGTCTGTGGCTGAGGGAAAGAGGGAGTAATAAGGAAGAGAGCCAGACAGTGGCATAAGAATGCCTAGATTCTGGACTTTTGTCCAAGTAAGACAGGAAGCCTTCGAGGGGCAGAGCAGGAACATGTTCTGACTTATGTTTTGAACCTTAGTCTAATTGTGTTGATAACAGACCACAGGGCTAATTTCAGGAGCAGGCATACTCACAAGGAAACTCTCCATTGTTATGATTAACGCTGGCAACAGATGACCAGGGCATAGGCCAGGGAGGTGGCCCTATAGCTATAACAACTTGAGTGAGGCTTAGGGGATGGCTCAGGGTTAAGCGCTTGCTGCACAAGTGTGGATATCTGAGTTCAGAGCCCCAGAGTCCATGTGGAAGCTGAGCACAGCTGCACACATCTGTAACTCCAGCGTTGGAGGGCAGGCAAGACAAAGGAGCCCTGGGGCTTGCTGGCCAGCCTGTTTAGCCAACACAGTGAACTCCAGGTTCAGTGTGAGAACCTGCCTTGAAAAATAAGGTAGACAATGACAGAGGGACAATTTACATCAGTTTCTCATCTGTTTATACATTTGCACACCAAGAAAAACACACACACACACACATGCACACACACACACACACACACACACACACTACATGCACACACTGGCAAACCCATCTTCTTATCCTCTTCATCTCAGTGGAACTCATCATCCAACAGAGCAGCTCCAAATCATTGGGTCTCTTTGCCCCGGGAAGTCAGTATTCAGTAAGTGACACGTACCAGAGCTGGAGTCCTGGATTCCTCACTTATCTCCGATCTGCCTTGTTTAAAGTGTCTGGCTCCCCATGGCCAAAAATACCATACCCACCATCTGAGGACACTGTGAAGACTAAATTAAATGAGACAGTGTTTTCAAGTTGCTGAGCTCGATGTTTATGCTAAGAAATTACAACATGGCTATTATTTTAAAGATCACATTTCATCAGCTCCAAGCCAACATTGCTTTTAAATGTGTTATTGTTTACCCACCTCCGAGGAAGAATAAAAACACTGCCAGTTAAACTATGGCACAAGGCCTCTGTGATGGTCCTGCAGGGCACACAAGAGATCCATCACCTTCTCACTGATCTGAAATGTCTTTCATCTAGTCCAAAGAACTGGACCATTCATCAACTGCGTGCATGATGTGAGATGGGAAATGGTTTTGCCTGTATCCAAGAAACGGCATGAAAGAAAGTGTTACCGGAAGCTTCATCTGCCTTCGGATATCTTTCTGTAAAACATTTAGAGGAATCAATGGCGTACCTTCTTTCACAAATACCTGTTTGTGTAACCGCTTCTGGACCCTGCTACTTTGTCTTTATCACCAGAAAGGCTGTGTAATGGGTATAATGGCTTCTCATTCTGCAGCTGCATCACTGTATCCTCTCTTAGGTAAATGTACTTACTAATTGTTACACTAGATACATTCAGCTCCAACAGGGGGAAGGCATTGTTGAGACAAAAATTTTTAAGCAGACTAAATGAACAGATGTCCCCAGGTTAGGAAAAACAAAACAAAACAAAACACTATCCTGTGTCCCAGTTGGAAAGCATATGACCAAAATTTGTGCATTGACCTGAGCACTGGCCGAGGTCCCTACAAGGAAAGACAGGAACAAGAGACAAGCACTCCGGTTTGTATAGGTTATGCACAATGTGGGATCTTTTAGACACAGACACCCAGAAAGTGAACATTATTTTTATGATGATGTGCTGATGTATGATAGGTGGATAAAGGGGTGTGGCCTGGTGAAAATCAGCTACAAGTAGAGGGTTTGGCAGTATCTTCCCTCAGATTCTTAGCATCTCAGTGTCTCTGTCCTTTCTTCCAGATCTCAGAGAGTGGGGAGTAAACTCGCTAGAATAAGAGCTATATGTCCTGCTTCAGGGGAAGCTCTTCTGCACCTTGTGGATGTCTTCAGGGGTCATGAGCAAAGGAAGGTCTTCCTTCTGTGGCTTTCTCAAATGCCAAGGTAGCAGATCTGGGCACAGCACGTACTGAATATTCTCAGTCTCAGACTAGAAATTTCCCAGATAGCAAGCAATGGTGAAATAAAGTTTGATGTGCATAGTATAGAAAATATAGAAATAAGAATGAACTTGTAAGAACTTCCAGCTTTACAATACCTGTGAGGCTACAGATGTAATGTGAAGAAAAAGGAGTGATTTTAACAAGTGTAGTTAAAGAAAGATTAAAATTCATGCAAGCTATTAGTCAAGGGAATTGTTATTTGTAGAAGAGAGTTGGATGGCAATTTGAACAAGAAAGAGACACTTAGTCACTGATAAGTGGATATTAGCCTAGAAGCTTGGAACACCAAAGACACAAATCACATATCAAGTGATGTCTCACAAGAAGAAAGGAGTGGACACTGGTGCTAGAATGGACCAAAACATCATTGTGGGAGAGTACAAGAACAGTAAAGTGGGAGGGGGTGGATGCAGGAGCAGGGGGAGGGAAAAGGACATGTGGGACCTTTGGGGGTGGGGAACCAGAAAAAGGGAAATGAATTGTAAATATAGAATATATACAATAAAAAAAAATCAAAAAAAAAAAAGAAAGGGACACTTAGGGTGGGGTCAGGCTCTGTTCTGGAGGTAGGTGCTAACTGCATAAATGTGGACAGTTAATAAAAATGAGTATTTTGTTTATCTATGCCATTTCTGTAAGTGTTTTTTATTTTAAAAAATGTTTAAAAACTGTATGCCTGTATACATCTGTATATAAATGGAAATCAACTTTCCATTATCAGGGTAAAAAAATGGTGTTTGAATGAAGGATCATTTGTCATACCATTTTATCATGAAGTTTTACTAGCTTCACCTTCGAGCCAGATAATAACACTTACGTCTTTGCCTCTTGTACATAGTTATCATGAGAAACAATAGTCTATTGGACAAGAGAAAATAATTTTCTTGTTATAGCATTATTTTCATTTTCTCTCAAGGTAAATTCCTGCTAAGCTTGCTCTCCCTAAGTGTCTGCCCATACCATGCACCATGACTCAAGTCTCTGTCTAGTGTCAGTGTTCCTTGGCTAATGAGGACGAGAACTTCCTGTGAGTTTAAAATGCTTCAAAACCACAACTGAGGAGACAGTCATTACTGCCTGGGGAAGCCTAGCACTGAGGACCCCTGAGAACTATATAGAACTAAGGCTTCTGGCACAAGTACCCTCAGCGTGGGGGGTCAAGGCTCAGTGATGAGCTACAGGAAAGCCTGCACATGGGTTGGACTCTGTACACGGACAGAGTTGTCTCTTCCCGTTTATACTGCCGTTGCCAAAGACATGCTGTTCCCTGCATTTCTATCAAAGATCTGGAGTTCAAGAAGACTGAAGCCTTGACTCAAGGAAAGCACAACCCTCTCTTCCAGAACACTATGGCTATAATATAATTGTCTGCATGTGACTATGACCAAAATATCCAGAGAACAACTTTATGGAGGAATGATATAGCTGGGCTCACAGTTTCTAAGGGTTTGGTACTTGGGTGCTTGGTCCCCTCTGCTTGGTACATGGGTGCCTAGCCTCGTGTGCTGGGGCAGAACATGTTGGGGAATGGGCTGGCCACCTCATAGTGGGCAAGAAGTAGAGAAAAGAAAAGGAAGCTGAAGCCTGGCATAGCACTCAGTCACACCCTAGTAACTTACTTATTGCAGTTAGCCCCTGGTCCACATCTCGTAAAGTTTCCGCACCATCCCGGGACAGCACCATCAGCTGGAGAGCAAGCCTGTAACTCACAAAACCATAGGAGTGCGTCTCACTTTCAAAGCAGAAAAATCATAATTTTTTTTAAATTCTGTTTTTGTTTTTGTTGTTGTTTGTTTTTTTGAAACAGGATTTCTCTGTGTAGCCTTGGCTTTCCTGGAACTCACTCTATACAGCAGACTGGCCTTGGATGCAGAGATCTGCCTGCGTCTGCCTCCCAAGGGCTGGGATTAGCGGCCTGTACCACTACTGCCCAACCAATGTAAGTTCTTTTTTCTGCTCAGGCATGGTTGGCCATAAGATTGACTTTAGATCCTCCTCCTCCTCCTCCTCCTCCTCCTCCTCCTCCTCCTCCTCCTCCTCCTCCTCCTAGTCCTCTTCCTCCTCCTCCTCCTCCTCCTCCTCCTCCTCCTCCTCCTCCTCCTCCTCCTCCTCAGTGAATGCACTAACCCTTCCACCAACTGATCAACAAGGGGAGACTTTCAGCAGCCCTGCTGAGGCAGGTTTCCAGCTCAGCCCATACCTTCTGTCTGCAGAACAACACACTATATTTAGATGTTTGGTGCTTTAAGGGGGAAAAGTCATTAAAAGAGAAGGGGAACTAGTTGACAGAAGGAAGTGATTGTCAGGAGAGGGAAGAGGAGCAGGAGAGGATGGTAAAGGTGAACATGAGGAAAACACACCACAGACATACCAGACCAATATATGTCAATAAAAACAAAGAAGTGAGGTGATGTAGCTGTTTGATAAAGTTTTCCATGCCATAGCAGATATCATAGAAACATGATCTGAAAGATGAGAAGTTAAAAAGCAAAGACTGAATTTGGAGATCTGAGAAAAGACAGACTTACTAGAGCTTGCTGGAGCTGGTTATACAGAATAAGATAACTGTGTAAACCTTACAGATGCGTCTGGACCAACATTTGACATTAAAACCTTGGGGCTCAGTCCTGGTTACTTCCTTTTTCTCTAGACATGATCAGTTGGTGATTTCTTTCAGCCTTGTGGCTTTCAACATCACCCACGTGTCAAACAAAACAAAACAAAATCTCACAAATGGTGTCTGTTGAGCAGCAGTCCTCCTTTCGAAATCCAGGCACAGGCCTTAAACTACTGAGCTTCTCCTCTTAGATGTCTGACTTTACCCTGAAACCATCCTGGAGAAAGTTGCCGGGAGTGATGGCCGTAATGAGCATGTATGAGGCTGAAGTAAAAGGATTACCAGGACTCAGAGGCCAGCATAAGGACATGAGTTTCCGGGCCACCCTGGGCTACAGAATGACATCCCATCCCCCCACTCCTCCCCAGCTTGTTCCTTCTGTAGCTTTCCTCATCGGCTTCCAACCTCCTCCTGCTGTTCTGGCCCTAAGCCTTAATTCTTCCTCCCAGGCTCTCCCTCTGCTCCTGAAGAGGATCAGACAGAATCAAAGACTCGCTAACGTTGATGCTGACAAAACCCTAGTCCAAATATCACGTGGGCCAAGTCTCTGCATACAGCATTTGGGGGCTCAAGCACCAGCAGCAATCTGACTCTGTAAATACCACACTCGGGTGTCCTGGGTCCTCAGGTGCCATCTTTCTTCCTTAGTTCTTTCCTCTCTGCCACGAATGCCCTCTCACCCCAGCACACATCGTGAGCACCTTCCTGTCACCATGCGTTTTCCAGGCTCTCTGAACACAGGCGTGAGAAATGCAGGCAACATTTTAAAAACTGTGTGTTATGAATATGGCTCCTTGTATTTTAGAGTCGGTTGTTTCAGTTAGGGTCACTACCGCTGTGATGAAACACCATGACCAAAAGCAACTTAGGGAGGAAAGGATTTATTTCACTCACAGTTTCATATAAACTGCTCATCATCAAAAGCAGTGAGGGCAGGAACTCAAGCAGGGGAGGGACCTGGGAGCAGGAGCTGATGCAGAGGCCATGGAGGGGGTGCTGCTTACTAGCTTGCTTTCCACGGCTTGTTCAACCTGCTTTCTTACAGAACCAGGATTACCAGCCCAGGGGCAGTACTACCACAAAGGCCCGGGCCCTCCCACATCAAAGATTAATTAAGAAAATGACCTACAGGTTTGCCTACGGCTTGATTTTTTAATGGAGGCATTTTCTTGAGAGTCCCTCCTCTCAAATGACTTTAGCTTGTATCAATTTGGCATAAAAACTAACCAACACTGTGGGAATAACAAGCCTGGACACAAAAGTTTTCAGATCAAGTCCTTCACTAGAAATAGTTTAGATTATTCCTAGTCTATATATTCAACCGGTCTCCAGCCAAATAGGAAATATGTATATGTGTACACATGTATACACATATACCTATATTGTATATACATGTGCACATATATAGAAAAGGAGGACATGTTTTATATAGGTATGTATATTGTGCTGGTCTGAATAAAAATTACTCCCATAGAACTTGTAGGTAGGGAGTGGCATTATTGGAGGTGTGGCCCTGTTGGAGGAAGTGTCACTTGAGGTGAACTTTGAGGCCCCAACTAAATGTTTTCATCTATAAGAGTTGCCATGGTCATGGTGTCTCGTCAAAAAAGTAGAAACCCTAACTCAGACACACACACACACACACACACACACACACACACAAACACACACACACACACACACACACACACACACAACACCTTTTCAATTTTAGTTAGGTTTGGTTTTAGTCTGTGCTAGTAAGCATCTTTCTGTCTTTGAATGGCCAGGGCTTGGGCCACTGGACGAGGTGGATACCGGAAATTTGACTGCACACACCCCATGCTGCCACCACCAGGTGGGCGTGGCGCTGTGTGAAACCGCAGGACCCCATTCCAGGGGTGGGGAAGCACAGTCTGGAGTCCCTGGGGAACTGGCAGAAGTCTACTTGTGGGTTCCCGACTTGTGGGACGCGCAGGGGCCAGTGATGGCATGTTCTCCAAGATGCTGCTGGGTGCCACAGAAAAGCTGAGAACAGAGTAGGGACCTGCAGGGTTGGATTTATCCCAGGGCTGGAGGGAAAAAGGCAGGGAGGAGAGCTCTGGGAAGGGCAAGGGAGGAGAGTCTTTGGTCTGCTAGGGCGGGCTGGCAGCTTGGCTTGGCAGAGACGTGTCTGGGAGTGCAGGGAGGCCTCCTGTGTGAGACTAGACTGCTCCTTAGAGGAAGACCTGCTTCATTGCTCCAGCATGGAGAATCCAGATGAGAAGAGGCAGTCCATGGTTTTAAAGCGTCTATTGTTGGCAGAAGACTTGTGATGAGTGAAACCATACCCCACTTTCTCAGGGCAGGCCTGAGGTTAGATACCTTTCACAGGGAGGAGTGTTTGGGAAGGAGAGCTTAATTTGCTAAGCCCTTGAGGCCTTTAGGTAACTCATTAAATTGGAGATCTGTCTTGAGGCTACATGATCTGTGGTCACGTCGTCTGTGGAAGGACTTGGGGCATTGCCCTACATAACTGATGGCCACAGAATTTTGGAGAGCTGAGGCCTCGTATCAGGAGCCTAGTGTCTGGAAGCATGGCAAATGGACCCATCCCTTACAGGAACACCTGCTGTGTCACTGGGGTTTAAACCCAGTGTGACCAGAACACAGGCTGCCTTTCACGGCCCCACATATCTGAAATTCCTTGCTCTAACATTGCAAAGATCTAACCTTAGATCAGGGTGAATGCTGATCCTAAGCCACCATCTTTTTTTTTTTTTTGGTCTGCATACTTTCCTACTTGATGTCACTCAGTGTTATGGCTTTAAATTCCCACCTAAATAAAGCCAGGCGTAGGAGGAACGACCTTAATCCCAGTGTCAGGAGGGTGCAGGAAAGAAAACCACAAGTTGGAGGCCTGCCCAGCTATACAGTGAAACCCTATCTCGAGGAAACATACAACAAACCACCACCACCAAAACCCGTAACAAGTAAAACCACCTACTTGTATGTAGGAGGCTTTTTGCAGAAGGGAGAGAAAGGATGCTATGGAACTATGTACTGTCAGAGAAGCAGCAGATCATACCGGGTGACTCAGCCACTGTTCCATTGCTGTGGTGAGACAGCATGGCCAAGGCAACTTATAGAGGAAAGCATTTAATGGGGGAACCGCAGTTTCAGAGGTGAGTCCATGACCATTTTGGTGGGGAGCATGGCACAGACTGGAACAGTAGCTGAGAACTCATATTTTGAGACACACTATAAGACAGAGAGAGAGAAGAGGCTCTAGAAATGACATGGGCTGTTGAAACTTCAAGCCCAACCCTGGTGACATGCTGACCTCCAATAAGGCCACACCTCCTAATCCTTCCCAAACAGTTTCACCAACTGGGGACCAAGCATTTAACTACATGAGCCTATGGACCCCCAATCTCATTCAAACCATCACACTGGGCCAGCATGCACTTGGGAGCAGAACCTTAAAAGTAAACTTGGAGGGCTGGAGAGATGGCTAGAAATTTTAAGGCACCTGATCCACAATCTCGAGGAACACAGTTTGGGTCCCAGCACCCAAATAACAAATGGGTATCCATTAGCCACAAATCCCTGCAACCCCAGCATGAAATGGGACAGAGGCAGGAGGCTTGCTGAGGCCTGCTGGTTTCCAGCCTCCCTGAGATACAAGTCCTGGGTTCAAGAGACTCTTCCTCAGGAGGAATAGGCAACCAGGCGTGGTGGTGCACAGCTTTAGTTCCAGTGCCTGGGAAGTAGAGACAGGCAGATCTCTCTGAGTTTGAGGCAAGTCTGGTCTGTATAATGAATTCCAGGTCAGTCAAGCTGCTGAGTGAGACCTGTTCTCAAAAAAACAAAACAAAAGACAAAAACTGAGAGGAGCAGGCAAAGAACAATGGAAAATATCTGACACCATCTTTCTACCTCTCCTTACAAGCACAGGCAAGAATACACACACATGTGAATACTCGCACAGATACACACAGAAATATATCCACATGCACACACACACACACACACACACACACACACACACAGAGAGAGAGAGAGAGAGAGAGAGAGAGAGAGAGAGAGAGAGAGAGAGAGAAATGTGAGGAAATTTTTTCAAAAGAGAAATGTGAAATGTGTACTTGGGGCATTTACTGGCAGAAGCTATCAAACCTATAAACATTGTAAAGTTACCACAATAGCAAGTGAAATTCATTCTGCTTTTTTCTGTTGTTGTTGTTGTTGTTGTTTATTTGTTTTTTTTTTTCACCTCCAGCTGTGAGAACTGCAGAATAGAAATGTGGGCACTGGCCCACCTCTGAGGCAGCTTGCTGCCTAGCTGGGCTTCTGGAAAGTCAGATACACTACAAGCACCACCATGGCTAGGCAGTGCTTCTTCACTGGGGAGGGGGTGTCGTTTGTACCCAAGGGGACACTAAACAACATCTGGAGACTTTTTGGTTATCACAACTGAAAGGACTATGTTCCTGGCATCTAAGAGGGTTAGTCTAACACACTGTCTAATACACTAGGGCTAGTGTATTAGACAGGTTCATGTTACTTTAATCAAATTCCCAAGTTAATTAACTTATAAAAAGTTTACTCTGGCTCACAGTCTCACAGGCTTTAGTCCCACAGTCTCGCAGGTTTTAGTCCAAGATAGAGGAGCCCCAGTGATTTGGGCCTGTGAGGGGGTGCCAGATGGCAACGGTAGGGAGCACACATCAGAGCAGGCTTCTCACTGCATGGTCCAGGAGGCAAAGACCCCAGCATTCCCTCTAAGGGGACACCTCCAGGAAGGACCTCTCATAAGGCTTGACCTCCTGAAGATCTGCAGCTGTAAGGCTTGACCTCCTGAAGATCTGCAGCTGTTCAAAGCAGTGCCACTCTTGAAAAAGCCTTTAACACATGGAGCTTTGGAAGACATTCAGCATCCAACTACGGTAGTCGTGGATGATGCTAGGTACTCTATAATGTACAGGAGTACTCTCTGCATACCTATCTACCTCCAGTTGTAAAGCCATGGGCTAAGTACATAAGAACTTTCTCTTCTGCTCATCCGCATCCTGTCCCACTACATACATGTCTCATTCCTCCAGCGTTCTCCTATTCCAACGCTAATGACTCGACTATCTTGATGCCTAGCTTTCAAAGTCTAGCCCTTGGTTTCTGTAGTAGCGGATCTGCAAAGATTTGTGCAAATCTGACAATATGAACAAATATGTCTTTGAACAAGGCACAGTGATATACAGCTGTCATCGTGTGAAAAGCAGAGACAGAAGAACAGTGAGTTCAAGGCCAGCCAAGGCTACATAGTAAATTCAAGGCCAGCCTGGAGTTACATAGAGAGGCCCTGTCTCAAAACACGAAGGGCTGACAACCTAACTCCGTGGTTGAGTACTTGCCAAGCATTACCCAAGGTTCTGGCCTCAAAGAGGAGCACTGCAACAGATGCAAACAAACAAACAAGAATCTGAGGTGCTATGGGTGAAGTCCAGCTAGCATGACCAAATGAAGAAGCCACGTGGACAGGAAGAAGCTCCAAGATTTTCTGGGAAGAGAAGGCCAGTGACCTAGGTGAGGCCAGGCTTCAGCTACTCCTGTCAAGACACTGGGGGACCAAACCCAAGGACCTTCAGGTGACACCAGCTGCAGAGGATATCACCAGGAATGGAAGAACTGGCAAGATGAAGCAAGGCAGCTCAAAACAGTAGGAAGTAACAAAAGGGCTTCTTGTTGGAAGCCACTAAGACGGTGATGTAGCTGTAGACAACTGTTCTGGATTTTTGTCTCTACAGTGAGGAGAGTCAATGAAGTCATGATAGTTTAGATTCTCACTACTCTCAGAATCCCTCCTTCACCTCGGGACTTGAGTTACACCTAATATTTGGCTGTGGGACTCTGCATTCACTTGATAGATGATATTATAAGAAAGCTTATACTGGCTAGTTTTGTGTTAACTTGACACAAGAGTCATCTGGAAGGAGAGAATCTTGATTGAGAAAATGTCTCCATAAGACTGGGCTGTGGGCAAGCCTGTGGAGCATTTTCTAAATTAGTGATTGATGTGGGGGGCTAGGGAGGCAGCCCATTGTGGGTGATCCTACTCCTGGGTTGTGGCCCCACTTTCTATAAAAAAGGAGGCTGAGCAAGCTATGAGGAGTAAGCCAGTAATCAGCAACCTTCCATGGCATCTGCATCAGCTCCTGCTTCCAGGCTCCTGCCTTGTTGGAGTTCCAGTCCGGACTCCCTTTAATGATGAACAGTGCTTTGGAAGCATAAGCCAAATAAATGCTTTCCTTCCCAAGTTGCTTTGGTCACGGTGCTCCATCACATGCTAAGACTCTCTAGACAAAGCCCATGCAGCTCCATGGGAAAACTCTAGTCTGTAAGAAACCCCAAGGAGAAGAAAATTAAACAGAGACAGAAGTAACCCAGAATGTCTTTTGTCCAGAAGATGGAGTAAGTCGGAAGAAGAGAGGACTCCTTGGAGCTCTGGCATGTGTGTTTTGGCGCTAACCGGATAATTTTCTCTGACTCTTAACTCAGATAATAACAATAGAGTTATCAGCTAAGTAGTTTAAAAAAATGAAAATGGTAAATAAATAGAGCTACTTCAGACAGCAGAATTCTGTGTTGGTTAGTTTCCCGTCGACTTGGTATAAGCTAGAATCATCTGGGAAGTGGAACTTCAATTAAGGAAATGTCCCCAAAGGATTGGCCTGTAGACAAGCCTGCAGTGCATTTTCTTAGTGATTGATGTGGGAGGACCCAAGCCATTGTGGGTGGGACCACCCGCTGGGCAGGTAGTCCTGAGTTCTATAAGAAAGCAGGAAGAGCAAGCCAGAGAAGAAACGCTAATAAGCAGAGTCCCTGTATGGCCAATGTTTTAGTTCCTGCCCTGAGTTCCTGCCTTGATTTCATTAGATAATGGACTGTGATGTGGATGTGGAAACGAGATAAATCCTTTCCTCCTGAGTTCCTTTGGTCATAGTTTTTCATCACAGCAAGAGAATCTGTAACTAAAACAAACAGGTTTTAAAATAATTACACTGGGGGAAGCATTGAGGGAGTATTTGGGGGTCATATGGGAGGCCCTTTGTTTGAGTGTATGGGAAAAAATAGTCATTTGAGCTGAAAAATGACAGTCATGAGAATCGTGGAAAGAAGAGATCCATCCAGATGGTCACAAAGGAAACTGTATTTTTAAGGATCCATGGGGAACAATGTGGCTGTACAGGAGAGAGAGAGAGATCGGTGGGAGAAACAGAGCTACACAGGAACCTGCTTGCTTGCTGTTTGCAGGCAGCTTCCTCTTTAACCTCACCTTGCCCAGAAGCCTTTTTAAAGGGCTCAGTACATTTTCACTTCTACCTTCACTGGAGGTCAAATTCTTAAGTGATGCCAGTTCTGGAGTCCAGTGTTTTGATGGACATAGACTGGGAGGATGCACAGCGAGAAAGTCTGTAAATGAACCTTTCTAATCATCTTTCTTCTTCTGTCTTCTCATTGGAAAAAAAACGTAGGCAGGCATCACATGAATCACTCCTCCTTGCAGTCAGCAATAGCTGGGTTAAGAAAGTATGATGTGCCACTTTAGAGGGCCAAAAATCTGTCCACAGTCTGTCAGGAGTCAAAGCAGCGATGTATGCTCCAAAACACAAAGGAACAGCCCTCTTGCTCTTAGCGCCACAGCGGCAGAATTTAGAGACAAGTCCTTGGTTTCTTATAGAAACCAAAGAGCAGCATACTGTGTATCTACGAAATCACTCTAGGCTGACTGTAAACCAGTGGATTAAATTTGAACCTGGAACCTTGTACACACTAAGCATAGGAAATGCTTCTGTGGATGAGACCTGGCTTTCCATGAGTTTCCATTCACCAGGCTTTGAATGCCGAAAGTGCTCAGAAAACCATGGTATGAATGCTTGCCCTTTGATGGAGGGCTGAGACACTTCTGAAAAAAAGTCCCACACAATGTTGGTATTGCCCCCCAACAACCTAAAGATTGAAAGATTGAGCCTGTGAAAGCTCTACTCAGGCAGCCTTTAATCCTGTCCTAAAGCTAAGTAAATTCCCTGAACAGAGCCAATATTTTCTTCTGAGAATCTCAATGGAAAAACAATGACCAGCACAGAATGATGATGACAACAGTTATGAACAACAGTGACAGCTTCTCCGGATTTCTTAAGTATTTTGGACAGGAGCTTGGCATCCCTAACCTCATTATCCATCACAAAACCCTTGTGGAGGAGCAGTGCCTATAATATCAGCTGACTAATGAAATATTTGACGCTGTTATAAACCCAATTATGGAGAAATTTAGGTGAGTATTGCCCAATTTACTGAGGTGCTCAGTGGAAATCCTAGGATTTAACTCGAGAAATAATGAGAGTAACTACTAAGTAGTCTTACTCTCAAATAGCATAAGGGCCAAGAGGAGCAAATTTTCATTTTTAAAATGCTTTGAAAGCAAAGCTAGGTGTTTCAAAATCCATAAAAGCTGCTTCTGATGTGTGTGTGTGTGTGTGTGTGTGTGTGTGTGTGTGTGTGTGTACATGCATGCTTGGTGTCCTAGGAGGGCAGAAGAGGGCATTGGTTCCTCTGAAGCTGGACTTACAGAGGGTTGTGAATCACCATGTAGGTGATGGGAATTGAACCCAGGTCCTCAGCAGGAATAACAAACGCTCTTAACCTCTGAGCTATCTCTGTAGCCCCTGGTTTCACTTTTGATTTATGTGTACTTCTAAGTTCACAGTAGACGAATATGTCAGGCTCGTTCACAAACAGCCTAGAGCATATGCACACTCACTCAAGCACCTCTGTTCTGAACCATTTGGAATGGCAAGTTCTGCTTGATTTCCAGGAAAGGCAGTGCCATGAATGAGGTCAAGCTTCTAATAAAACAAGTGACATTCAAGAGGAAGGACTAAAGGAAAGTAAAGAAGGAGACGGAGAAAGAGAGGAGGGAGGAACAGATATTTTATCGAAGTTGATACACAGGACAGAAGGGTAGAGAGATGGATTCTTTCCTTGGGTTCCTGAGATGCTAGGCAAAACCCCTGCTATGAAGATTCTTCTATGATGTAAGAGTTTTTGTCCAAAGATGAATGGAAATGCCCTTCTCTCTCTTAGCCTCTGATTACTTATTTCATTCTAGAAGCTACTGAAAGAGAGGAGCCAGTTAGAACAGTTTTCAACAAACTCAAATGACACCGTGCATTAGAACATATATCACCGGCACCTTCTCAGGGTCTCTACATCGTATTTTCCTCCGTTCTAGAATTTTCCTCCATCCTAGACAATGTCTCATTCACTGTGGCCCTCTTATCCACCCACAGAGCACAGTGTGTATTTCCGGGGATGCCTCCATGGGCTGGATTATGCTACAGAAAGAGGAGAATTACCTCCCTGTGGGATAACCTCAGCCAATGAGAAGGAGGTGACGGGGGAAGAGGAGAGCACTTGCCCCTCCTTTTTGATGGGCTACTCCTGCAGCAAAATATGTCAGCAAGTCGAGCAAGGCTGGTGAGTGTGGTCTGTGACTCTCCTCATGACTGCCTCATGGCTCAAAGCTGAACAGTGCTTCATATCTTTCCCACCCCGTTTTGAAACTACCAAATCAGTTTTAATACCGTCAACATGGCTACCCGAATACAGAGCACACCCTCAGAACTGCTGGCGTCTGAGTATCACTATCTACCTGTTCTTCTGAACGGGATGCATGCAGAGGTGTCTTATACAAATTCTAGTCCTTGGCTTTGAAATGAACTGAATCTTTTCTCCAACTTTCCTATCTCCCACCCCAAATCCCACTGGCTGGGAAACATCAACAATCAGAAGAGCTGAAGGCCACAGATCAATGACAGTAATAGACCATTCAGCCTGTGTTATTTCTTAAGTGCGTGAGAAAAAAACTTTAACATTTAAAATAAAATTGTATTATTTGTCTCAATTATTGACTCAAACTCTACCTTGTAAAAATAGTCAAGCCAGACTATAATTATGATATCTGCATTTTGCAGACAGCTTTCTTCGGCTGAGGATTCTATGTGAATCACATTAAGGTCCCAGCGGAAGAGGATCTGCTCTGACTGAGGCGGGCAGATACACCTGGAAATCAATTCTTCCACAGTCAAGACACAGACAGAATGGATCTCGCTTTGCCCCTACAGGGTGACCTTCTTTTATGTCTGAGATGATGGACATATAACATCCAAATATAACTTCTTCCCCTCCTTTGGAGTATGAAGCAGTTGGTTGCCTTTATGCTCAAATAGAAATACCACAAAGAGAAGAAAGCATGCTCAAATTCTTATTATATAGAGAAAGAAAGACGGCTTGAGATACACTTGGGCTTCCATTTCCTTATCAGTAAAAGTTACTAAATTCAGGATGGACTAGTCTTCCTATAATTTCAGCTCCAAGGGATCCCACACCTTCTGCTGGTCTCCAGGGTACATGAACACACCCACCCTCCTACACACATGAGTGTATATAAGTTTTAAAAAAGAGAAATAAATCTTGTAAAAATCAATATTTGAAAATTGTTCATGTTACAGTAATGATGCAACAGATAGTAACAGTAGCGCAGATACTATCATGCATATGACATAAGAAAATAGAATTTTCACTCAAGATAATAGTTATATTTCTTTTTATAGACTGATTGTGTGTGTGTGTGTGTGTGTGTGTGTGTGTATGTGTGTGTGTGTGTATGAGTAGAGGATGTGTGGGTAGGAGGATGTATTGTTCTGTGCTCACAGAGGCCAAAAAGGGAGTTGGATCTCAGCGATGGAGATACAGGAAGTGAGAGATGTCTCGCTTGTTGTAGGTGCTGGGATCTGAACTCTTGTCTTTATGACTGTGCAGCAAGCTGCAAGATTTATATTTCTTGACATAAAAAGAAACCACAATATGCTGGGAATTTTTTTACTTGTTTATCTTAATTATGTATATTATGCATGTCTCAAGGGATATGGTATGTACATATGAGTGCAGGTGTCTTTAGAAGCCAGAGGCTCCCTTGAAGCTGGAGTTATAGGTGTCTGTGAACCATTGATGTGGATACAGAGAATCAAATTTAGATCCTCTGCAAGAGAAACAGGTACTCCTAACTGATAGCCATACCCCTACAGCTTATTTGAGCTTTCAATTTGTCTATTATTGGCTGGGTGTGCTGACACACCCCTTACTAGACTAGTACTAAAGGCAGTTGAGGAAATGGGGCTTGTGAGTTTAAAGACAGCCTGCTATCTAGTAAGACCTCATCTCAAAAACAAAATAAAATAGAAGTTCACTATTAAATGTAGTATAATAGTGTCTGTTTGAGTAGAGCATTGTGCCAGCAACTTTGACATCAGCTGGGAACTCCCTAACTTCCAACGGTTTGCCTCACCCCAGCATTACCAAGGCAGGGGCTCTTGTAACAGATGGACTCTAGCAGCGTGTCTCAGTAGCCGCCTGGGTTCCGTGGATGCATACTAAAGATGAGCAGTTGCAGATACATGTGACAGATGAATCTTGCTTCCCCTTTGCTACACCAACAAAGCACAATAACCAAGGCAACACAACTGGTCTTAACGGATGGGTGCTTTAGAGAGCACTAGAGGGTCAGGAATAATATAAATGATACTTCTCCAGAGGTGGAGAGATGGCTCAACAGCTAAGAGCACATTGTTTGGAGGACCAAAGTTCAATTTTCAGCACTCATATGATGCTGATATGATGGCTCTCAGCCACTTAGAACTCAAGATCCAGGAGATTTGACACCCTCTTGTGGCCTCGATACCTGAACTAGAATATGGAACGTTCTAGACCTTGTATTTATTGCTCCATCTCTATTTGTTCTGAGTCTTTAATGAATTTGGGAAAAGGCTGTCATGAGTCTGAGCATCATATATAGACACTCCATATCTAAAAGCAATTCCTGGAGTCATCTTCTTTCCCTCTCTTCTACTCTTCTTTCTTTCCTCCTCCTCTTCTTTTGGCATGTCTTTGTTTTGTTTTGTTTTGTTTTGTTTTGTTTTGTTTTGTTTTGTTGTTCAAGGGTCAGGGTTGCCTGAATGTGTGGTTTTCTTGCCTCCACTTCCAAGAGCTCAGACAGGATTATAGATAATCAAACTATACATATATCTATATCTATATCTATATCTATATCTATATCTATATCTATATCTATATCTATATCATCTATATCTATATCATCTATATCTATATCATCTATATCTATATCATCTATATCTATATCTATATCTATATCATCTATATCTATATCATCTATATCTATATCTAGATATCCCTTCTCTTACCCAGGAGGTAGTTTGAGGACACCCCTAGCTACATAATACAAGGTCTCCAAAGCATTTTACTTTAATGAAATAAACTTTAAAACCTAATGGAAGAAGAGGAGAGTCAGCACAAAGAAGCAAAATTCAACCCATACGTATATGTGCACACAAATGGCCCCAAGGTTTGTGTTCAAATTACCTCCTAGTTAGCTAAACAAAAAGTAAAACAGCATCACACTACCATTTCTCAGACCTGATGAAATTCCTGGGCTCTCAACAGTTAAGAGCACATACTTCTCTTGCAGAAGACCCGAGTCTTGCTTTCAGCAACTACTTTGGGTAGCTCACAACAGTCTGAAACTCCAGCTCCAGGAAGACCTGCACTCATGTGCACACACTCACACACATGCACAGAATTAAAAATAACTTTTAAACATTTCTCTACTGTCAGGTTTACAAGGATTATAAATTCTGGCAAGTCAGCATTGCAAGAGATGAGAGAGAAACAGGCATCATCTGGCATTGCTGTGAGGATTCACTCCAGTAAAATCCCTGTGGAGGGCATTTTGGATTATCTAATAAAACTACATATCCATTTACCTTTTGACTCAGTAATTCCCTTTTTAGGAACTGATACTGAAGTTATGTTTCCAATAATATAAGAACACATACAAGTTATTATATCATTGTCAATCATAGCAAAATATCAGAAAATGTTGGCCATATATACATATATATGTGTATATATATGTATGAGGAGGTTCACCATGGAGGCATATAAAGTTATTTCCAATAGTATGGATTAAGCGGGAAGGGGGCAACAGAGTATTATAACCTGTCAGCTTTCATGGGAAATAAAAGGATATAAGAAAATGTTATATGATACTATTTCTAGGGAGACATGAACAAAGATCTAATTACCCCAAACAGGAAACTTATAACAGACCAAAGTAAGAATACCACCAGAGTCCAACTTAGTGAACCAATGATTTTTTTTTTTTTTTTGGTTTTTTCGAGACAGGGTTTCTCTGTGTAGTTCCGGCTGTCCTGGAACTCACTCGGTAGACCAGGCTGGCCTCAAACTCAGAAATCCACCTGCCTCTGCCTCCCAAGTGCTGGGATTACAGGCGTGCGCCACCACCGCCCGGCTGAACCAATGATTTTTATTGGGGTTACTTACAGGAACAGAAATGGTTCAAATACCGGTGCATCATCAAAAGCCCAACCTAAGCATGGGTGGCAGCTCTCAAAGGATGGGAACATGAAGCAAACCGCAGCTGGCAAGCAACTCAACAGGCAGGGGAATGTCCTTTTCAGTTAAGTCAGTTGCTCTTAGCCTCTTCTTTCAGGAAGGTTGGTTTGTCTGCAAATGTCTCTAAGTAACCGTTACGGCTTATACATGCTTAAACAAGGAAGAGCCTAGTGAATCTGCTGGGTTTCAGGGACTTCCTAAAGCCTTTGAGTTGTTTACTTCCTGGGTTTAATGAACTTCTCTGCAAAATGGAATGTTTTGCCTCCCCTTAGAACATCCTGTTGTCTCGCCTCCCTTTTCACATCCTATATCTTGTGTTTCCCCAAAATAGAAAGTTTTAATCTTGGAGGAAACTGCTCTACTGTAACACTCCATCCATTCCTGCAGTTCTTGCATCTTTTCCATGTGCTATTCTGCAGTGATCCATTGGAGGCAGTGACATACAAGTCTGACTCTATGGTCCTCTAATTCAAGTAGGGTAAAAACGTGTCATGTAGGGTTTTGTTTTTTGTTTTTTGTTTTTTGTTTTTAACCTGTCTTATTTAGAATGGTAAGTCTTACTGGTATTTCTTTTGCCATAAAGTAGAAGTGTAGAAAAGAATAAAAATCGGAAATAGGAAAAATAACCAAGTGAACATATACCACCAGCAGTAATTATGGAGTAATTATGAAATTGTCATCTGGCCGTAATTTCAAATTTATTGGAAGGTACCCTATCCTGTACACCATATTTATTTATTAAAACAAAAGCAATTATTTTTCCAGTGGGGGCCTATTATTTCCTTGGTCACATATTTATCTCAGTTCCTAGAAGCAGCTGTGATGTTTTTCCTGTGGAGCAGGCCCTTAAGTCCAATCAGAAAGTTGGTTTTCTCCATAATCCCTCACACCATTACCATTCTAGCAGATACGTAGTGTCTGGCACTTCAGTCTGACACATACAGGATCTACAGCTGAGAAGGACTTTGAGACATAATTATCTATAGCAACTCATCAGCACATTCTAGCACTATAGGAAGCAGACTGCAGAGAAGGGACACATTCAGCTTAGTCTTCTTAGTCTTCAGTTTTAAGCTTTCTTCAAGTCCTACAACCAAAGCATGTGATACCTTCTGCGATAGGGTCTTACTCTCTTCGGGAATGTGACCAACATCATTGGCAGTAGTAACCTTTATTGTTTCAGGAGTCTCTATGGCTTCCCTGGCCAAAAATTCCTTAGGAGGAAAGCATTCTCAGCACTGAGATTTTTAATAGCATAGGCTTTGGAGCATCTCTTTTTATTCTTGTACGATACCCATTTTTACTGTCTATGAATTGATTTCTCTCTTCATTCCTTTGGGTGCGCTGGCATATCTCTTAAACGTGTCTCTAAATCTGAAAAAAACATTTAAGTTATGCATATTGAATAAGACCTTTTTGTAGAGGGCAAACAGGACAACAATGCAAAGTCCTGAACCCTCATCTTATAACAAATACTGAGGTTGCATCAATAGCACCAGGGAAACACTCGGGAAGTCTACTGTAACTTGTTCTGAGCAGGTGTCAGGTGACCACAGAAATTCACAGAGAAGAGTATATATATTTTTTTTTTTTTTTTTTTTTGGACACAGGGTTTTTCTGTGTAGTCCTGGCTGTCCTGGAACTCACTCTGTAGACCAGGCTGGCCTCGAACTCAGAAATCCACTTGCCTCTGCCTCCCAAGTGCTGGGATTACAGGTGTGTGCCACCACGCCCGGCTAGAAGAGTATATTCTAAGGCAAACTTTCGTAATGCAGCACGAGAAGATTTTATCTATGGTATTAGTTACCTGGATGGTGCATCTTGGAGCACTTTTATTGAGTCTCTGTGCATTTCCTTCACCCTAGTGAACTTGAGGGAGCTGGCTCTATCTGCTTAGTCTAGCTTAGGGTCAATGGAGAAATAGTCACCTCTTTAGCGATCCCTGTTCCCAACTCCTAGGCTAGACCTGTACCCCTCTACTTGTCTGGATGAACACTCTCTGTACCTAGGAGAGAAGTGTGCACTGTTTCCTTGGAGGAGACAGCTGCCCACACCTCCTCCAAGCTTAATCTCTTTGATTTGCGCTGTTGTCTAGCTTTGTCTATCAACTGATATTCAGTGCATTTGACATTCCTGGGAGTCACCAAGAACCAGGACACTCCACTTCCAGATTTTTTTTATCAATAGAAGACCAAAAGTCCACAATGTAACATAGGGATCTCAGGCATCCTACATGGTCTTCACCTCAACTATCCTTGGCCCATTCCAATAGTAGCTGGGGAGGTCTCCTTCCCTAAAGACCTCCATCCTCCATGGCAGGGGTAAGTGGTGGTAGGAAGTGCCTGGATCTCTCTGTTTTCTGTAGTTTTTCCTTCTGTGATGAACTGCTCATCAGGCCTTAAGGCTCACCAGCTCTGCATTTGATCTTGCATCAATGTTTTCTCTTAAGAACTCTTGTCTCAGGACTGGAGAGATGGTTCAGCCATTAAGAACACTGGCTGCTCTTCCAAAAGACCTGGGTTCAATTCCCAGCACCCACATGGCAGCTCACAACTGTCTGTAATGATAGTTCCAGGGGATCTGACACCCTCACACAGAGAGATATATGTGGAGGCAGAACACCAATGTACATAAGATAAAATTAAAAAAAAAAAACAAACAAACTTTGACTCAGTGTAAATCTACCCACATTTGACTCCAAGTACCTGGAGAGGTTTCCCTTTTTATCTGTTTTCACTGTTTTTCGTTTGTTTGTTTGTTTGTTGCACCTTTACAGGTTTGCATGTCAGCTCAGATCTGTTAACATCTCTTACTTACAGAGAACATATGCTAACATGGCTCTTACCAAAGCCACTAGCACTCCAGCCCATCCTGAAGTCTTTGATAAATTCATCTTTCCTCATCTCTTGAATGAACAACATGAAACACCACTTTTTATTTTAAAATCCTGACTTTTTAAACTTACATTCCAGCCATTGTCCTGCCTCCCATTCCCACAGATCCTCATCCCATTCCTCCTCCTCTTTGCCTCCAAGAGGGTGCTCCCCACACACAGCAGGCCTCTTCCTTCCCTGGGTCATCAAGTTTCTCTATGATTAGCACATCTTCTCCCACTGAGGCTAGACCTGGGAGTCTTCTGCTAATAAGTGCTTAGGGCCAGCCTGCATATACTGCCTGGTTGGTGGCTCAGTCTCTGGGAGATCCCTGGGTTCCCAGTTAATTGCAACTGCTGGTCTTCCTATGGGGTCACCCTCACCTTCAGCTTCTTCAATTCTTTCCCTAATTCAACCATAGGGGGTCCCCAACAGGGCCCAATGGTTGGGTGTAAATATCTGCGCTTGTCTCAGTCAGCTGCTGGTAGGGCCTCTCAGAGGATAGCCATGCTAGGCTCCTGTCTGTAAGCAAATAATAGTATTAGTAATGTCAGGCCTTGGTGTCCCCCCCCTCCCCCGCCACCCCCACCCCGACAGGAGATGGATCCCAAGTCACTGGAACACTTTCCTTCAGTCTCTTCTCCAGTTTTGTCCCTGTAGTTCTTTTAGACAGGAACAATTCTGAGTCAGAAGTTTTGACTGGGGGTTGTTAAACCTGTCCCTCCACTTGAGGCCCTGTCTATCTACTGGAGGTGAGGCGAACTCTCCCCTCTCCCCATTGGGCATTTTGGCTAAGTTCACCTCCACTGAGCCCTGAGAGTCTCTCACCTCCCAGGTCTCTGGTACTTTCTAGATGATCCCCCCCACCTCCCACTGCTGAGGGTGCATATTTCCATCCATTCTCCTGGCCCTCTGGCCTTCTCTCCTGTCTTCCCTCCAGCCCCATACCTTATCCTGGTCCCCCTTTCCTCATCCCCTCCCCCACCCAGGTTCCTTTCTCCTGTGATTGTTTTCTTCCTGATTCCAAGTGGGATTAAGCATCCTTACTTGGGCCTTTCTGCTTCTTAAACTTCTTATAGTCTGGATTATATCCTAGGCATTCTGTACCTGGGTATTCGATTCTACGGAATAGAATCAAAGACCCAGAAATAAACCCACGCACCTAGGGATACTTGATCTTTGACAAAGAAGCCAAAAACAGACAGTGGAAAAAAGAGAGTATCTTCAACAAATGGTACTGGTCTAACTGGTGGTCTGTTTGTAGAAGAAAGAAAATAGAACCGTATTTATCACCTTATACAAAGCTCAAGTCCCTCAAAAAACCAAACCAAACCAAACCAAAACAAAACAAAGCAAAACAAAAAACAAAGCTCAAATCCAAGTGGATGAAAGATCTCAACATAAAACCAGAAATACTGAATCTAATAGAAGAAAAAGTAGGAAAGAGCCTCAAACTCATCGGCACAAGGAGAAATTTCCTGAATAAAACTCCAATGGCTCAGGTTCTAAAATCACCAAACATTTGATAAATAGGACCTCACTAAACTGAAAAGCTTTTGTAAGGAAAGGACACTGTCAATAGAACAAATCTGCAGCCTACAGATTGGGAAAAAAATCTTCACTAACCCTACATCTGATAGAAGGCTAATATCCAAAATGTATAAAGAACTCACGAAGTTAACCCCTAAAAAGCAAGTAACCCAATTAAAAAATGAGGTACAGAGCTAAACAGAATTCACAACAGAAGAATCTTGAATAGCTGAGAAGCACTTAGAGAAATGTTCAAAGTCCTTAGTCATAAGGGAAATGCAAACCAAAACGAACCTGAGATTCCACCTTACACCAATCAGAATGGCTAAGATCAAAAATTCAAGTGATAGCACATGCTGGCAAGGATATGGAGAAAGAAGAACACTCCCCCATTGCTGGTGGGATTGCAAACTGGTAGAACCACTCTGGAAATCAATCTGGCAGTTCCTCAGAAAATTGGAAATAGTTCTACCTGAAGATTCAGCTATACCACTCTAGGGCATATACCCAAAAGATGCCCCACCATACCACAAGGGCACATGTTCCACTATGTTTAGAGTAGCCTTATTTGTAATAGCCAGAAGCTGGAAACAACCCAGGTATCCCTCAACTGAAGAATAGATACAGAAAATGTGGTTCATTTACACAGTGAGCTATTAAGAATGAGGACATCATGAATTTTGCAGGCAAATTAATGGAACTAGAAAATAATCATCCTGAGTGAGGTAAACCAGACCTAAAAGGACAAACACCACGTTTTTATCAGAAGCTTTTTTTAAAAAATACTATTACTTATGTCATATTCTTTCTTTACTACCTGACTCTCATAGACTCAGAATTTTTGGATGCAGGAAATGTTCTTTAGGAAAGATACAACTTGTGCCACCTCTCCCCACCTCCCCTGAAAACTGTAAAGAACAGCTATATCAACATCTCTACCACATCTCTTCTTATGTAAACAAGTTCCCACTGAGTAGCGGCCTCAGTCTTAGCCACAGTTTTTACTGCCTGCAGTGGTAGCCACAAAGCCTCTGTGACAGGCTTTTGACACTCGTGTTCCTTACATGTTACTCTCACAAAATAAAGTTTAAAACACACTTTAGCCCCGTTCAGGGCCTCTCTATATTCATGCACCAGGCTCCACTCATCAGTCAGGCCTGCTCCTGCCTGCCACCTAGTTCAGTCTCTCCACTTAGTGGCTGTTTGGGGAGGCTTAGGAGGTGTGGCCTTGTGGAGGAAGTAGATGCTCTCTCCCCGTTTTCCTGTTCGAGGTTCAAGATGTGAGCTCTCTCAGGGGCCACTGCAGCCCCGTGAGTATCTGCTGCTACACTTTTCTGCCATGACGGACTCTCATTCCGCTGGAATAGTGAGGCAAAAATAAGCCCTTTTTTCTATAGATACTTTGGTCATGTTTTATCACAGCAACAGAAAGGTAACTAATGTACCATGGAAGAGTAAGGACCCGAGTTAGATCCCACAAGCCATGTAAAATGCCAGGCATGGTGGTTTGTAATCCCAGCACTGGGGAGGTGAAGGCAGGAAGATGTCTAGAGTTCACTGACCAGCCAGTCTAGTCTAATCGGTGAGCTTCAGGCCACCAAGATGGCATTGTGGGTTGCCTTGATGCTAATTGTATTCTGATGTTAATTCTGCTTCCTCAGGAGGGGCTGTCTAAGCAAGGAGTAGATCACATACTCAGGTGATTTCACGTGACCCTTCTCCTCATTATACTGGTCAAATAAAGGCTAGAGCCCATGACTGGACAGTGGAAGGAAAAGGTGGAGCTGGAGGATTTAGAGAGTGAGGGAAGAGTAGGGAACGAGAGAGGAAATAGATGGCAGAAGGCTAGGTGGAAGGAAGATGGCACAGAACCCCATGGCCCACAGAAGCTGCAGGGAACGAGGGATCTCGAGCTGGGAATAGAGTAGGATAGTGCTGGGTCTGCCCAATCTAGGCGTACAGCTTAAAAATATTGTAACTGAGTTGTGCCTTTGCATGGGCTTGTTGGGGTTGGAGATTTCCTACAGCAAGGTGGTGTCCTGAGGATGACATGGCTGTCCTCCAGTCTCCGCATGTGCTTTCACACACACACACAGCCAGGCATGTTGACACATGTCTGTAATCCCAGCCCTTGGGAGGCAGATGCAGGTGGATCTCTGTGAGTTCAAGGCCAGCCTATTCTACATAGGAAGTTTCAGGTCAGCCAGGGCTACCCATTGAGAACCTGTGTTACTTCTAATTGATGTGCCCCTCTGCCATCGTCTTGGGCATTTGAATACTCGATCTCCAGTGGGTGGTGCTGTTTGGAAGGTTTAGGCAGTTTGTGCTTTGCTGGAGGAGTGCCACTGTGGGCGGGCTTTGGGAATTTAAAGACATATGCTATTTTTTCTTAACTGTCTCTGCCTCCTGCTTGCCCTTTAAGATGTGAACTCCCAAGTGCTCCCGCCACAATGCCTGCCGCCAGGGTTCCATGCCAGGATGGACTCTAACCCTCTAGAATTGTCAGCCCAAATAAGTTCTTTTGTAAGTTGCCCTGATCATGGCATTTTATCTCAGCAACTAATGAAGACCCTGTCTCCAAAAAAGAAAAAAAAAAAAAAAAAAGAAAGAGAGAGAGAGAAAGAGAGAGAAAGAAAGAAAGAAAGAAAGAAAGAAAGAAAGAAAGAAAGAAAGAAAGGAATGAGTGGAAACAATGAGGAATCATGAGAAGAGTAGATGAGAGGTGAGAGCTGAGCAAGATTTGTAAACTGTAGAGCTGCATTGATGTTCTGTATTCAAGCGTGAATACTCAGAGGAACTCAATCAGGGCGTAGTGGGAAACCAGACAGAACACAGACTAACAGAGGACCCTGTAATCCAAGTGACACACCCATCCCTGCAGATGGGAAGAGGCTGAGGCAAAGTAACCTGTGGGAAACTGGATGGTGGCAGTCTTTGTATTGCAGGAATAAGGAATTGTCAAAGGGTACAGATTGTTAATAATGAACCTATATCTATTAAGAGGCCTAAAAAGTGAGTGAATACATTACTATTATTTTATGCTGGTGTGAGCGATCAAGCTAAGGGCTTTGCCCATGCTGAGGACACGCCCTCCTACTTAGATTTCTCTAAATATCATGAGATTATATTTTTGCTGGTCATAAAAAAGAAACAAAAAATAAGAAAAGGATGGCAGCTTACAGAAACCCTCTGATAACTGAAACTGGAATTATCAGATGGTACCATGTTTATACATATATGTATATATATATGTATATATACATACATAATATCATCACAGATAGATGATAAACAGAGACAAATGATAGTTGTGGAATTACAAGTGTATTTGTATATGTGCTTGTTAGAAAATACACATATATTTTCTATTTTTTTCTGGTCAAAGAAAGAACTTGGAAACAATGCAAGCCATGACATCACATCACACTGTGCGCACAAAGAGCCTAGACCTCGGTGTCAAGGACATTTCCCAGTGAAAGGGACAATGGCTTCTTCCAGATATGATTGATTCTGGGGCCGGGCCAGGGAAAGCACAAGATGAGCCCGAACGGTTTGTGAGTCTGGAAAATTAAGGAAGTCCAAAAACAAAAACAGAATAAAGGAATCAAGAAATGAACAAATGGTGGGAGAGAAGAGTCACATGGAAGGTCACCCGGTGAGTGAGCAGAGGTGGGACACGATGAGTAGTAAACTAGTGATAATACTGGATGCCACGCAGGGAATTAAATAGTCATGACGTAGGCTGGTACCACATAAGCAAACAGCTAAGACAAGGTGTAATGAATGGTTCCTAGCAATGTGGCAGCATCTAGAATCACCTAGGAGGCAAGACTCTGGCCATGCCTGTGAGGGCCCAGGTTGATATGGGAAGACCAGCCTGGAGAGTGTGCGGCACCATTTCACGGGCTGGCTCTTGGACTGCGGGAAAGGACAAAGCAGGCTGAGCAGGGCCTCTCATGGCTCTACTGCCTGGCAGCAGACACAGTGTGGCCAGCTGCCTCAGGCTCCGGCAGCCATGACTCCACCTCCATGGAAGGCTACAGCCTAGGACTGTGAACCAAAATGAACAGTACTTTAAGTTGCTTTTGTCAGGCATTTGTACACAACAAAAGAAGTGACTAATACACAAAGCATATAACTGAGTTGGATGGTGGTGCACACATGCCTTTAATCCCAGCACAGGAGGCAGAAACAGGCAGATCTCTGTGAGTTCATGGACAGCTGGGTCTACAGACCAAGTTCAAGACATCCACGGCTACACAGAGGAAACCCTATATTGAATAACTAAAAAAAATGTATATAACTGATAAGTATTGAATAAAGTAAGTTATTAGCCTTTTACTAAATAATAGTTAATAATGGAAAATTCATAAGTAAGTCTCTGAATAAAGAAATGAAAATGGGGAAAGAACAACTCTTCCTTGTAGTAAAATTATAGTTCATAAGTACAAATGGGTGACATTAATAACCAGAGCTAAAGTCAGTGGGCAAATGTACACTATCACATGTCTCATAAGCAAGGAAGACATCAAAAAGGCAATCCTGTGGCATCACTGCCAAAACTGAGGATTGTTACACAAAAGAACTGACCATTGTCCCCTTTGTGTATGTGGGTCCGAGTATGTGTGTGTAAGGGACTGTGTGTGCATGTGTGTAGAGACCAGAAGCTGATGTCATGTGACTTCCTCAGTTGCTTGCCACTTTATCTTTTGAGGCAGGGTCTCCCACTGAGCATGGAGCTCAACAGTTAGGCTAGACTGACTGACTTGTCAATGGGCCCAAGGGCTTTTACTGTCTTCACCTCCTCAGGAACAGGATGACAGACCGCCAACATGGAGGTGACGTGGCTGCACACGTCTACAAGTCCAGCATTGATGGGCAGAGATAGGCAGATCTTGAGAACTCACTGGCCAGCTAGCATAGCTGAAATGGTCATCTTCCAGTTCAATGAGAAACTCCACCTCAAGCCAGTAGGGTAGAGAGAATTAGAGGAAGACCCCACATTCTGCTCTCACCGCCACATGTATGTGCACAAATGTGCACATCTGTATAGTCACATATTTGTACCACACACATACACATGGATGGACACACACACACACACTCACATATGCACCCACAAATGATTTTTTTTTTGTTTTTTTTTTTGGTTTTTTTTTTGTTTTTTTTGGTTTTTTTTTTTTTTTTTTTTTTTTGGTTTTTCGAGACAGGGTTTCTCTGTGTAGCTCTGGCTGTCCTGGAACTCACTTTGTAGACCAGGCTGGCCTTGAACTCAGAGATCCACCTGCCTCTGCCTTCCAAGTGCTGGGATTAAAGGCGTGCGCCACCACCGCCCGGCCACAAATGATTTTTTTTTAAAGGACTATTGGTTTTCCCTGGGAGAAGAACCAGGCATATTGGAATTATGCTCCCTATTGATCTGGTTCGGGGTATGTTGACTCTGTTCATATCTAAATTCCATCAAGCAGTGAATATTTAACGTCATGAACTCTGCCGTAGGTGTGTTATTCTTAAATGGAGAGAAAAAAGAAAGAAAAAAGAAAAGAAAACCACACATCAGTCAATTCACCCTAGCAAGCTGAAGAGTAACCTCCATGACTAGGCTCCTAATAGAAGCCATACTATTTATCATCACCGGGCTTTCAATAAATATAACAAATGCCCAGAAGAGAAGTCACATGTCAGATTTACAGCCCAACTCACATTTAAAGGGTATTTATAACTGACACAAATTGTATGAGGCAACATTTTTTAATGGCACTGATTCTTCATGACATATTATTAGAGAAGTTGTAAGTACCATTTCTTTTGAAGATGAAGAGACCAAATCTCAGGGGAGTGAGAAGACACTGTCCCATCCAGACAGGAGTAAGGCTGCTTCAAAGGGTGTTGTGTCAATCAAGGCCAGGGTGTCTCTGACCCCATCACATACCTCAAACAGAAGGATGCAGGAGTTTGATCTCTAGCACCTGGAAGGCTGGAGAGGTAGATCACTCGGTCGGCATGGCAATGCAGCCCAAGCATGAGGACCTGGGTTCAATCCTTGTGTATGGTGACAGACACTTGTAATCTCAGAGCCGGAAAGGCAGAGATGTTGTGTTCCTAGGCTCACTGGTTAGCCAGTCAAGCCTAATCGATGAGTTCCACGACTCACTGGAGAGTGAGAGAACCTGTCTCATATAACAGGGTGGAGAATGGCCAAGTAAGACACATGAAGTTGACCTCTCACTTCCACAGCACGCACACATGTGAACACACATACAAAGAGAAAGAGAGGAAGAGAGAGAAAGGGGGAGAGGGAGATGAAGGGACCCACATAAAACAAAAATCAGATACCAAGAAGATGCTTGCTTTCTCTCTTTTTTTTTTTTTTTAATGAATTTCAAGATTTTTCTTTTTGTAGTTGCCATATCCTTAAATTTTTATCATGGTCATAGAATTCTGACTGCCTCTTTTTAAAATACACTCAAAGAGCACTCTAGACATGCAGATCTTTGTAAAGAAATGTGACTTCAAATATTTGAAGGGAAAAAAGTATAGCTTTTAAGTTTTCGTTTGACCTCGCCAACCACCCTTTTCGCCAGCTTTTGAGTTTCACCTCATTAACTTTCCCTTCAGTCTGAGTTGGCTATCACCAGTCATAATAAAGTCAAGTTTATTTACTGTAGACTAGATGGACAAAGGCCTTGCACACAGCTGTGTTGTGTCTCTTTGCCACGTGTACTAGAGACTGGTCTACTCTACCCCAAGCTCCTCTTGCTCTGATTGGTTCAGGAATACTGGGATTCTCTCAAGGGGATCCTCTCCTTATAGCCCCGCCTATAAGAACAGTCTCTTCCATGGAACACTCTGGTACGTAAGATCACTAACCTCAAAGTCAGAAATACCTGACCCAAGTTCTAGCTCAGCCATTTTTAGTAGTATTGCCTTAGGCAACTTGCTTACTTTGAAGATATAAAATGTCTAGTTAGGGTTTTATTGCTGCGAAAAGACACCATGACCACAGCAACTCTTATAAAGGAAAACATTTCATTGAGGCTGGCTTACAGTTCAGGGGTTTAGTCCATTATTGTCATGGCAGGGAGCATGGTGGCATGTAGTCAGACATGCTGGAGAGGTAGCTGAGAGTTCTACATCTGGATCGGCAGGCAGCAGGAAGAGACAGTGAGCCACTAGGCCTGACTTTACCTCAAGGCCCACCTCCAGTGACACACTTCCTCCAACAAGGCCACTCCCTATGAGTCTATGGGGACCATTTTCATTCAGACCACCACAAAATGCATCCTTATGATATGCCATCAGATGTGGGAGTGGCCAATGAAACAAAGTCCACAAAATCTTAAAGGAACATCCAACAAGACAAGGACACAGATGACTGCAAATAGTTGTTAAAATAAGCCTTATGTGACAGAGCACTGGAGATGGTGTCTAGTTATGCTTGCTACTTGCTTTTTCTGCCCTGACCTAGTATGTGTATATGTGTGTTGCAGGAGGGGTGGATGGGGGGGGATGGGGGAGGGAGGCCAATGTGTGTGTGCATGCATATACAGGCCAGAGGTCAAACTCAGCTATCATTCTACAGAAGCTAACTTTCCTCCTTCCTTCCTTCCTTCCTTCCTTCCTTCCTTCCTTCCTTCCTTCCTTCCTTCTCTTTCTGAGACAGGTTCAGGCTTTCTCATCGACTCTGGCATTCACTGGCAGACTGGCCAGCAGGGATCTCTAGTCCAGGGATTACAAGCACATGCCACCTCTCCTGGATTTTTAGACGGAGTCTTAGAGCTTGTACTCAGGTTCTCACGGGCAAGCACCTCACCCACTAAGATGCCTCCCTAGCCCTGCTCTGCCCGTTCTGATTGCTTAAAGCAGTGGTTCTCAACCTTTCTACTGCTACAACCCTTTAATATAGTTCCTCCTGTAGGGGTTAGCCCACCGCCATAAAAGTAACTTCTTTGCTTCTCCATCACTGTAATTTTGCTACTGTTATGAATCATAATATAAACATCTGGGTTTTCTGATAGGCATGGGTGACCCTTATGAGAGGGTCAGAGAATACTGACTTAGAGGCTATCGAGCTAAAACAGAAAAATGTAAAGTGGCTGTAGTATACAAGGAAGAGAACAGAAGGAAGGAGCTTCCATTGAGGCGCCATGCTGTACCAGCTGCTCTGTATTTGTGCTAACCACTCCCAGCCAGCTTACTAGTAACCAAAGCAATTATTCCCTCCTGGGAACATTTCTGCTTTGATTGTCATCAAATATGGACATCTGGAAGAAATTCAGGAATTGATTCCTACCAGTAGAGTGAATGCCAGCGAGCACAAGGTAGTACCACTTTAATTAAATACACAGCAAATCCCCATTCATCTGATTCTCCTTCCTTTATGTAAGGGACCCACATCCTTCCTGCCCCCTAAGTGTCTACACCAAGGAAAGACACTTCCTGAATCCTGTTACCACACACCTTCTACCCTGCATTTAAAACAAAAAAAATTAAGTAAGTTGCAATACACCGGGTTCATATTTTATTGAGTCACAGTAAACTAAAAGTAAGGGAAAATGGGGAAACTTGCCGGAAGGAAGATGGCTTTTCGAACACAGTTGGTAAATAGAGTGGAGAGGGGCATCTTGACTACATGTCTGAGCTGTCAGAACGCTGCAGTGATTACGTTATTCAGCAGTAATCTAAGACGCTCCCACACTGACTCCCGGAGGGGTGAACCTGGGGTTTTAATCATTTAGTAATGCACTTGTGTCCAATCTTGCAGATTTGTCAAGAGCTGTAAACGAATCACATTTTTTATTCACTTTTCTCTTTGGGGGCCAGTTCCAGTTCTCATCTACAGCTCAGGCAATTTTAAACAGAGAGGACACAAGGGAGGGGAATAGTCTTCTCAGGCACAGCAGGGCCTCCAGGTGAGGGGCAGGCAGCTAGAGGACTTGGGAAGGGCTTCAGCCCTGCCTCGGGAGCCAAGTTCCCACAAGCTGGGTGCAGGGCAGCCGGGGCCAAGGGGCTGAAGCATCCTGAGGTTTTCTGGCCAGGTTACTAAGCCAGGTAGCACGAAGTCTGACTTAGGCGCTTGCTTTCTAGTGGCTGTTCACCCTTTGTGACACTGACCTTTTGTGTGTGTGACAAAGGTCGTGATTTCTGCTTTGTTGTGGCTTCATGGGCTTGCTCTGTGTGTGGTCCACATCAGTCTCCTTGGGGACTATTGACCGGGTGGACTCTGTGTGTTGGATTTCTGATTGCTGCAGAACTCACACACACCACACACACACACACACACACACACACACACACACACACACAGAATGACTGTCTCCCCCAGCATCAGTCTCCACCCATCTGCTTGCATGTTTGGAAAAGATAACCAGTTCAAATGAGTGAACTCTGCTGCTGTCTAAGACACACACAGTTCTACCGGTGCCTCAGGCAGGACAACCGACCCACAGGTGTCACGTGCCCCAGAATAGGTTTGAATGTGACCAACACATTCATTGAGGTTTGTTTCAGTTTTATTTGTCTTGTTCTCCCCCACCCCCTTTGGATAACTCAGTTGTGCGGCTCTTCAACATGATCTATAAATAGCAACGTTGGGGCTACAAACATTGCACACTCCTGGCTGATTTGTAAGACCCCCATGGAATTCAGGTTTACCTGTTCCTGATAGTGTGGCCTGTCAGTTACTCAGCCATTCTGAAAGTCTGTTTTCTTAAAACAAACAAACAAACAAACAAAAGATCATTCAGCCTGGGAAGATGGCTCCAAGGTTAAAGTACTCACCACCCAAGTAAAGGGAGCAGAACTTGGATCCCCAGAACCCACATAAATATTAGTTGTAGAGGTGCATGTCCTGTAATTCCAGCCTTTGGAGGTAGAAAAAGGCCATCCTTGGGGCAGACGACTAGCAAGTAAGACTAGTGTCTTAGTTAGGGTTTTACTGCTGTGAAAAGACACTATGACCAAGGCAACTCTTATAAGGACAACATTTAATTGGGGCTGGCTTACAGGTTCAGAGGTTCAGACCATTATCATCAAGACAGGAGCATGCCAGTATCCAGGCAGGCATGGTGCAGGTAGAGCTGAGAGTTCCACATCTTCATCTGAAGGCTGCTAGTAGAAGACTGGCTTCCAGGTAGCTAGGCCGAGGGTATTGAAGCCCACGCCAACAGTGACACCCCTCCTCCAAGGCCACACCTACTCCAACTAAGCCACAGCTCCTAATAGTGCCACTCCCTAGACCAAGTATATTCAAACCATCACAACTAGGCATATAGTTAAGCTCTGGGTTTCATTAAGAGAGTCTGCCTCAGAGCTATTGGGATACAGCTTTGGCTGTAGCACTCTGGGAAACAGAAGCAGATATCTGTGAATTCCAGACCAGCCAGAGCTATGCAGTGAGACTCTTTCTGAGAGGGGTGGCTTGCGGGGAGATTCAGAAGAATAAAATGGAACGCCAATCAAGAGAGATTTCTGATTTTAACCTCAGGTCTCCCCTTGTACATGCACAAATGTACACTTGCACCCTCCCATAGTTCTCCCACATGCATGCAAATACATGCATGTGCATGTGCGCACATGCGCATACACACACACACACACACACACACACACACACAAAGGGAAAAAATAACACAGACCAGTTCTACGCTAATTGAATACAGTTAAATGAGCACACGTGTAAAGGAGGCTTAGCTCAGATCTTTAAGATATATATTCAGGAACTAGCGTAGATTTTTCATGAAAAAAAAAGTATTCTCAAAGCACTGACAGGTCACAGAAAGAGAAATAAAAGTTGCTCTTGGCTATATTAAAGCGTTCAACTTCACTAACAATAAGAAAAATACAGAGCAGTCCTATACAGGGATATCATTTTTATGTATTAAACTGGCAAAGAGTCAATCTCCAAATTTTATAACACATTCTGGAACAAGTAACAGAATTCTGCACTCTCATACACTGTTGGCAAGAGTGAAAAATGGTACAGCCCTTTGGGGCCCTAAGTGGCAATGGTGATCCAAATTACAATCGCATTGACTTTGCATGCAGCAGTTCAACTCCCGGGGATTTGTTTTATATCGGCACCTAAACCAGCACTAAGCAAAGTGACACAGACACCCGGTTAGAGCTGTGAGCATTAACAACAGGCTGGATGGGGGGCGGGGGGGCTGCCAATCTAAGGACAGGTAGGCAAATAAACCAAGGTATGGTGACATGGTGGCTCAGCTGGAGAAGGAGAAGGCTCTCTGTCCCTTGTAGAAATCAGCTCAGGAAAACCACTCAGTGAAACTGAAGAATGCAAAAACAGCACAGGGCATCCTAGTTTCCATGAAAATGATAGAGTAGCATATTAAATAGAAATAGAAGCCAGAAGGCCCCACGACAGATGAATAAGACCTGTTACGGAGAAGAGCGGGGAGGTAGGAGATTTGGTAGGTGGAGTCAGGACTTAGAATAGCAATTTCTTTTGATTTCTTTTCACTTTTCCTAGTGCTAGAGAAACCCTCTATTACGGAGCTCTGTCACCAGCTCCCTTGAACCCCTCTTTATTTTTGTCAACCAGATGAATACATTGTCACCTCATATTACAAATTCAAACTAAAGAAAATAAAGATTTTTCTAAAAAGGAAGTGCTTTCAACATCAGTTGAAACCTTATTTGGATGAGGAGGAACTTGTGAGGTCAAAGACAAGTCTCTCCACACACCTTCCAACTCTGTCCTCGTTACCAGGTCCCTTAAACAGAGAGGTAGCAGGAGATCATCACAGAGAGATGATTGATAAAAAGACTCCTACACCAAAAAGCCAAGCAAAATTTGTTCTTCCACGCCTCAACTTCCTCTACGCCTCATAATTTATACAAAACACCATCTTCTTTACTGCAGGGTGCCTGATTTATAGATTGGGCATCTGTTTCATATAAAGGACTCCGAATGGAACAACAACCTATGTTCTAAGAAAACAGGATTCCTTACATAAATCACTTCGGACCCAGCAGATACCTCACACTGAATTTCTGTTAAATCCAGGCACATTTTTTTCTTTTCCTCAGAGCTTGTCCCGCAGGTGGCTATTAAGACAGAAAAACATATATTTCAAGCTGTTAAAAGACCGCAAAATAGCAATAATAAATCTAGAAATCAGTTTATTTCTTTAGATTTCTTTTCCTATTATACAGGTTTTTGTAAATGTTTTCAGGATGAAATATTTAAAGCAATCAAAGTCCTCAGAGATCTTCTAGCCCAGGAAGGAATTTGCAGACAAATGGAATTTCCTTGTTCCCTCCCTAGTCCCTCGTCACTCAGAGCAGACATTACTAATTGATCACTTCTTTCCTGTTCAGGTTGCTTGAGGCCCTAACTGTACTTCTCAACCCAAGCAGTGCTAGGAAGGAGATCTGTTCCCATGCAGATTGGAACTGACCAATCCAGTTCCTTCAGGACTACAGAGCTGAAGGACACGTAGAGGGAAGGAGACTTAGACAAGGTCACAAGCAAGTGATGCCCATGGAGCTTACTCTCCAGTACTTCGTGTTCTCCTTGGTCCTCGTCTCCTGACTGTGAATTTCTATCAGTGCACGTGATTCTTATTTTGTTTTTCAACAGAGCAATCTTCTTTCCTTCAAAAAAAAAATGTATAGACCAAAACAATCCCAATTAGCTACATTTTCAAATAAACAGTGTACCAGGGATGTAGCTCAGTTGATAGAAATCTAACATAGCATGCTAAAGACTCAGGTTCAAGTTCAAGGACAAGTAAAAGTGAGATGGTGCAGTGGGTAAAGACGCTTCGTGACAAGCCCGGGGACCAGAGTTCTATTCCACAATCTCACACCTGTGGGAAAACAAAAGAAAACAGATGAGGTAAGTTGTCCTCTGACCTCATCTGCCCACACACACCACACACACACACACACACACACACACACACACACACTCACATCACATGCATATGCGAGTGTGCATGCACTTAAGTACAATCAATCAATCCATCCATCAATCAATAAAATGTAACATCTAGGAAATGGGAATGTTGGTATAAAAAGCTGGAGGCAAGAGGGTCAGGAGTTCAAGGACTTCCTTAGCTACCAATGGAGTCTGACACCAGCTTGAGCTACGTGAGACTTTGTCTCTGAATAAGTAAGTAAGCAAATAAATGAATAAACAAATGAAATCTTTTTTTTTAAAGAACCTACCTTTCATTCCAACACAATCTAGACACTAGCCACCTGCCACTCTAAATACCATCTTGTTTTAGCACTAATCTTTTTCTCAGTCTGCTTCCCCTCAGTGCAGTGGCCATAATTATTATGAAACCGGAAATTGCTTTTCATCTGGTTACCACAAAGGACCAGTCAGTGAGCTTGCTGCATGGACCAGACCCTCCATCACTGAAGCAGCACAGAAGCTCATTAAGAAATTTATCACAGTCTTTATTAAACCTCAGAGAGGCTTTAATTTTTCCTTGTGACTCAGAAAAAAATTTCCCAGAATTACTGAATGTCTGAATAATGAAAGTCAGATAGGGCCTTTCAATTCCAGTGATTACACAAACTACAAGAAACCATGGAATTTGAGAAATGATCTGGCCAGGATAACATAGCTATGGACCAGGCCTCACAATTTTAAATCCTTTCTATTTCAGAATGCCACCGTGATGGGAGAAGAATGAGAATTTTATCATAGTATAATGCTACACACTGGCAGTCCTGTCACTCAAGAGGCAGAAGCTGGGGGAATTTGAGTTTCAGGATTTTCTGGGCCCATAGAGCAACCCTGTCTCAAAATAAAATAGGCGGGACAGTGCCTTTAATGCCAGCACTTGGGAGGCAGAGGCAGGAGAATTTCTGAGTTTGAGGCCAGCCTGGTCTACAAAGTGAGTTCCAGGAGAGACAGGGCTGCAAAGAGAAACCTAGTCTCAAAAAACCAAAAATAAATAAATTAGTAAGTAAGTAAATAAATAAATAAAACAAAATTAAAAGGTATTTCCTGTACAGCATATAATTATAATCCAAAATATGCTGTTTTTATTTTAGGGGGCTGGTTTTTTTGTTTGTTTGTTTGATTGGTTTTTTCTTTTTAGTTGTTCTGTTCTGTTTGTTTCAAAGCAGGTTTTCTCTTTTTAGGCTTGATTGTCCTAGAACTTGCTTTGTAGGCCAGGCTGGTCTCGAACTCAGAGATCCGCCTGCTTCTGCCTCCTAAGTGCTAGGACCAAAGGCATGCACCACAACCACCAAGAGTGTTTAGCAAGATGCCAGCTAATTGAGTTAGATTTGATAAAGTTATAGAAGGGTCCAAATTTATTTTCTCTACTGCTATCTTTAAACCTTTATTGCTATATTTTCATCTCTTTTCCCAAGTTAATATCTAGAGCAGATTCCATCCACAGCTTATTTGGGAACAATTGCTGATTTATAATCCCATCTTCAGATATTAAGATGGCAACTCAGTTCTACTTCATGGTGTGAACAGGAAGAGACTGTTTCGCTCCTTGCTCTGCTTCCTGCTTACCCTCTGCCACCTCTGGACAGCCTGAGGTCCAGTGGGAGAAAGGAGAAATGCTTACACACAGAGAAGCTGCCTAAAAAATGAAAAAGGACTTAGTGGATTGGTGATACAAAGTTTCTGACATTGCCTCCTTCTTTTGGGGGTCAATCCCATGAGTTCTTTAGAGAGTCAAGGTTTCCCCTTCAGTCCCACGATAGGAACCTTCACTGTTCTATTGCCATGAAGAGACTCCATGGCCAGAGCAACACTTACATAAGAAAATGTTTAATAGAGGGTTTGCTTACAGTTTTAGAGGGTGAGCCCATGGCCATCAGATCACAAAGCAGACAAACATGACCCTGGAATGGTAGCTGAAAGCTTAACATCCTGATTCTCAGGCAGCAGGCAGAGAAAAAGACAATGGGCCCAGTGTGGGCTTTTTAACTTCAACACTTACTCCCACATCTCCAACAAGGCCACACTTCCTTGTCCTTCTCAAACAATTTATCAACTGGGAGCTAAGGATGCAAATCTATGAGCCCATGGGGGCATCTCATTCAAACCACCACAGTAGCCAAAAGATGGTCTCAGTGTCTGATCTTAACTGCCCCGAGTTCCTAAGTGCTAGACATCAACCACCACACACAGCTCGTACATTGCTGGGGGTCAAACCCAGGGCTTCCTGCATACTAGGCAAGCTTTACCATTGAGCTTTATCCCCAACCAACTGATGCTAATCTATGCGTTTTAAATCCTTAGAGCTATATGTGTACTTTACAAAAATGTTTCTAGAATACATTTCTAAAAACTAATGCTGTCACTAGTAGCATAATGATTGGGTACATGGCACTGAATGTTTCTTTTAATTCACCTAATTATAGCAATTGGGCACTGAGGCACTGCTTGAAAAGTTAGCATTTTAAGCTTGTTATGAATTTATGATTAAGCACTCTTGGAATTCTCCTAGGTGGCATTTTCATTTTTTTCTCCACGGAAGAGAAATGTATCATACAGAACATTAATTTCATGACTTTGAGTCCTGGAATTATTCATTGTAGGACTGAGGCACATCTCTAGAATGCAGTCCATGACAGGATATCCTGCATGGTAGTTCTGATTCTACCTCTACAGTTATTAGGTTAGTTGGCATTCATGACCTCATCAAAGTCAATTCAACCTAACAATGCTTCTTGAGAATAAGACCCAAGCACTTGGCAAGGAGGCTGAAGTTATATACTTGTAATGTGGTGAGCTGTTATTTGCACCAAAACCAAAGCAAAACAAAAAACACTTAGCAGTCATAGATTCGAGTGTAGTAAAAATAACCCTGAGATCACATTACTGTGTTTTTTGTGGTCCTGGTTAAAGGGACTCTCTTAGTAACTGTTCTATTACTGTGAAGAAACACAATGACCAAGGAAACTTTTATAAAAGAAAGTGTTGAACTGGGGGCTTGCTTACAGTTTCAGAGGTTAGTTCATTATCATTAAGGTAGGGAGCGTGGGGGCGCACATGGCAATGGGGCACTACTGAGCGCTTTGCATCCTGAATGATAAGCAGCAGGTAGAGATAGAGAGGCTGAGCCTGGCATCAGCTTTTGAAACCTCAAAGCCTACCCCTAGCAATACACCTCCTCCAACAAGGACATGCCTCCTGAGCCTTCTAAATCTTGTAAAAAGTTCCACTCCCTGGTGACTAACATTCAAATATACGCACCTATAGGGACCATTCGTATTCAAACCATCACATTCTACTCCCTGACCCCAGATGCTTATAGCCATATCATAATGCAAAAATCCATTTAGTCCAACTTCAGGAGTCTCCATAGTCTTTCAGTCTCAACACTGTTTAAAAGTCAAAGGGTCTTCTGAAATCCATAGGGATTACACACACACACACACACACACACACACACACACCAATTTGGAAAGGAGACTATACCAAACAATAATCAAAGAAGAATCTTCAGTTCTATACCTTTTTTTTTTTTTTTTTTTTTTTTTGGTCTGGTTGTCCAGAAGTATGATGTTATCAGCTATGATTGCTGTTGCTTGCTACCTCATATTCTTTTTATCCATGTATTTGCCATAGTCCACTTTCTCTTCCACAAATAGATAAGCCCCCGCTTTTCATATACTGATAAGCCACATCTCTGAGATAAAACACTGATACTCCGTACCATGCAGTCTCCTGACAGATGTCACCCATTTACCATACTGTCTCTTGACTGTCATCACCCATGCTCCATTCTTTCTCTTGGCTGATGTCACCCATTTGGTCCACAGCACCATTCTCTCATTGCCACATCATATTTGTAGCTAGAGAAAATATTGTGGCTGGGGTTTTTTCCTTCCACCTGTCTCATGACAGGGTCCTGACTTGCTCACTCAAGTAACTGAACAGAGTTCAGAGATCAATCAAGAACCAAACTGCTGGCTGCTTCAAACTCATGCCTTACAAACTGATGAATGCCTGTAATACAGGTCTTTGAAATATGCCTTCGATTTTTCTTACAATCTAGTCTCTTTAGACTTTTCCTGGTGTGCAGCACCAGGCTTCTCCCAGACACGGGCTTATAGTAATCTCTTAACTGTGACACTCTCCCCTATAAAATCAAAATCAATAAGTGGATCACATACTTCCAATATACAATGGCACAGAATATATATTACCATCCAAAAGGGAGGAAAGAGAGCAGTACAAGAAAATACTGGACCAAAGGAAGAGCAAACACCAGCAGGACAAACTCCAATGTCTGATCTCCATGTCTGATGTCTTCAGATCTCCAACACCTTTCAGTTTTCTTGAAAGCAACATGCTTCTCTTTCTGGAGATGGTTCCATACTCTGTTAGCAACTCTCTTTGGCAAGTATTCCATGACTGGCATCTTCAACATTTCCGGGTCTCTAATACAATCCAGGATTTACCTTCACAGCTTCAGTCAAGTGGCCTTTCTGGGCTTCCATGCAGGGCCACTCCTGACATGTGCCTGACCTCAGTGGCTTTCCTCAGGGCCAGAAGGAGATTCTACAACCCCTCACTTGTATCTTTAGCTCTAAAGCCAGAACCATGTGACCAAAGCTGCCACATTCTGCTGCTTGATGGGGCTGGAACTTGGCCGCCATGTTCAACTACCCCATATTCAGCTTTCTGTTGTTGGTGGTTTCATTTACTTCTTAAGCTTTTTTAAAATTCCTTTTCACAAGTCGGAAGCCTAGCTTGGTGAGGTCTTGGCCTGAGACCACCACTCCCTTTATTCCATTTAGCCCCTGGCTATTCTTTAAACATTTTACCTCCTTAAGCTCAAAGCTCTAGTATGCCTCCTGGCACTTCTTTTATCTTCAAACTGTACATTTTATATGTCTCTTTGTTCTCTTTACTCCTTTTCCATATATATCTGCATAAGAGTATTTACTAATAACCACACGACAGAATCAATTCTAGGCTGTCTTGAAATCTCTTCTGCCAACACCATTTACCCCAAAAACTCTTCAATTTAATCTCAAGCAGATTTTTAGAATAAGGGCAAAAAAAATCAACCACATTCTTTGCCAAAATATCACAAGAATTCACTCTAGGCCACGTAATATTCTTCCCCTCTGAAACCCTTGAGCTGGCATTGCTAGTCTACATTGCCCTCAGCACCACTGTCTTCCATTATCCCACTAAGATGAGTCAGTAAGCCCTGCTTAAAACATTCGACCAATTTTCTAGTTCAAAGTCCCAAAGTCTTCCATAATTCTCCAAACAATAACATGGTCAGACCTATCACAGAAATACCCCAGTCTCTGGTGCCAACTTCTGTGTGAGTCACTGTTCTACTTCTGTAAAGAGACATCTCAACCAAGGCAACTTTTATAAAAGAAAGCATTTAGCTCAGGGTTTGCTTACAGTTTCAGAGGTTAGGATATCATCATTATGGTGGGGGGGGCATGGTGGCACACATGGCAATGGGGCACTAGCTGAGAACTTTACATCCTGATTCATACGCAGCATGCAGAGGTAGATCAGCTGAGCCTAGTATAGACTTTTGAAACCTCAAAGCCCACTCCCAGTGACACACTTGCTCCAACAAGGCCACACTTCCTAATCCTTCAAAGATTTCCACTCCCTGTTGACTAAACATTCAGGGACCATTCTTATTTAAGCAACCTACCACAGGGACTTTACCTGACAAGCTAGTGTCAGTGTTTAACTTTATTTTTTATTTTTTGGAGCCATTAAGTATCCTTACACTTAGATTGCCTTCTTAAGCCATGTAAGTCTCCAGCATTCTGCTCAAATTTGACTGAGACCAACATCAACCACTGGGGAGCAGAACAGTCACTCAGATAATGATTCAAGAATTAGAGAAGTCCCTGATTATTCCAACTAGATCGCTCCACAAGAAAACCTGACTTATTTTTCAGCTATAACAAATTGAACAGCTGAAAAGGTACATGAAAATGGACAACCTCTAAGAGACAATGTCTTCCATAAGCTCAAGGGGAGATTAAACAGTCTTCCTGCCTGGGATGATATTGCCAAGAGTGAAACAAAAACCTACCAGAGAGGCACTGTATAGATCCAAATGATTTTGTTTCTGTTCCTTTACCCAGGAATGTTTCTTCTAGAAATAAATCAAAAAAAAAAAAAAAAAAAGATTGTACAAGTACCATAAGAGGCATATATGGAATCATCAACAGCAGCAACAATTTCATGTATATATATGAAAACCCAATACAATTAGTGAACAAGATATTGAATACAGTGCATTTCTATGGAAAAATAGTCACATATATGTCATTATGGAAAAGAACTATGCTAAGTTTAGCGAAAGAAGTTTTCAGAGCAGACTATATATATGTATATATATGTATATATATAATTTATAAGTATATATGCCATAATATAATATAAATACAAATTCTAATTTTGCTACATTATTATGACTTTCTACATCTCTGTTTTTTTTCTTGCTGTGTTATTCCTGCTATGAAAATTTTAAACCCCAAGTTCTAAACCTTTTAAAGATCTACATGGTACCCCAAGTTAAAATTTTCAGATATGGTCTCTTATTTAGTTTTTTATTGCTGTGATAAACACCATAATATAAAAAACAACTTGGAGAAGAAAAGATTCCTTTGGCTCATAGTCCATCATCAGGAGAAGCCATGGCAAGAATTTAAGGCTAGAAACTAGAGGCAGGAACTGAAGCAGAAGCCATAGAGAAATGCTGCTTACTTGCTTGTTCCTCATGGCTTGCTTAGCCTGCTTCTTTATACAACCAAGAGTCACCTGCCCAGGGATGAAAACCCCAGTCCCACCCCTAAGCCTTGCCTGTGGGCTGGACCCTCCTACATCCATCATTAATCAATAATTGCCCAACAGACGTGCCTAAAGGTAATTTGATGAAGGTATTTTCTCAATTGAGCTTCATCTTTTCACATAATTCTAGCTTGTGTCAGGTTAACAACAACAACAAAAAAATTAACCAGGATACCTCGTTTCTTGTAACAGATTATAGTCAAAATGATGGCACAATAAATGTAAGAAATTACCTTTAGGCTACTTGCAAACGCTTGTCATGAAGTAAAATGAATTTCATTTTAGATTTTTATCCCATGATTAAAATAGCTTATTGTGTAAATATTCAACCCATCCCCCATCTCAAGATCTGAAGCATTTGGAACTTCTTGTTCCAAACATTTCAGATAAGGGATAATCAATCTGTATCTATAATCTAAAAAGAAAAAGATCATGAAAAAAAAAAAGCCTACCATGTGTGAGGACTTTAGCTTAGTCCCTAGAAATAGCACACACACACACACACACACACAAATAATAATGGTGATGATATCATATAATTAAGACCCTAATTTTTCCCTTGTAGATATCTTTTGTGAAATATCTTCAAGGTTCCAGCCACTAACCTACCTGTGGTGGTTTAAATATGCTTGTCCCAGATAGTGGCACTATTAGGAGGTGTGAATTTGTTGAAGTAGGTGTGGCCTAGTTGGAGGAAGTGTGTCACTATGTGGGTGGGCAATGAAATCAAGATGTAGAACACTTAGCTCCTTTTCCAGCACCATGTCTGCCTGCACACTGCCATGCTTCCTGCCATGATGACAATGGACTGAACCCCTGAAAGTGTAAGCCAGCCCCAATTAAATGGTTTCTGTTATAAGAGTTGCTTTGGTCATGGTGTCTCTACATAGCAATGAAACCCTAAGACACTACCCAACAGAAATCTATCATGAGCTACAGATAGACATCCTATATAATCCAATATTTCAAATCTGTTATATAGACTTATATGCCCAAGTAATCATTTTTAACACATAAACAATATAATTTCATGAGATAGTGCATTGTTGTTTTTTTTTAAGTCTGAAGTTCTTCATGACATAAAAGTAACTTTTATTCACCTGATATAATTGTCCTCTTGGAGCCTACTTCAGGATAAGCTCACCCTTTCTAGTTCTTTCTGAACTCTGGCTGGCTATTTCAACTCAGCAATTCTTGTTCAAACTCTTCTCCAAGCTGACTGACTCAATCTGATTCTCTCAACTTCTTACTAAATTGGCCTCAAACTATTTCTGGCCATCTGTTCTAATCTTCTGGCTCCTTCTCATTCTCTAGTTTCAACTGCCTCCACTCCTCAGTACTGTACTGACTCCCAACTGACTCCTACACTGCTCTTAAATAGCCTCCTACCTTTCCTATCTGTCCCCATGAGAGTTGGGTGTTTCCTATCTCTGACTCATCCTGTTAAATCATTCTTTGATTCATCATTTTTTGGGATTAAAGGTGTGTACTTAGAGTGTGTCTATACTCCAGCCAGAAGGATTAAAGGTATGTGGCAATCTGCATTTCAGATGGATCACACAGACCTAGAAAGTCTAGGATGTGATCAGAGTAGCCATGTTGCTGGATTAAAATCTCTCTATACCATATATAGCCGTAGGGATAACTGAGATTAATCAAATTTCAAGACCTAAATGGCCACATGTATTGAACAATGAAGTTTTTGAAATGTGCTGTGCTATCATTGTAAACAATTAGTAAATGTCCAGTTCTTGATTTTTATTTCATTCATCTCTCTTCTTCCCTCTTTCCCATTCATACTATCCCTGCTTCCTTCTTTCTTCCTCTTTCTTTCTTTCTTTCTTTCTTTCTTTCTTTCTTTCTTTCTTTCTTTCTTATAGGGTCTCACTATGTAGACCAGGTTATACTCAAACTAACAGAGATCAGCTTGCCCTGCCTTCAAAGTTCTGGAATTAAAACATGTCCCACCACACCTTCCCTTCCCTGCCCAAAGCAGATTTTTTTTAAAGAAGCAGGAGCTCAAGAGTTAGCAATGGTCCTGTTTAAAGGGGAGAATCTTTTTATAGGCATTTAGAGAGTTTTAATTTGTGAAGTGGTTTAATTTTGCTTAAATGACTGGTGAGTTTTAGAAGATGGTTGCCACGGTTTGGATTGTTTCATCTTTAAGGATGTCTTTCCATAGAAACGTGGTCTCTGGGAGGAGGAGGGGCAGAGTGACAGCAATAACCAGTCACCTTGGTCTCACTGAGGAGTGGCTGAAATTAATAGTAAGGTTCCGTGCATAATCAAAACAGCATTATCTCACAGGTCTAATTCAGTCTAAAAAAATTATGTGTCTTTTGGTTTTCTTTCCTCTCTTTTTGCAGCAATCCACCTAAACTAGCCCTACCAATGGGAGCTTCCTGGCCACGGAAAGGAAGGGCCAGCCTCAGTACAACCTAGCAAAATGGATCCAGGTGGGCCTGGGTTTGGGTGTCTTTTGGTTTCTGGATTCCTAAGATCAACATAAATAAACTTGTTCCAACATTTGGCTTTTAGTTTGTTTGTATGTGCACATGTATGTGAATTTGTGTATACACACTTTGGTTTGTGCACACATATGAATATGCATGTGAAGGTCCAAGAACAACTTTGGGTGCTGTTCCTCAAGTACTGTTTCCTTTTGGGGAGAAGATTGGGCCTCTCACTGTCCTTGAACTCACCAAGTAGGCTAGAGTACCTGGCTAGTTAGTCCCAGGTCTCTATGACCCAGTCTTGGTATTACAAATGCATGCAACTATGTGTGGTTGTTTTGTTGTTTGTTTGTTTTTTTGTTTTAGTTTGGTTTTCTGAGACAGGATTTCTCCATGAAGCCCTGGCTGATCCTGGGATTCACTTTGTAGACCAGGCTGGTCTCAAACTCTCAGAAATCTGCCTGCCTGCCTCTTCCTCCAGAGTGCTGGAAGTAATGGTATACACCACCAAGCCAGGCCTGTTTGCTATTTTTTAATGTGGATTCTGGGTATCAAAAGAGTCTTTGTGCTTGCAAGGCAGGCACTTTACCCACTGAGCCATCTTGCCAGCTTTTTTTTTTTATAAAACCTTTTCCCATCCCACATATGGAGAGAGAAGCATATCATTTATCATTCTAAATGCGAAGCTTGGTGACTCCACAGGTTCAGCACTCTTACCTAGCCACTGCTGGATTGAGATGGAGAGCACTTCTGGCAGCCCCTCCCATCCCTGGCATCTGCACTAGCTCTCTGCCCTTATAAAGCCCATCACCACAAACCGAGCTGGTTAAAACGTTGCAGCTGGGTCATCACACAGGCATCTTAGACCTTCTGTTCCCAGGCTCCCCATGTGGGAAATAAGGTGTCAGACAGAGTTTGGCTCCTCTTCCAGGACCTGAGCTCACTCAAGCTGTTGGCTGGATTTAGTTTCTGTGGCTGCATACCACTTCCCTGCCTCTTGTTAGCTAGGAACCACTCTTGGCTCCTATAGGCTGCTGGTAGTCTCCACGGGCAGTTCACAGCTGTTGCTTCTTTCTAGGCCAGAATGACCTTTTCCCTCTGGCTTCTACTTCTGCGCACTCAAGAACTCCTCACCCAGATATATGAGCCCACCTTAGAGCGCCTGCTGGGTAATTTGGAATTCTAATAACAGGAGTTATTTTCCACTCAATGTAATGGTAACACCTGGCAGAGGCCACTAAAGAGAAGAAGGGTCTTAGTCCATACAGGAGGTAAAGGCAGTTCATAGTTCATGGCAGATGGAGCTTGTAGAGGAAACTTGTTCTTGTGCTAGCAGACAGGACTCAGAGAAAGCTACACCAAAGCCAGGGACAGGTACAACCTCCAAAGTCCTGGCCCTAGTGGCCGAATACATCTAGCCACTGTCTACCTCCCAAAGGCTCATAGCCTTCCAAGTAGTGCCACAGTGTTCGAAACCTGAGACTGGAAGGCACACTTTACACTAAGACCCTAAGAACTGGTATTCTATCACATCATAAGATGCAACTGCACTCAAAGGGCAGGTTGTACTGGTAGGCAGAGTTTAGACTGCTGCATATCACAACACAGCTGTCTGCTGCCTCACAGTGTGGTTTACCCGACCTTAAAATTTAAATTTAAAATGTTTAAGAATGGGGCTGGAGAGATGGCTCAGCAGTTAAGAGCACCAGCTGCTCTTCCAGAGGTCCTGAGTTCAATTCCCAGCAACCACGGGTGACTCACAACTATCTTTAACAGGATCCAATGCACTCTTCTGATGTGTCTGATGACAACCACAGTGTACTCACATACATAAAATAAATAAATCTTTTAAAGAATGTTTTATAGAAATGTGGCCTAGTGAGATGGGTTAGTATTAAGAGCACTTGCTGTATTTCCAAAGGTCCCAGGTTCAATTGCCAGCACCCATTGAGCCTCACAAAGGTCTGTAATCGTAGTTCCTAAGAATCTGATGCCCTCCTCTTCTGCTCTCTGGCCAACAGGCACACTGGTATGCATATATGCATGCCAGAAAAGCAATCATACACAGAAAAATAGTATCTCAATAAAAACTTTTAAAATGGCATCATCCAGCATGTCTCCTGGGCCTCAATTCCCTGGTTGAAATGCTCATCCTTCTTTACGCACTTGTAGATAAATTATCTGCATTGTTGCTACTGTGGTGGTGTGAGTGAGAGTGCCCCCCCACCCCTGCCTAATACGTTTGGTCCCTAATTAGTGGCACTGTTTGGAAAGAATTAGGAGGTATGGCCACCTAGTATTCTCATGGCTCATGTGATGGTTTGTATATGCTCATCCCAGGGAGTGGCACTATTAGAAGGTGTGGCCTTGTTGGAGGAAGTGTATCACTGTGGGCATGGGCTTGGAGATCTTCCTCCTAGATGCCTGAGGATGCCCAGCCTGTTCCTGGCTTTCTTCAGATGAAAATGTAGAAGTCTCAGCTCCTCCTGCACCATGCCTGCCTGGATGCTGCCTTGCTTCTGCCTTGTTGATAATGGACTGAACCTCTGAACCTATAAGCCAGCCCCAATTAAATGTTGTCATTTATAAGACTTGCCTTGGTCATGGTGTCTGTTCACAGCAGTAAAACCCTAACTAAGACAGTCCGAGGGGAACATTACCAAAATTCTTTTTTATTTTAATTTAATTTAATTTTCTTTTTTAGAAAGGGTTTCATGTATCCTAGGTTGACCTAAAGTTCATTATGGAGCTGGAGATGACCTTGAACTTCTGGCCCTCCTACCTCCATGTCACAACAGCTGACATTACAATAAATAAAACTCTTCCTGGTTTTATGAATACTGAGGATCTAAGTCACAGCTTCATGGATGCAAGGCAAGCAATCAACCATGTGAGCTTCATTTCATCCTCAGTCTTGCCAACCTACTATCTACATTGACTTTACCAAGCTGGGTATCCAACAGCAGTGTTAGAACAGTCCACAAGACTGTGCTAGGTGTTGCAAACTATAATCCTTACAAAGACAGTAGGACTGCACCTGGACTGTAATTATAAAGAAAAGTTAGTGTTCTCAGTAGAGAACTTTTTGCTACATTATGAAAGTCCGTGAGGTATAATATCCATCTAAATAGACAGAGGAACCCATCAAAGTTAAGCAGCAGCCCAACAACAAACTTCCTATAGATTTCATCTACTTTTTTTTGGACCTTGCCCGAAAGCACATGGTAAGAATCTGCAATTCTCAAGTCAGCAATAGTCTGCGGAAGTCTCACCGATAGGGCACTGTCTTTGAACTTAGTGAGTAGTGAGATTAAAACCAACCTGGGTTGGGGGTATCGCTCAGTAGTGGAGCACTTGCCTACCTCATATTGAGTCTCATGGTTCAATATTTAGTACTGAAAATAAAAAGAAGGAAGAGAGAAGAAGAAAGAAAGAAAGAAAGAAAGAGAGAGAGGGGGGAGGGAGGGAGGGAGGGAGGGAGGAAGGAAGGAAGGAAGGAAGGAAGGAAGGAAGGAAGGAAGAAAGGAAGGAAGGAAGGAAAGAAGGGGAAGAAGAATGGTGATTTTGTATAAACCAATTATTCCAGATTGGGAACATTCAGGTTGTGTCTGTAAAACATGGAATTCATGAAAGACATTTCACTTGCTAGGATCAGCAAATTATAAGAAACACCTTGATTAAAACCTAGCCTAGGGAGAAGTTCTGTCTTATTTTTCAGAGGATTAAGAAATGAAACTCAGGCCACATCATGTCAAGGAGAAACTAATCTCATGTACTGATTACCTTTCATGCAAGGGATCGGGCATGCTAATCAATTCTTCCTAATGGCTTGTTAGTCATTATCCTAGTGGGGGCCATGAGTCACTGGTTTCAGTCGCTGGATGCCAGACCTTGGAAGGCCAAGTCAAATCAAGAGAAGTAATGAGAAATCCCACAAACACATCGGATAAATCAAAGTCATTGCCTACTCTCAATGCCTTTTAAAGTTGGCCAGTTTTAATCAGAGGATCACTTAACCTACCTTCCCGTTTCTCATTTGCAAAGTAGGCATTATAGAGTATCAGTAACCTCACATGGCATTAAGCATCTACTAATTCAAAAAACACTTAATTCACACTCTATGCCAGGCTTGGTGCCAGACAGTGAAGTTATTAATTAAATATTAATGAGATGTCAACTATTACCGTTGTCAATGTTTAATTACTTGCCTAAGACATCTACAAAAACGTGGAACCTTGGAGCCGGAGGGATAGCTCAGTGGGTGAGAGTGCTTGATTCACAGGCATGAGGACCCGAGTTTGGAACCCGGCATGCGTGTAAAATCTAGGCATGGCTGGATGTGTCTCTATAACCCAGTACTCTTGTGAGTGGAGATGGGAGGATTTCTGGGGCTTGCTGACTATCAGCCTAGCTTCAGACTCAGTGAAAGACCCAGTCTTGGGGGAATAAAGTAGAAAGGATAGAGCAGGACATCTTCCTCTGGTTCTCTTCTGCCTTCTATCTCACAGATGTACATACACACCTGCCAGCCCCCCACACCACACATACAAACACACACACACACATACACACACACGTACACACACACCACACGCTATACACACCATATCACATGCATAGACACATACTGCATACCACACACTCGCACACATATATACACAAACACACACCACATATATTGCAGACAATACACATATACAACACCACACACACACACACACCACTACATACAGAGATGCATACTACATACCACGCATACCACACACACACATATATATACACACACACACACATATATCACAGACAACACACACATACCACACCACACACCACATTCACCACACCCACACCTCACATACTACACATACAACATACCCATATACAACACACACACACACACACACACACACACACACACCACATATGACCCAAAACAAAACAGAAATGTGGAATCTTCAGCTGGCTGTAAATCTGTCCTCTCATGCCCACCCCCACCCTCACACATGGTGACATCACTACTATCTACCACTGGTATGGATCCAACCCCTCAAGCCTGAATTCTCGGTAACTTCGGTCAGAGGAAACAACGTAATTGCATTATTGGCCTAAGTGCTTCATAATGAAAAAGGCAAATATGACCAGTTTCAAACTCCCAGGGGGAAAGTTTGGGGGGGTTAACTGTCATTATGCTTATCTGCCCCACATCTTCCCTTCCATTAACTGAGAAACGTTAGGCAGCAGTCACTAAACATGTCTGAATGCAGGACAATCCATCCTTGCAGGGAGATTCTATTTCCTCATCAAGAAATGGTCAGTGGGAAAACATTTCTAAAACACTTTCCCTTTCAATACAGAGGTCCTAGATTTTCTTTCAGCCTTAGTCATATGGTTAAGGAATAAATGTTAAATTAACTTTGGCAGAGGAACAAAAGAAGGTCACAGGAGCAAAAGAGTGGTACTGAATAGAATATTCCTCTCTGGAGCCAAAAATCCTGTCTGAGGATTGCCTGGATTAAGGTTGCCTGCCTGAAACACAAAGTACTAAGTTATGTTTGTGTTTCAGATAAACAGCCATTGTTTTAGTGTAAATATATTCCTTACTCAGATTTCAGACATTTTTCTACTAAAAATTTATTTGTTGTTTATCTGAAATTCAAATTTAACTAGGTGTTGTGTGTTTTGATTTGCTATGCCTGCTAAGTTTACTCCATTTATTAGCTGCATGAACTAGGGCACGGATCTATAAACTGTACCTTATTTGTAAAACAAGAGGAGTAAAAGCATGTTCTACAGAGGATGGTTGGGATACTTTACTGCTCAAGGGAGATGCCTGGTTCTTTTTCTTCCAGGAACACGGAAGGGTAGTACTTCCTCAGTTGCTGGACGTGAACCTTGGGACTTGCTTTAGGCGATGGGAAACGGAAGGCATGAGTCACTTGCAGGTGGAGGACTTCTCTTCCCCAACTCCAGATCTAAGACAGGTCTGTGGGTCATGGGGATGAAAGCCCCGTGCATGGTTTTGAACACTGAACCCTGGAAGCTGGCCACTACAGGGATCCTTGGCTGTCGTGGTTTGGTTTCTACTGCAGTGATAAAGAGCATGACCAAAACCAATCCGTGCAGGAACAGTTCTCTGTGTCTTATACATCCTGAAGCAAAGTCCATTGAGGGAAGCCAAGGCTTGCCCTCCATGGCTTGTTCTCTCTCTCTCTCTCTCTCTCTCTCTCTCTCTCTCTCTCTCTCTCTCTCCTATCCTTCCCTCCCTCCCTCTTTCTTCCTGTCTATTATTACATAATTAATTAATTTTGTTTTTGTGTTTTCCCTGTATGTATGTCTGCATACCACTTGCATGCCTGGTAGTATCTGCAGAGGCTAGAATAGGGCACCAAATCCCCTGGAACTGGAGTTACTGAGAGTTGTGAGCTACCATATAGGTACTAGAAATCAAATCTAAGTCCTATGAAAAAGCACCCAAGGCTCTTAACCTCTGAGACATTTCTCCAGCCTTTCAGCCTGATTTCTTATACTACCCAGGGCCACCTGCCCAGGATGACACCACTCCTATTAGACTGGACCCTCGCACCTCAATCAAGGAAATTCCCTCATGACTTGTCCACAGACCAAACTGATGGGGGCATTTTCTCAATTGAGTTTCCCCTTCCCAGATAACTCTGACTTGTGTCAAGCTGATAAAAACCCTAAAACCACCAGAATATTAGTTCAGCCTGCTTGTGAGCTGTGATCAAGCCCTGAGAAATTAAAAATCACCAAGGACTCAGAGCATTCCAAGCATGCTGGCCACACAGTAGGCAATAAATACAGAGAGTTCTCACATGCTAAGAAGTGTGCGACACTGTTCTTGTATGAAAGAATGGAAAGAGGCAATGCTTGTCATCTGAGTCAGGTTGGGTTGCCATAACAAAATATCATGGAGTAGATGGTGCAGACAATAGCCATCTGTGCTCCTAATGCTTTGGAGGGTAGAATCAGAGTACCAGCATGGTCTGCCCTGGTGAGGCCAAATGACCACCTTTCTTCCATGTGCTCACCTGGTCCTTCCTCAGCGTGTGTGGTACAGACACAAAGGATCCTCCTTGGTTTTCCTCTTCTACGAAACCACCCATCTTATGAATTAGATTCTTTATTTTTTCATATACCCTTCACCATTTAAAAGCCCCCTACCCAAATCATGTTGGGGGCCAGATCGTCAATGTACCCATGGTAAATGGGCACAGTTCAGTCCAGAGCACTATGCATGTGCTGCTCATAAACATTTAATGTCTAGTTTCTTTTCTCTGGACCTAAGATATCAAACTACATATTCCTTTCCATTGTGTTTGGTAATCAGCTCAACAAGGAAGAAACACGTAGCTCAGTGAGTTCCTTTGATGATTAAACACAGAGAGAGAGAGAGAGAGAGAGAGAGAGAGAGAGAGAGAGAGAGAGAGAGAGAAACTCCAATTGCAGCATGGGTTCTAACAGAGCAACAGACTTGACTTCAGACATCCGTGGTTGAACACTCTGCAGAAGCTAGCCATGTGCACAGTAATTCGGAGAGGGCAGTGAAACCGGATCCAGGGGGGAATCACGAGCAGTTAATGAGAATCAGATGTACTGTAATTCAGACCACAGCACACATCCTGATCTCTGGGCACAGGGAATTACATCCATAAACAGACTAGACTTGATTTTATGCAGCACTTCCAACCCCCAAAGAATCACAAAGCGCTGCAAAGCATACCCTTGTCACTGGTGGCTTGGAAATGCAGGAGGCTAACAGAGCAAATGTGTGTCTCTAACTCAGGCTCAGAGCCTTCATGTAGAATCCATATTGTCCATGAGGGCTGCCTTGGCTTTGATGCTAGGCAACCCTTTACTGACAGGGAAAATATACTGCTTTTCCTTTTTGATAAAGAACACACACATAAAAGAAGCTTTAATATCCTCTAAAGAGATTTTCCAACTTTGACCATGAGTCACAGTAAAAATCATAGACTCTGTCAGACTCACTACACAAACATCTTTGTATATGTGCATCTATGTTTTTATAGTCAACAGAAATAAAAACTTCACTGAATATATATATATATATATATATATATATATATATATATATATATGTTTTTCGAGACAGGGTTTCTCTGTGTGGTCCTGGCTGTCCTGGAACTCACTCTGTAGACCAGGCTGGCCTCAAACTTAGAAATCTGCCTGCCTCTGCCTCCCAAGTGCTGGGATTACAGGCATGCGCCACCACACCCGGCTTCACAGAATATTATTAATCCTTGCTATATGTGTTGTATTCTGATGTTCTCAAGTCTCCTTGCTCTTTGAAAAGCCAATTGCTATCTAATAATTGATCCTTGAACTCATTTCCATGAAGAATCTTCAGTTCTGAAATTCATTTTACTAAAGTATACTTACCAGACTCCAGCATCAGAACAGTCCAATTATACCACAGCATATGGCCCAGGGACAGTCACTTTACCTTTTAAGAAGCAAGCCTTCTGGGATTCCTCCAGTTTTAACTTACTGGAGTTTTGATGTATGGAATCAAAAACATGTAACAGCTTCAGTCACTGCTGTGTTGTTTTCAGAATGTCTGAGAGTTGGCGTTCAAGGTGGGAAGAAAGTCTGTGTTCCTGTGCATTGAACAGAGTTTTGAAGATGCGTGGGGGAAGTGGCTTCTCTGGGAAGAAGTGGTCAGTGTGGTAGCTGAGCTGGCCCAGAGGCTAGATGATGCCACCCAATACTGCTATCCTCATCCCTGGATCCCACTGTGCTCACTGCTCGAGTTTTTCTCTCCTTTTATGGGAAGACTTCTATATGGTAACAGAGATGTTCTGGAATAGCTCTCAATGTAAATTGTCCCACTCTAAGAATCCACAGTAAACGTGGCCCTTTGTTTAGATAAAAAAAGCTCCAGGCTTCTCAAAAGCCCAGGTTGGATCATGTGCCCATTTTTGGGCCAATCACATTGACTAGAGATATGCCTTCCTCCAGTTGTTCAGGTCTAGATAATTTGCCTATCCTTGAGGCATAGTCATGAACCAAACAAACCACATGAACCTCATGATGTTATGTTACAAAGGAAAATCAAAGGACCATTTTCAAAAGTTCAAAGCAAGGATTACAACAAGCAGGGGACGAAAAAAGACGGCCATCATTAACCTTGAACTGGTTAGACCACTAGTCCCTGTCTCCTGTTCAGCTTTAAATCACAGAGAGGAAACTGGAGCTTTATTATGGCACTAGGAGAATTCTTACCACTGAGAGAAACGCACGATATTCTCCTTCTCTAATCACCTTCATAAATCGCAGCACGGGACTCTCCTAGTTTTCAGATAAAGAACTTAATGCGCCATGAACTTCTGGTCACAAGCCTAAGAACTAAAAGCTCTCTTTGGGGCCTATTAGATCATCTCCAAACTTCACATGGTGAATTTTTAATGTATTTGCACTGTTCTGAAACTGTCTGTGCGGTCAATGTTTGAACACGTAAGGTTACCATGGATTAACAGAGGTATTGTGTACTCCAACGAATGGCTCAGCCAGAGTAGTGAATACTTGCTCTGTCTTGCACTAAAGCGCAGACAGAGGGAAAAAACAGCCAGGCTCACACACAAAACAACATCCACAAACTCAGACAAGAGAAGGAATGCATCTCAGAGAGACATAGCTTGAATATGATCATCCTCCTGCATTTTGCCAATAGCATTTTTTCTTCTGGGGAGCAACAGAATCAGCACTGTGACTTTTAAGCTCTGCAAACATTATTGCCATGCGTGGGAGGTGGTTAGCTTGCCCCAACCCAGACAAGGAACATGAGGAGCAGTCACTCATTCTCTCTTTTGGCACATGCCCCTTCCAACCTATGTACCAGGCCAGAGTCTGGGGTTTTGTTTGTTTACTTCCTTCGCCTTGTTTTTAATCAGTGTTGGGTTTTCTCATTGCATTTTCCAATTCAGACTGAGAAAAGACAGCTCTGGTGTGATGCAGGCATATTTATGACTTGCAAGAAAGGGGTACACTTCCTCTCATACTGCGTGTGTGTGTGTGTGTGTGTGTGTGTGTGTGTGTGTGTGAACATGCATGTGTGTGTTATTGTTATGCACATGTATTAGGGGAAGGATGTGTCTGTGTATGTGTGGACACCAGAGGAGAGGCCCCTGGGTGCGGCACTCTGTCTTTTTTGAGTTAGGTCTCTTGAACCTGGAGCTCACAATTTCTCCTTAGTCTGGCAGCCAGCAAAACCCAGTAACCCTTCAGTTTCTGCTCTCCACAGTGCTGAGGTCACATGTGTGCCCAAGGATGTCCTCAACCTGTTACATGGGTGCTGGGGTCTCTCCAGCCTCCCTTTATGCTATTCTGAATTGGATTTTTAGTACAAAATATAATTGTTTCCAAATAGCTATTATATACGGAATAAAGAAACTAGTGTTTTTCCATTGCCTAGACCATTTCTCTTCCCCCTTCCTTGGCTTTTTCTTTCTCCAGACTTCACATCTTGGCTTAAATGGTAGGACATATTTTCTTCAAAATTAAATATTAAAAATTAAATCTAATCAGAAGTAAACAGAGTTACCATGTAACTTACCCAACCCATTTCAAGCTTTCTATATTGAGAGAAATGAAAACACATGCCCAAGCAAAACCTTATATGTGAATATTCATAGCAGAGTTGCTCATGATAGCTGGAAAAAGCGAACCAGTTAACGAGCAAGCAAAATGTGGTTTGAGGGAAAGTGTTAGCCAACCATAAAGAGGAAGCATGCATGGCTTACCAGTCCACATGAGAAGGAAAGAAAGATGTATTAATATACACCGCAAGGAGTATCCATCTAAAATATTATATGAAGAAGTCATTGTAAAAGGTCACATATTGTATAATTGCATTTATATGTACAAGTCTACAGAGACAGGAGAGGTATGGATGGTTGCACATGGCTGGAGATAGAACCAGAGATCCACTGCAAATAAGTCTATGAGAACAATGTTGTGAAGTTGAATTATAGAAATAGTGTCATATACAACTTGATCAATTCAATAAAAATCATCTAACTGAATTATAACAATAGCGATAAGCTTCCATTTCTCATAAGCCTTTTTTGTTTGTTTGATTGTTTGCATCCATTCGTCTTGTGTGAGGAGGGGCGCGTGGAGATCTCAGGACTCCTTGTGTGAGCTGCTGCTCTCCCCGTCCCATGTGAGCTCCTGAGGTGGGACTCAGGTCACTTAGCTGAGTCAAGTGCCTTTTTCTACCCAGACATTTTGGCTAATCCTAACCTTCCCTGCTTTAGAAAGTCTCACATATATTAACATATTTGAACTTGGTCTGTCTGTGCCAATAACCAGACTGGTCCTGGACAGTCACTTGCTCTCTCCCTAGGACCAAAGGGACAGCACTCACTCACACCAGTTTCTTGTCACTCTTGCCTGTCAGGCGTGCATTCTGAGACCAGTCTTTCACCCCTTTCCACCTGTCCCATGCTGCGGGAAAGGTGTCTGGAGCCAAGAACGCATGTGAGGATTCCAGAACCAGGCTGTCTGGGTCTGAGTCCTCTTTCCATGCTTACAACCACATGGCTGTTATTCAACCACACTCTCTCATCACCACAAACGGAGCTCTGTGAGACACTGAGGCTCTTATGAACATCAAATGAGGTGTTCATAACAAAGGAAATTCAAATTTCTCAATAATAAGATATTTTGAAATAAAAAAAGGACCGGAACAGATATTTCTCAAAAGAAGACATGAAAGTGAGGTTTAAGAAAAAAAAATACTCAAGCCGGGTGTGGTGGCGCATGCCTGTAATCCCAGCACTTGGGAGGCAGAGGCAGGTGGATTTCTGAGTTCGAGGCCAGCCTGGTCTACAGAGTGAGTTCCAGGACAGCCAGAGCTACACAGAGAAACCCTGTCTTAAAAAACCAAAAAAAAAAAAAAAAAAAAAAAAAAAAAAAAAAAAGAAAAAAAAAAAGAAACAAAGAAAGAAAAAATACTCAGGCTGGAGAGATGACTCAGTGGTTAAGAGCACTGACTGCTCTTCCAGAGGTCCCGAGTTCAATTCCCAGCAACCACATGGTGGCTCACAACCATCTGTAATGGGATCCAATGCCCTCTTCTGGTGTGTCTGAAGAGAGCAACAGTGTGCTCACATAAAATAAATATAAATAAATATTTAAAAGAAAAAAAAGAAAAACATGCTCCACATCACTAACCATCAGGGAACATAAACTAAAACGGTGGTGAATTACCACTTCACACTGGTTAAACTGGCTATTATGAAGATGGTATTTAAATGGTGATGGAAATGTGTGGGGAAGGGTCAGCAAGATGGCTCACTATGGAAAGGCCTTTCCTGCCAACCCTGACAGCCTGAATTCAATGCCCATGACCCACATGGTAGAAGGCAAGAGCCAACTCGTCCAATTTGTCCTCTGACCTGCGTGTGGGAGCTATGTCACCTGCCTTCTCTCCATGCCGTTATATGTCAGACAGGACTGTTGTATCCTACAGCAACTCCTACAGTCCAGCCAAAGCTTCCCCAAGACCCAGATGCCCATGCCTAGGCCTCTGTGGATGAGGATAATTCTTTTTTTTTTTTTTTTGGTTTTTCGAGACAGGGTTTCTCTGTGTAGCCCTGGCTGTCCTGGAACTCAATCTGTAGACAAGGCTGGCCTCGAACTCAGAAATCCACCTGCCTCTGCCTCCCAAGTGCTGGGATTACAGGCATGTGCCACCATGCCCGGCTTGAGGATAATTCTTTTTAAAACTTTTTCTTTTGTCTGTAGAGTCATGTGTATGTGTGAGCACATCACACATGTGTGCTGAGGTCCAAGGAAGCCAAGGAGAGCAGAGCATCAGATCTCCTGGAACTGGAGTTCCTGGCCATCGTGAAATGACAATGTGAATACTGAAAACTGAACTCTGGACTCTGGAAAAAGCAGTAAGTGTTCTGAACTCCTGCAGTGTATGTTAGCCCCTATGTACTATAGCAGAACACCTGAGGAAGGTTACGCTATCTTTACATACAAGGTGTTTCCCTTTTTTCTTTTTGCCTTAATTTCAGTTTTATCACTTTATATTTAAGGTTGTCTGGAGACCTTACTCTTCCTGTTTGATCTCACTGTGCTGTTGAACAGACGCCCATCAGTCAAGGAAGGCGGCATTTGCTTGGATTAGTAGGAGAGTTCCATCTGGGTTAGGTGACTTATATTGGCAATACAAGGTGTTAGTAGAACAGCAATTTTGAAAAGTGACATTTAAGTTTCTCAAAAAACACTAAAAGTAGAACTATAGTATGTTCCAGTAAACTTACTTTGGGGTCTATGCTGAAAGGAAATAAGACCAGAACACCAAATGATGCCTGTCCTGATGTGTTCATTGTCGCTCTGTTCACAATCGCTATATGGCCAATTGGCTATCATTAACTTGATGCAATTTAGAATTGCCACATAAATAAAACTCTGATCTTGTCTGTATAGGGTTAATTGAGGGGGAGGCCACGCTAAACGTGAGCAACACCACTGTGGCTTGGGATGAATCTGTTTTGTTTTGCTTTGTTTTGTTTTGGTGGTGGTGGGGGTTAGGGGGTGGGCAGAGGGTTGAGAAAGGAGTTTTTGTATGGCCCTGGCTGTCTGGGAACTCGTTCTACAGACCAGGCTGGCCTCAGATTCAGAGATCCACATGACTCTGCCTCCAAAGAGCTGGGATTAAAGGTGTGTGCCATTGTGCCTGTCTCTATCTGCTTCTTGACTGCAGAGTCAATGTGACCAGCTGCCGCCTGTTTCTGCTGTCGAGCAATCACTGACATGATAGACTGCATCCCTTGAAGCAGAAACCAAAACAGTTTCTTCTTTGACTTGATTCTGACAGGGATTTCATCCCAGCAGGGAGGGAAGTCATGATTATAATAGCCAAGGAAGGGAATTACCATTGCCCATAAAGGGATGAGCAGAAAGATTTGAGGATGTAACATGCATGAACACTGAAATAGAATCTAGCTTTTAAAAAGCAGAGCATGAGAGTCACCAAGATGGCTTTGCAGGTGAAGGCTCTTGCTGGCAATCTGATGATCTGAGTTTGATCCCCCAGAACACACAAGGTAAAAGGAAAGAACCACCTCCTGCAAATTGTTCTCTGAGCTCCACACTCACACTCTGACCTGTGTGTAAACACACAGGCACAGGCACACACACAAATCAATAAATACATGCAGAAAAAGTAAACAGTTTCTTGCTATACATACTTCTAGACCTAGACTCTCAGAAGGCTGAGATGGGAAGAGGGCTTGCACCTAGGAGCTTAAGACCTGCTTAAACCACATAGTGGGATGCTATTTTAAAAAAAAAAAAGAGGCAAGAAACCATGTCATGTGTGAAATGTAGATAAATCAAAAGGACACTGTGTGGAATAAAATGATCCAGGCTCATTTAGATGTGTGTGATCTACAGGAGCATAGCTATGGAAAGTAGAGAGCAGAAGGAAGTTGTTTATCTGTACTGTAGGGACATGGTTGATCCCCAGGCTAGAGACGCTGAGAGAAGTAGATTGTCCTGGTAAGCCAGGGTGAGCATCCTAAGTGATAAACAGATGAGAAGAAGAAAGAGCGGTGACCCCTAGAGAGGAAGTGCCATGCGATGCTGGAAGCAGAGAAAGGAAAGGGGCTATGATGTGGTTTCAGTTATCCAGAGGGACAGACAACAAAACAAATAGGAGTTAACTGAATGGGCATACAAGGGAGGAGGAAGGAATCAGAACTTCGATGGAATCCGTAAGTCTCAGACGATGGTACCAGGAGGGGGAATCGTAAGAACACAATGAACCCTCTGGGTTGTTTGTGTGATGAACAGCCAAGTTGGCCGGCAGAGAGATGGACATGCTTATCCAAAATGTGGATGTTCTCCTGGCATCTGGTGTTTGGAAGGACCAAAGCATGTAATAAAAGTAGAAACCTGGCCTGGGACGGTATTCAGCAAGCATCAGAGGAAACAACCCCATGCCTACATCCTTCGTGTTTTACGTATCTCAGGCACCGTGTATTATGACACTGTCTTGGTTACTGTTCTTTTTTTTTTTTTTTCTCACATAATGTATCCTGGTTGCCATCCCCACCTCCCCTCCCATGTAGATCTACCCCCCTGATGCCTCTCACTACAAAACAAACAGGCTTCTATAGGATAATAATAAGATAAGATAAAATAAAACAAAACAAGATAAAACAAAAACTGACACATTGGAACTGGTTCACAGAGAAGGACAAGAACCCGAGATAAGGCACAAGGAACACAGACCCACTTGTTTGCAAAGTCAGGAGCCTATAAAAAACATTTAAACTAGAAGCTGTAATACTTACACAAAGAATGTGTAAGGTAAAAGAGAAAAGAAGAGGTATACGATTTTCATGTGCAAGTAGCTATGAATTGGAGATTGCTTCTGGAGTAGGGATGGGGCACGTGCCCACTTCTACATTTTGTTCGAGGAACCCATCTATCACAGACCCATGCCAGGCCTGGGTATGCTCCTTTAGTCTCTGCTGAGTTCATCTATGTTGAGGATGTTGATTTGGAGGGCCTGGTTTTCTTGATGTCTTCCATGCCCTCTGGCTCTTGTACTTTCTCCACCTCCTCTTTCTAGGGTTCTCTGAACCCTGATTGGGGTTGGTTGATGAAAACATCACATTTAGGGGTGATTGTCCCAAGATTTTTTTACTCTCTGCATAATGTCTGGCTGTGGGTCTCTCTACTTGTTCCTATCTACTGCAAGAGGAAGCTTCTCTGAGACGATGGCTGACCAAGGCACTGATCTATGGGTACAGAAGAATGCCATTCTTCTCTCTCTCTCTCTCTCTCTCTCTCTCTCTCTCTCTCTCTCTCTCTCTCTCTCTCTCAGCAGTAGTATCTGTTTTTCCCCCTAGGTTCCTGGGTTATCGAGTCTCTACTGTGGGACCTACATTTCTCCCTTAGTAGCATGCAAAGTAACTTCCTCTACCAATGACACTAGAACAGAGGGGAAGTCTCAATGTAGGCGCCGTCTTGACTTCCCCACATTCAATGAGTTGTGTCTGCATATGTGTTCTATTGCTGTGAAGGGACACTATGCCCAAGGCAACTCTTACAAAAGGAAGCATTTAACTGGGGGCTTCAGAGTTATCATTGTGGTGGCAAATGGACAGGCATGAGCCTGGAGCAGTAACTGAGAGCATTACATCCTGATCCTTAAGCTGCAGGCAGAAAGAGAGACCCTGGGCCTGGGGTGGCTTTGTTGAAACCTCAAAGGCCACTCAGCAACATACATCCTCCAATAAGGACACCTCCTAATCCATCCAAACAGTTCATCAGCTGGGGATTAAGCATGCAAATATATGAGCCAGTGGGGACCATTCTCTTTCAAACTACTACACTGGCCTTTGTCCCTACCTGTTTCATATCAGTCTTTTTAGTAAAAGGCAAAATCATTAATACAGGCATCTCTAAAACAGTCCTTAATATCAGCTGAAGCTTAAGTGGAAGGAAGATCCAGGATTAGGAAAAAGTGCTTCTAAGTGCTAAACAGATAGTTGAAAGTTTAAGAGTACTTGCTAGCCGGGCGTGGTGGCGCACGCCTGTGTAATCCAGCTCTTGGGAGGCAGAGGCAGGTGGATTTCTGAGTTCGAGGACAGCCTGGTCTACAGAGTGAGTTCCAGGATAGCCAGGACTACACAGAGAAACCCTGTCTCGAAAAACCAAAAAAAAAAAAAAAAAAAAAAAAAAAAAAGAGTACTTGCTGCTCTTGCAAAGGACCTGAGTTCAGTTCCCAGGACCCATGTTAGGCAGCTCAGAACACGTGTAACTTCAGCTGCGTAGGATTCAGTACCTTCTGTCCTCCAAGGTCACTTGTGTATACATGTGCAAATACACTCAGTAATATACACACATGCACATAAAATAGAATAAATCTTTTTTTAATTGTTTCTATTGATGTAGAAGATATTGGTTCCCTTGGCAAGCCAATATTTCCTAATTGAGTAAACCTCATTATGCAGGACACAGGCTCAGCCAGCGTTTCTCTTGTCCCCATTTTAAAGGAGAATGAGCTTGGAAACAAATGATGAGCTTGGCAAGATTTCCAAAGGGAGTATTTAAACTACTAGAAAAAGCAAACTGCAGTTAATCACCTTCAAACACTTCAGAAGCTGGTTAGGGTCCAGCTGATATGTGAATTGAAAACTGTTCCTCTATATCAAAGAAGCCTCGGTATAACAGGGAAGCATTGGGTTGCCTTGTTATATTTCTTGGAAATGGTCAAACTATTTCCTTTCAAACATTTCATCCTTTCTACCTTATTCTAATTTTCACCGGATGTTTTCAATTGAGGACTCAAAACAACAAACTTTTTTTAAAGGTTTTAAAAAATACTATGTGTTTTTATGTGCATATGTGACCATGAGTATTAGTCTGTGCACTATGTGCATGCAAGTGTCCCCAGAGCCCTGAAGAGGGTGTCAGGTCCAATGGAACTTGAGTGACAGGCGATTATGAGCAGCGGTTGTGGGTGCTGAGAACTTTGCAAGAACAGCAAGTTCTTCACCCCCAATCTCACAGTAAATGCTTGGATGGATCTTAACCTCTGTAGTGTTTGCAACACCACCTGTCTTTGTCACCTGGGACTGCAGCTCAGGACAGTCCTCCTCCTACCTAATCCACATACCTGAAGTCTCACCTTTGAACTTCCAGACCTGGCTCTGTCTCCATGTACCTAGATCTCTGCAATAACTCCTTCTCTGGTCTCCTGAGCACCTTCCAAGACACCTCCTGACAACTACAAGCAAGATGGCCCTGGAACAAAGGCCACCCCATGGAGTTGGGTGGAATCGGGTCAGGAGCTGTGTGGCTGTCTGGACATGTCTGTAATCTTCCCCAGGCTCATTATCTTCATTGACTAATAAAGATCATACCAACGACTGGCCCTGAGGTTTGAGGTCAGGATTAAGAGTGAAGTCCTTCGCCTGGCGGTGGTGGCGAACGCCTTTAATCCCAGCACTTGGGAGGCAGAGGCAGGCGGATCTCTGAGTTCGAGGCCAGCCTGGTCTACAGAGTGAGTTCCAGGACAGCTAGGGCTATACAGAGAAACTCTGTCTCGAAAAACCAAAAAAAAAGAAAAAAGAAAAAAGAAAAAAGAAAAAAGAAAAAGAGTGAAGTCCTTTTAAGATGCCTGGAAATAGCAACTTCTCCGTCAATAATAAGTGTGGTTATTGTCATCAGTTGGCATGTCCACCAGCCATCAGGCAGGACAACCTCACTCCAGTTACTATAAACATATACCTGTTTGCTAGATAATACTTGTTCATCTGTTTATATGGGTAAGATAGAAAAGGGGACCTCGGATTTTGTGATTTTTGTTTGTTTTTGAAGTAAGCAACACTGAGTATATGTAATTTAAATAAAGGCAATTATATTTAGGAACACAGTGAATCACAGATATAAAAGAAATATAAGGCTGGAGATGTAACTGTATGGGATAAAGTATTTGTGTCCCTAACACAGGACAAACCCTGGCTTCAATTCCCAGCATCCCATAAACCAGGCATGGTGACACATACCTGCAGTTCTTAAGGAAGAGACAAGAGGATCAGAAGTTCCAGGATATTCTTGACTACAAAGCAAGTTCCAGGTCAACCTGGGATTGTGTGAGGGAGCCCCTATCTCAAAGAAACCAACGTAAAGAAGAGAGGGCTAAAGAGGGAGGAGGGGAAGGGGGAGGAGGTAAAGGCAAGTGATTGTAGATTTACCTGTTCCATACGACAGCTTCCCTCAATGTATTCCCCAATGACCCTCCAGTGGGGGAATAAAAGGATTTTTAAAGAAATAAGCCAGGGTGGGCAATGGTGGCACACACCTTTAATCCCAGCACTTGAAAGGCAGAGGCAGGTGGATTTCTGAGTTCGAGGCCAGCCTGGTCTATAGAGTGAGTTCCAGGACAGCCAGGGCTACACAGAGAAACCCTGTCTCAAAAAACCAAAAACCAACCAACCAACCAAACAAACAAACCCCAAGTTGGGAAGGTGGTAAATGCCTCTTGGCCTAGCACATGGGAGGCAGAGAGGCAAGTAGATCTCTGTGAGTTCAAAGACAGCTTGGTCTACATGGTGAGTTCTAGGCCAGCCAGAGCTACATTATGAAAGCCTGTTTCAAAAGGAGCAGGGATGCAGGTGGGGGCAGTGGGAGAAGCATCTGAATTAGTCTCAACAATAAGTAACAGTTACCCATTAAGTATTGAGAAGAACACTTTCTCAGAACATAAAGTGAAAATGTTCTCCTTGGCACATTTAACATAAAGAATGAAAAGTTAGAAAATTGTGTCACCCCTGAAACCTCCACATAGCATCATTCTGACGCACAGGTATAGCAGCTATCAAGCCCCCTTATTTTCTCCCTGGAGCTGCTCTAGTCACACAGAGTACCTGGAGAGCAGTCATTCGAAAGCGCATTCCCTCCCAGCCCTGGTTTGCAGGGAAAGCTCATTAGCTCAACGTGAGGGAGGCTTTCTCTGAAGTAATGAAAAGAATATTTTAAAATGAAACACCATTTTATTAAGTTTAAAGGACCCAGAACTGGAGTTAGAATTTTAAGAGGGCTCTGAGGACTAGAGAGATGGCACCGTCCCACATTTCCCTTGAATTTCAAAATAAAAACAACCTTAAATGGAAAGAAGACAAGCGCTGCATCACAGATTTTCTTGATGTGGCATATATTTAATTATTTGTGTGTGTGTGTGTGTGTGTGTTTCTGCATGTGTCCATGAATAAGTAAGTACACATGCCTGTGTGTAGAGACAAGAGGTCCAGGATGAGTGTCTTCCTCAATTACTACCCAATTTATCTTTGGGACCAGGTTTCTCACTGTGCATAAAACTCAACAGTACAGATGGACTTGCTTGCCACCAAGCCCCAGGAACCGTCCTGTCCACCTCAGCAGGGCTGGTATTAAAGGAACACACCACTGTGGCTGTCATTTCTTTACCTAAGTGTGGAAAATCCAGCTCAGGTACTCATTCTTGCATAGCAAGCACTGGACCAAGCCCTTCCCCACCCATGTGTGTGTCCTTTGTTTTGTTGTTTCCTAAGCACAGGTTGAGTCCGACTGCCCAGATACAGGGCTGTAGGCACCACATATATCACAGGAGCCTGACAAAGAGAGATCCAGTCAGGGCGGAACTTAGAGATCCGTATTTGGATCTCAAGTCCTGACCTGTGACTTTCCTCTGAGCATCCATTATATTATCTGTGGCTGAAAGACAGTTCCGGAGGGGTAAAAGCAAAGCAGACCAAGACAATGTCTACTTTCTAAATGATAACTCCATTGCAATAAAACCTGCTCGAAGTAAACTCCTTGCTTATATGCAAAAGATGCCAAAGCAAGGCACCAATGATTCCTCTGAGTAGACCATGCCTTTAAAATGTTTGCTACCTCCACGATTTCAGCCCAGCAGAGTCTAAGCAAGCTAGTGTACCCCACGGTATGGAGAGAAGGAAAAAGAAAGAAAATTATATACGCCAACCTAAGGAAAGAAGGCAGAATACACAACATGTGTGGGTGTTGAGGTCGGGGTGAGAGGCAAAGCTCCCTTTGCCGGAGTCTTCTGGATGCCTGATGGGACAGCCTACATTTCTGGAAAAGGAAGGCTTTTAATAACTGCTCAATTACGTCCCAGCTTATAATTACAGTGAATTGTGATTAAAAGACGAGAGAGAGAGAGAGAGAGAGAGAGAGAGAGAGAGAGAGAGAGAGAGAGAGAGAGCTATTTAGACTGGTAATGGTAGGAAGGTGGCAATGAGGACTTTGACTAGGCATTAATCCTATGTCTCAGGCACTGCTTTGTATCAGTGAACTCTACCCATGGCAACTTCCACAGCATAGTCGTCGCTAAGAATGGAAAACTCGTCATCAAATGGAAAGATCATTTCCATCTTCCAGAAGAGAGATTCCCACCAATATCAAATGGGGTGAATCTAGTGCCGAGTATGTTGTGGAGTCTACTGGTGTCCCCAAGGAGAAGGTCCACTGGAAAAGTAAAGCAAAAGGGACAGCATCTCTGCCCCTTCTGCTGATGCCCCATGTCGGTGATGAGTATGAACTCTGAGAAGTATGACAACTCACCCAATTGTCAGCATACCTCTTACACCAACTGCTTGTCCCACCCTGCCCCACTACCATGGTTAAAGTCATCCATGATAACTTTGGCCTTACAGAGTGACTCATGATCACATTTTATGTCATCAACGCCACTCAGAAGTCTGTGGATATCTCTTCTGGGAAGCTGTGGTATGATGGCCATGGGGCTGCCCAGAACATTGTCCCTGCATCCATTGGCTCTGCCAGCACTGTGAACAAGGTCATCCTAGAACTGAATAAGAAGCTTACAGGGATGCCTTCCATGCCCCTACCCTCAGGGTACCCTTGGCGATCTGGAAGAAAATGCCAAGTATGATGACATCAAGTAGATGGTGAAGCAGGCATAAGTAGCTCACTAAAGGGCATCCTGATTGTTATTGAGGACAAAGGTGTTTCCTGCAACTTTACCAGTAATACCCACTCTTCCACCTTTGATGCTGGGGCTGGCATTGCTCCCAATGACAATTTTGTAAAGCTCATTTCCTGGTATGACAATGAATATAGCTACAGCAACAGGATAGTAGACCTCAAACCTCCAGGGAGTAAGAATCCTGGACCACCCAACCCAGCAAGAAGAGAGGAAGGGAGAGGGCATTGGCCACTGAGGGGTCCCTGTTCCATCTCAGCTCCCGACACTGAACATTTGGGCCTCACAGCTTCTGTCCCAAACACCTGGAAGAACTAGGGTGTGGGGCTTAGAGAATCCTACTGTCCTGAACACAATCAATGAAGTTCAATGTTCCTGCTTCCCCAAAGAATGGACCAGTTTTCTTCCAAATGTCATTATTATGAAATATAAAGAAAGGCTGAAGCATTGATCAAAATTAGAGCAGACAATCAGGTTGTCTGATTTTGGTTTGGATTCTGTACTGCTACTACTACTACTAATAATAATGATAAAAGCCCTTATGAATCAGTCAACAAAACTTGGTAGATGGACAGCAGATTTGAAGAAAGTATTGATCAATACTTAATTACCTTCAGTAGGTAAGTGCAGTGTGGTTCTATACAGGGATGCCCTTGTTCTCAGAAAACACAAGGGCTGATGGGTAATGCTGCATACTGAATGCAACTCAGTCACAAACATTTTTTATATCTGAAGAATGAATAGGTGAGATGTCAGTAACTGGTGAATCCCATTAATGGATGTGCGGGAGTTTTTGTGCTTATAATTTTTTTTGATACTCGATTTGTGAACAAGTGTTTAAAACTGTGTAAGACTGAAAAAATGCAGGATCTCTGGCAGTACAAAGGTAGGAATGAGAATTCCAAGCACGTACTGTGCAGCTGGGTATCATCAAGAATGATGTCCTGTTGTGACCAGATATTAAAAGTTTGATCAGCAGTGGTGAACTTCCATAGATTTGGGCAATAAAATGAAACATTCTCCCAGATTAAGATTTTTATTATCATCCCTCTGAGGATGTGGAGTTGGTCAGATATTCTTTATTTTGGACCCAGGCCACCTACAACTTCAGAATGCATTCTGAAGTTCATTTATCTCTTGGGTCATTCAAATATTTAAAATGGCATTGAAATAACATACAATTGAGCAGACTTTTCTCTTGAAATTCCTCTAGTATGTTTCCATTTCCACTCACCATTAGGGAATTTTTGTTTGAAATCCAAAAATCCCTAATGAGCTTAGTCTCTTAATAGCTTCAACATAACTTTCTCCTGATTTAAAGTTTTTCTTATTTTACAATGTGATTTATGTGCCATCTGACACATATCTCGGGAGGTGACTGATATCCACTATGACTGAGGAGTCTGGGAGAAATAATTTTATATAGAGTCGGCTATGAATGAAGAAAAATATTCTTACCTCAGAAGGGATGATGAAAGAGATAATTATCATTTGCACAATGTCTCAAGGTCTTTTGACAAAAGGGTCCATTCGGGTCTACAAGTCATTTTTTATGATGGGCTCTGTCACATTTTCTTGATAGTACATGGAGTGCCACCACTTTAGGCTGTTTTCTCAGAAGGTGGGTGCCAATGAAAGACACTGATTTCCTTGACCTCAGCTACAAGTATGGAACCTGTCAATAGAATTAGACATAAAGAAATTCATAGCCCGAACATGGAGGTGCACACCTGTAATTCCATCACTGGGGAAGTTGAGGCAGCATGACAATGTGTTCTGGGCTAGCCTGGGCTATACAGTAAGACCTCATCTTCTCCCAAAACAAAACAAAACAAAACAAAAAACAACTCCTAGCTTTTGCCACACTGTTGCTTTTCTCTGGATTACTATATGAGCCAGTTTATTATATTCATTTTCTGTGTTATTATTTTGTTTATTAGATACATGGTATAGTTAACTTTCATTGTCAATTTGACTGAATTTAAAAATCACCATGAAGCTGGGCAGTGGTGGCGCACACCTTTAATCCCAGCACTTGGGAGGCAGAGGCAGGCAGATTTCTGAGTTCCGAGGCCAGCCTGGTCTACAAGAGTGAGTTCCAGGACAACCAGGGCTACACAGAGAAACCCTGTTCCGCCATACTCCACCAGCCACCTCATGCTTCTGCCATCATGCCTTCCCCAATTTCAAACTGTGATCCGAGACAAACCCTTCCTTATGGAAGGTGCTTTGTCAGATATATTGTCACAGCAACAGTAAAAGTAACTGAAACAAGAAACAACTTTTGCCATCGTTTATATGACTAGTTTGTGGCCAAATATAAATGTGATTTTGCTATTTATTGGGCACATATCCAGTGTTAGGCATGGAGAGAAAATTGAGAAACAGACTGGTCTCATCAATAAAGCCCAGAGTCTAGTGGAGTAGAAACACACAGGCACACACACACACACACACACACACACACACGTGCACATACACATGGTGAAACAAAAGCATGAACAGAAAGTAAAGAGATGTAGTTCCCAAACCACAACTGCCTAAAACGCCAACCCCAAGGGATGCAGTGGCTTCCAGGAGTGTCTATACATATGTAGCATGCACTCCTAAAGGTGCTCATACACATACATGAATAAAAATGAAAAACAAAAATGTGTCTTTAGGTTTTTCTTTAAGGAGAGAGATGTGAAGCTCAAGATTATGAGTGGGGCCTGGTGTAAGTTAACTTTTAATAGTTCTTTCTAGGTCTGCTTGTAACGATTTGGTCATGGATTTCCTTATAGGTAACGTATTTTAATAACACACCACTTTTCAGAAACAGTGCATCTGGGCTGCAGACGAGCCCAAGCTCATTTTCCTAGCAGTGCCTCTCACATCTTAGAGCTTTAATATTGGGGAGGGATTATGTGACGGAATGAAATGTTACAACTACAAAAACGCTCCGGGGCCGTGGGGAATTGCTCATTGGGTTAAAGTGCTTGTCATGAACACCTGAATTCAGATCCCAGGCACCCATGTAAAAGCCACGTGCCATGGTGCGTGACTAACGGCAGTGCTGGCAGAGTAGGAACAGGCAGAACCTCTGTGTTTGCTACCCAGTCAGTCTGCCCAGCTAGTTAGCTCCATTTCCCCCTCAGTCCTAGGGATTGAACCTAGGACCTCATATATTTAAGGCAGGTACTCTACCGCTAGGCCACAACCCCAACCCTTAGCCCTAGTTCAGTGATATATCCCCTCTCAAAATGAATGAGGTAGACAATCATAGAGGAAGACACCTGATGATGGCCTCTGGCCTTTACAGACACTTGCAGTGCACACAATACATATAGACCCATACCCACACATGTGTGCATGAACACTGCATGCATCTCTCTCTCTCTTTCTCTCTCATACACACACACACACACACACACACACACACACACACTCTCTCTCTCTCTCTTTCTCTCTCTCTCTCTCTCTCTCTATCTATCTATCTCTCTCTCTCAATCTCTCTACTACAAACAATGATCCAACATTAGTTCTTCTATATTTGGTGATGTTAAAAAAAAAGAGGAAATGAAGCTTTTTTTAAATTTTATTTTATTATTTTTTTTAATTTTTGGTTTTTTGAGGCAGGGTTTCTCTGTGAATCCCTGACTTGTCCTGGAACTCACTCCATAGACCAGGCTGGCCTCGAACTCAGAAATCCTCCTGCCTCTGCCTCCCAAGTGCTGGGATTAAAGGTGTGTGCCACCACTGCCTCGCAAAATGAAGCATTTTTAAAGCACAAAATAAACATTGTTATAACTAATTAATTAGGTGGCAAACCATTCAGTAGTTAATTACTGAATTCTATCTGTATGAAGTGGTGGCTTAGTTCACCATTTGGGGGACTCCTAGTGTCTGTTTCCCTTACAAATACTCAGTTGTCTAACTGGGTAATGGCCCCTTCCGATACAGATTCAAAACAAATTATGTATAGAAGTAGCCTTGAAAACAGTTGTAACCAATGTCTATTTAAGATTAGTGCTTAATGACTACTGAGCTCTCTACACCCATCAGCCCCAATGGTAGCACTCAGGAGAGCGTATAACAAACTGCCCTGGATGTTAGGATAAGTACTTACTATTCTCTCACAATAAATACATGCTGAATAAACTGATAGTTTAGTAGAAAAGAAGGACTCCATATGCCTGTAGGAGCAAAGACTGTTACACACCAAAACCTAACCAATAACAACAAAAAAGGTTTGAATCCTCCAAGTGTCTCAAATGCAAACCTTTTGGTTCAAGGGCCTTAATTTGCATATTTATTTGTTTGGAACATGTCATACAGCTGTCAAACAAAGCAGCAGCCTATGCCAGAGCATTTAGGGCAACTTTGCATAAGTTAGTTAAAGGTCATAGCCTGAAGGACTCTCTGCAGGCATTTGGCTAAAAAGGTTGCAGCCTAGAAAACAAAAGAAAACAAAACCAGGAAAACTTGCAACTGGTTGCAGGTGTTTGAGCAAATTTCTTCAGACACCTGTGAAGGTGTCTGCTGCTGCCGCAGATTCACTTCGCTGATTAAATAAATGCATCAGCTCATCCCTGTTTGCAGGTGTTGGGAAATTAATCTCAGTGCTCCACAAAAGAAGACATAAACAAAGTAATTTGACAAGATGATTTCTTTTTGCAGAAAGGGTACACCAGAACCCAAACCAGCCTAGTGAAAGCTCTCAGACAAAATGTCCTCTTTCATCTCTGACATGGGGGGTGACTGCATCTCATCCCACTGGAGAGAGCTCAGTGCCACAATCTAACACGATTGGCTAATGGCCCAAGAGACGGGGATAGTTAAGGAAATATGGGACCTTGAAAAGCTGATTACCTTTGATAGAAAACAAAAACAAAAAACCAAACATTTCTCATAATGTAAGATTTTTTTTTTTTTTAAATCATTTTCTCTCTTTCTGGAGAGGTAACCCTCCCTAACTGCCTTAATAGAGTCAGGGTAATAATCAGTCTGGCTTCATCCATCTAGATGAGCTGTTGGCTATGACAGGCAGTATAGAGCCCCAGGAGGCCTATTTGAAAGACCCCAAGAGTGCATTGGAACTTTCATTTTGTATAACAGCTAGACAGAGGGAGGAAAGAAAGTCCCTGACTGGTGTCTCAAAAGATATGTGAGGGAGCCAGGCGGTGGTGGCGCACGCCTGTAATCCCAGTACTTGGGAGGCAGAGGCAGGCGGATTTCTGAGTTCGAGACCAGCCTGGTCTACAGAATGAGTTCCAGGACAGCCAGGACTACACAGAAATACCCTGTCTTGGGGGGTGGGGGGGGGTAAGGGTTAACTAAGTAGAGGCAGGAGTGATTAGCATCACAAATCTTAGAGAACCAGGAAGTCAGAATGGAAGATATGATTTAAATCTCCAAATCAAAGTCCACAGGAATCTCAGTTGGGCTGCGGAGAGCATCCGTCTATTGGACTCCTCCTTTCTCCTTGGCCTCTAAGTCTGGTCTCCAGAATGCCAAACCCAGAGTCTGCTCCCAGGCCCTTCGGATAGCTATTGGAGCAACTAGAGCCTGCTTGAGGTCCCACCCAGATGGATCCTAGAGATGGAGAGAAAAAAGAAATACAGCCATCATTTAACTGTTGGTTACAATAATTATGGGTGGGTCCCTTGGCTCTAGGTCAGTGTTGGCCATGAGCCAAGGTCTGAAGTCTTATATCTGGATGGCATTTTTCATATTATGAAGAAAATCCACAGTGAGAAATCGCTGTCTAAATGACATCCCATATGGATTTTAGACTAATGTCTAAAGAGTGTCTTTACTGGGACTACTGTGGAAACATACTAATCATTCTAGTCTTTTGTTGTAATTCCATGTAGGGTGTTTAAGACTATGCAATTGGCAAAAATCAATCACTTTTTACTGCCAAGGCCAACTGAGGATCTGATCCTCAGGGCTCACTTGGCTTGAGAAGAATCTTTGGCTCCTCTAGTTTCTTTTTAACCAGTTGTTGCATCTCTGCGAGGGTGAGTCAGTGGCCTTGCTTAACTCCGGCTTTTTGCTTGGAAGCCTAGAGTAAATTTTCTCTGTATTACTTCTCCTTTCTGTAGGCAGAACATTACTTAGAATTCACCAGGTGGGTCTCCATAGCCTCTCTAAGCATAAGAATAGATGATTCCCCACAGTTACAGGGCATTTCAAGAGCAGCCCACAGTGCGCGGTGCAAGATGGGGCCTTTTTAAATCCCTCTGATCACATCCGTATAGGCCTCCAAGTATGGCTATTGAGAACCCTGAGTGGTGGTTACACCAGTCTGGCACTTGCAATTACTGTGTAATAGTTAGATGAACCTGGGGCAGAAAGTCGGCACATTTTAGATAAACTTTGATTAGGCATACAAGTAAGCAGCAGTTTGGCAATAAGGTATTGAACTTTGGCCTTATCAGTTTTAATATCATGTAGGGCAGTGGACTGTACCAGGAAAGTTGGGAAGGCTGAGAGTATTCAGAGACCTCAGCACCCACCTGAGGACCACAGGAGTTTCCTGCTCCCGACCAGATTTCTGGCCTGGAACATGTGACTACACATCCCCACCTAGGGATGTGACCAGTGGTCATGTAGCACAGAACAGAGTTCTCCATGCTAATGAGATACCTGGATGGGCCCTGAGGGCTTAGCCAATAAGCTTCCCACCCTGAGGAGGTTGTATGCATCCATTTTCCACAATGAACTATCCGTAAACAGCACGGACAAGCGTGGACTGTCTCTCTCATCAAGAACTGCTGTGAGGATCATGGAGGAAGCCTTCTGTGATGGTTTGTATATGCTTGGCTCAGGAAGTGGCACTATTAGGAAGTGTGGCCTTGGTGGAGTAGGTGTGTCACTGTGGGCGTGGGCTTAACACCATCACCTTAGCTGCCTGGAAGTGAGTCTTCTACTAACAGCCTTCAGATGAACATGTAGAACTCTCAGCTCTGTCTGCCCCATGCCAGCCTAGATGCTGCCCTGCTCCCACCTTGATGATAATGCACTGAACCTCTGAATCTGTAAGCGAGCCCCAAATATACGTTGGCCTTTATAAGACTTGCCTTGGTCATGGTGTCTGTTCATACCAGTAAAACCCTAACTAAGACACCTTCCTTTATAGAGCCGCACTGTCTAAGTCTCCCACACATAGAAGGCCCCTCTGTGCTCCTGGGCAAACACTGCTAAATAAGCCATAGCCCTCCCCATATTCCCAGCCCCAGGCTTGTCCTTGTAGGCCCCTAGGTCCCCTCCGTTCCCAACCCCACATTGTTTCCAGCAGCAACTGGATGCCCAGAGGCTTGGGACCCCCTGACTCTTTGGCCTTAGCCTGACTCATTTCCCATCCAGGCTGAGGTCCACATCCTAGGCTGCATTCTTCCACCCTCTGAGCAGGAACATTGACAGTTCCTGTAAGCCCATCACCTGATGGCTTCATAGGGTGAATGCAATCTAGCATTCCCTGTGTAGTCTGCCCAGCGGAGTTCCCACACCTCTTCAGGTGGTTCATGAAACCACAACACCATATACATTGAGTCTCATCTTTTATATACCTTTATGTGACTTTGTATGAGCTTGGTAGTTTACTTAAGCTTTACGCCTCCCCATACCCTTTCTTAGGGTGGTGGTGGGGATCCACCCATGGTCATCTTTATCAATAGTCAACAACCCCAGCTATGAGGATTGATCGACCACAGCCACGCTTTTGATTTTGAATGAGTTCAAGGAGCACAGAAAAGCGACCACTCACAGTAAAACATCAAACTGATGTTAACAATAGCTTAAAACTCGTCTAAGGAAGACCTGTTAGAACTGTGACACTGGGGACTGGAGAGATGGCTCAGCAATTAAGAGTACTGACTGCTCTTCCAGAGGTCCTGAGTTCAATTCCCAGAGACTACATGGTGGCTCACAACCATCCAGAATAGGATCTGATGCCCTCTTCTGGGGTGTCTAAATGTCTGAAGACAGTTACAATGTACTCATATATATATACAAAATAAATACATCTTAAAAAAAAATAACTTTAAAACTAGAGTTAAGGGCCGGGCGGTGGTAGCGCAGGCCTTTAATCCCAGCACTTGGGAGGCAGAGGCAGACGGATTTCTGAGTTCGAGGCCAGCCTGGTCTACCAAGTGAGTTCCAGGACAGCCGGAGCTACACAGAGAAACCCTGTCTCGAAAAACCAAAAAAAAAAAAAAAAAAAACTAGAGTTAAAAAGAACTTGCCCCAAAACGCCCAGGGACTGAACTATCAACCAAGGGGCACACATTGTTCCAGTCAAAAATGTGGCAGAGGAAGGCCTTGTTGGGCATCAGTAGGAGGAATGGTCCTTGGTCAGGTAAAGGTTCAACGGAGGCCCCAACAAAGGGAAACTGAGGAGGGGGAGGTGGGAGTGTGTCGGGTAGGGGCATATATGTGGAGGCAGGGGGAAGGAGGAGGAGAGGTTGGGGAGTCTTAGGGGAGGGGGGATATCAGGAAAGGTTTTACCATTGGCAATGTAAATAAAGATGATATTCAATTTAAAAAGAAAAAAGAAAAAAAAAAGGGATGCTATCTCCACAGTCTGTTTGTTTCCCTAACCTAACTGTAACTGATAAATAAAAGCAAAAGCAAAGGGTACCCAAGGGTTCAGTGGGGCAGAAAGAGGAGCAAGCAGAAAATACAAAGGAATCTTGAGAATTGAAACAACACTCTGCAGCCATTGGAGAAAGGCAGGCTTGGAGACACTGAGCAGAGAGCAGATGTTAAGACACAGCAGAGCCTGCATCTCTATCCTCCAGCCCGAGAAGACTAATTTCTCTTGATTCCAGCTGTGGTGGCAGTCCACTGGCAGTTGCTTGTGTACACCTGGAGATTATCCTTTAGGTTTGGGATGGCATCTGACAATGCTGACTCTTCCCTGGGCTGCCACAAATTCACATGTGTGGTGGTTTGAACAAGACGACCCCATCATCTTTGGTGTTTGAATGCTTAGTCCCAAGTTGATGGCTAGAAAGGCTCAGGAGGTGTGGCCTTGCTGGAGGAAGTGTGTCACTGGGGGCAGGCCTTGAGGTTTCAATAGGCTCACGCCCTTTCCTGCGCACCCTTCTTGCCTTCTGTTTGTAGTTCAAGGTGTGAGCTCTCAGCTGTTGCTCCTACCATCTGCTACCTGCTATACTACACTCTACCATGTTGGACTCTAACTCTCTGGACCATTAGCCCAAAATAAACTGTTCCTTCTACAAGCAGTCTTGGTCATGGTGTTTTATCACATCATGTTCAAGAGGAAGACTATTAGCAACTGGGCTAGAGACTATTCTTGTGATTTTTGGCAAAGATTTTGGCTGCTCTTTGCCCACATCCAAAGAATTTGCCGGAGGCTAAATTATAAAGTGAAGGGCTGATTTCTTTGGTGAATCAGATTTCAAGATAACTTGCTATGTGGTTGTTAGTAACCATTTTATACAGGTCTACAATGAAGAATAATAAGCGGGGCAGAAAAGAACACAAAATATGCAGTTAGAAGGAAGGGCACTGCTGAATACTCTGTCATGCCCTTCCCCCACCCCCAAAAAAGCACAGGAAAGAAAGAGGAAGACATTTCATAGTCTCATCCAAAGGGATGTTAACTTTGTTGGCATTTCATCTAGGCTCTGATCCACAGTTACCTGGCAACAGCCAGGTGTGCCTGACTCACTGTAAAAGGGGATGCTTGCCCCCTCCTCTCTCTCTTGTCCTCTTCTCTTCTCCTCTTGTTCCTACTTCCTTACCCTCTTCCCCCTCTCTCCCCATTCCCCTCCCCCTCTCTCTCCACGTGCTCATGGCCAGCCTCTACTCCTCTACTCTTTCTTTCTCTCTGTTCTCTCTCTCTCTCTCTCTCTCTCTCTCTCTCTCTCTGCCTTTCTCTGTCTCTACTGCTCCCTCCCCTCCCCTCCCCATGTCCTAAATAAACTCTATTCTATGCTACACAGTCTTGGGACTCATGAAGAAGGGATGCCTCAGCATGGGTCCACAGAGGCACTCCCTGCCCCACCACCATACTGCACCTCCACCAAACATATCCCTGGCTTCTCTCTTTTTTTTATAAATCAGAACAACCTTAACCAATAACATATTTTTTTTAATTATGAATGCCAAGAAGTGATCTCTGGGTTCCACTTTGATCCCTACTTAGTTCCTTGGTACTGTTAAGATGGAGGCCTGCCCAGTGCCCATAGGCGCTGCTATCGTTTGGGGATCATATGAGGAAACTGGGAAGGAGAAAGTAGCCTTGGCGCTATTTTGTCCTACCCAAGCCTGAAAGAAGACAGACCTGTGAATATAAAATGAGGCCGGGAGCCTTCGGGTCTACCAGAGCAGGTTCTGGAGGACTCTGTTTCCTTCCAGCTCTTTTTCCTAATTGTTGGCCGCCCTGGCTTCATAAGAGTTAACCTGTCAGAGTCTCAGTCCCACATAATAGGGATGGCTCAGGCTCCCAAACTCAGCATCTCAGCCTTCCTTCCTGGAGGCTTTTGTTGCGTTGCACTCCAATATTGAATGTCTTATGCATCTGCAACCAATTACCTCTTGAGGCCATGTCCTGTGTTAGGAGCTTCTTAGCAAACAGAAGTGTCCAAGGACACTTATGGAGCCATGGGGTCAGGGCTCCACATTCACTTTGCCTCAGCAACAAGTCTCACCCACTATCTCTTAGTCTCGAGGACAACCCAACTAACCCAAACATACTTTGCCATTTTCCAAATTTCCTACCTTGGTTTTGTATGTTTAAGTCACCTAGCTGGCACAGTATTTTTCTTGGGCCATCTGAAAGAGTGTTGGTCACCTGGGGGTGGGGGCTGCAGCAATGGGGGCAGGGTGTGCCTCCCCCAAGGGAAAGCATCTGAACATGCTCTGAGATGGACTTGAAATCTTGGAGAGCCCCCAAATAGTTGGAAAAAGAACACTCTCGGTGTTGCACAAAAAAGAATACGTGAGCAGAGCAAAAGTAATCCACAAGGGCATTTCTTCTTGCAAAAATTGTGGGCCAATGTGTGTGTGTTTGTGTGTGCCTGTGTACGTGTGTGTGCATGCATGTCTGTGTGTATGTGTGTACACGTGTGCTTCTGGGTGTGTATGTGTCTGTGCTAAGGCTCGAACACAGGGCCTTGTGAATGGTAAGCACATGCTTTACTGATGAGCTTTTCCAGCTGTTGGTGATTAAGAAAAAATAATAAATCATGCATTTTTACTTACTCAAATTTAACTAATATATGTAAGGCATTAACTCTTGGAAGATAACATGAAAAAGCTTAAGACAGGTTTTGGAGCAATTTCATCCTCAACCTATCATACTCCTTTATTTTAGAGGGCATACCATCGTCTCCCAACTTCTTACCACTTAGGAAACTTGGCCTTCAATTCACAAAGTCTCCATTTAAATGATGAGTGAAGTGAAAGTAGACACTTCCTCAGAGGGTCCAGAAGCAGGGCTGACTCCAGGCTCTACCAGTGCCTTCTTTCCATCCCTTAAGCTCTGGCTTCCTCTGAATTAGCCCTGAGAACCCCTCCTGCCCGGCCCCCCCTTCCCCTGTGACTCTGTGAGTGGCATGAATCACCACCCCTTCCCAGAACCTGTACCTGTGTCACTACCACATTGTCTTGAATCCAAATGAAGTGTGCCCCTCTGCCACAGCGTCCCACAGGCAGCCAACCAGATCCCCTGAGGCTCCATGCAGTGCTGGATTAGCCAGCCGAACTGAGCATGCCTGTGAGCTACAGAGCGAACAGAGCGAACATCTGCTCCTGTCCTGGGAGAATCCCTTTTTCCTCTGGTGGAACTCGAGGACTGCTGGGAAGTAGGAAAGGTGGAAGTGGAGGTGGAGGTGGAAAACATCAAACGTCTCACATCAACTATGAGAGGCAAATCCAGAGCCAGGCAGGGTAGTGTGCATCTGTAGTACCAGCTACTTGTGAGACATCTTTGTGTCCAGAAATTTGAGACAGCTTGGGTCATATAGCAAAACCACATTTAAAAAAAAAAAAAAAAAAGAGGGTTGGGCCAATAATATGGCTTAGTTTGCAAAGGTGTCTGCCGATGGGTTCATCCCCCAGGAGCCACACTTTCAAACGTAGTCCTGGGACCTCCACTGGTAGGGCAGCTTGTATGTCTGCATCACAAAATAGACAAACTTTTAAATAAAATAAAATGAAATGAAACATTTTAAACAAAATAAAAGAGATTTGGCTTCATTTCTAAACAGTTGTATCACCTCTCTTTTCTCCCAGAGAAAGAAGGTGTCCTGGCCAGAAAGAACTATGCATAATCTCAAAGTGAAAGAATGCTGTCTCTTATCTGTATCCAACCACATTACTTTGTAACACAATGTATCAAGTGAGCAGAGCTGCCTACACAGAACACTCACAGTGCAGATGTGAAGCATCCCCACATGATGCCATGAAACAATAAAAGGGCCTTAGGGATTCTGCTCCTTGAAGTTTTTCATTGTCAAAATCAGCTTATCAGTATGGGGGGGGATATACATGTCATAGAACATATATAAAAGCCAGAGGATACATTATTATTATTATTTAGTAGTAGTAGTAGTAGTAGTAGTAGTAGTAGTAAGTAGTAGTAGTAGCAGTGGTAGTATTTTGATTTTTCAAGATAGGGTTTCTCTCTGTAGCCCTGGCTGTCCTGAACTCACTCTATAGACCAGACTGGCCTTGAACTCAGAGAGATCTGCCTGCCTCTGCCTTTCAAGGGCTGGGATTAAAGGCGTGCGCCACTACTGTCCAGCCAGAGGACAATTTTATGGAGTCAATAATTCTCAGCATCCACCTATAAATGATGTGCTGGTTAGTTTTGTTGTTGCTGTTGACTTGGCAGAAACTCTTGTCACCTAGGAAGTGGGGGCCTCTATGGATACGTTGCCTCTATCAGATTGGCTTGTAGGAATTTTTGTAGAGCATTTTCTTAGTTAGTGATGTCTGTGGGAGGTCTCAGCCTACTATAGTGGATACTGCTCCTAGGTTGTATAACAAAGCAAGCTGAGCAAGCCATGGAGAGCAAGCCAGTAAAAGGTCCTCCCGGGTCTCTGCTTCAGTTCCTGCCCTCAGGCTCCTGCCTTGGCTTCCCTCAACGATGGACTGACTGTAACCTGTAAGCTGAAATAAACCCTTTCTTCCACAAGTTATTTCTGACTATGGTGTTTACAACTGCAACGGAGAAGCAAACTAAAACTCCTAAGTTCCTGGCATTGAATTCAAGTCACCAGGTGTCTGCGGCAAGCGCTTTTACCCCAGAGCTACCTCGCTGGCCCTATCTCCACCGCTGATCTACAGGCTTCAAACAAATCACAGCTTCCAATACTGCCAAGTTGGCTGGCCTTTTCTAAACCCCAAATCTGGCAGGACCCCATGGTCTTCTTTACTAAAGCTTTCAGATAATACCAGATTGCTGAAATGTACAAATTGTTATACAATATTTTCTTGGTAGGTGCTGAGAACCCATAAGTAAATAAAGCAGGGTTGTAGCTCTGCTTGACTCAGCAGGAAGCAGAGACTGTAAACATTTTTAATTGATCAGTCAAAGCAAAGACCCTTTAATGAGTTGACTCTTGAAGGTACTGTTCTGTAAGTCGACCTGTGTGGCTTTGTATTTCCTAGGGCTAGCAATGCTTCCTTTCCATCTCTTGAATTGGAGCCTTTCTTTCCCTTTGTATAGGAAAGGCTCTTCCAATCCCTCCCCAGCCGTCTTTCTCTTTATCTCATTAACTTCTGCACCTTTCAAGTTTCAGTGTCTATATCCTAAGCTACTCCTTTTCCTAGATTTGATAGGATATTTTCATTGTCATTGTTTTTGTTTGTTTGTTTGTTTGTTTTTCGAGACAGGGCTTCTCTGTGTAGTCCTGGCTGTCCTGGAACTCACTCTGTAGACCAGGCTAGCCGAGAACTCAGAAATCCACCTGCCTCTGCCTCCCAAGTGCTGGGATTAAAGGCGTGCGCCACCACCGCCCGGCTCATTGTCATTGTTTAGCTTGAACTTTTGAGTAGTAAAGGATGGCTCTGGATTCCTGTGTCGCTGTGCTCAGTTTATGCTGTGCAAAGCCAAGATGTTGCATCAGTAGACAACTGAGCCATGTCTCCCGCCCTCCATCAGAAGTCTTTATGGGATCATTTTAATCTGCCAAGGCTTTCCGGGTGACACGGCAGTTTGAGAACTAGACAGCTATTATGGAGATACCTAGTCTTTCCCGCATCTAGACTCTGTGCTCCTTGAGGGGCAAAGCTTTTTACATTGTTTCTACCTCTGAGCATCATGCCACACCCTAGGGTCTGTGGCCCTGCCATTCCTCCTGCCTATAACCCTTTCTCCCTGGGTAACAGTTCAGTCAACTCTCTTGCTTTCTCCAGATCTCTGCTCACAGATGAAGGTAGCCTCGACAACTTTGATTGTCACCTAAGAAACAGCAGCCGCCGCCATCCTGAGCATCACTGTTTGTTCCCCATGTCCTCTCTAGAGCACTGGTCTTCAAATCTGTCTCTGTGTATTGTCCCATGAAAAATGGAAGCTTTCCAATCAGGGTTTTGGGTACAGGAAGCTGCTGTATGCTTGAGGCCTGCCTAATTGAGGTGATAATTTCCAAGCTCAAAACAAAACACAAACATAAAACAAGAATAAGAGAAAAGAGGGGGAAAAGCCTAAGCCAAGCAGAGATGGCACGCACCTCTAATTGCAGCACTCGGGAGGCAGAGGCAGGCAGATCTCTGAGCTTGAGGCCAGCCTGCTCCACAGAGCAAGTTCTAGGACTGCCAAGGATACACAGGGAAACCCTGTCTTGTAAAAAACAAAAACAAGGCCGGGCGTGGTGGCGCACACCTGTAATCCCAGCACTTGGGAAGCAGAGGCAGGCGGATTTCTGAGTTCGAGGCTAACCTGGTCTACAGAGTGAGTTCCAGGACAGCCAGGACTACACAGAGAAACCCTGTCTCGAAAAACAAACAAACAAAAACAAAAACAAAAACAAAAACAAATAAAATAACAAAAATAGATATGAAGGCCTAGTCGGCGACTTTTCCTGGTAGCCCTAAATTGCCTTCCGTGTGTTAGGTACACAAACCGTATTAAACGAGCGGAAGGATAAACCCGTGTGTAACTTGTAGCAAATGATCTGTCCCCAGTAGGCACGTAGTACATATTTTAAAAAAAACGGCAGTTGGGAGTGACTAAGCCAATACAGGGTACTTGGCTTAATTAGAGGAGTCGCATAGAGGGGCAAAAAATATATGGAATAAAAGAATTTTATGCCTAGTATGGAAGCACACTCTGAGTTCAAGGCCAGTTTGATTATCATAATGAGACACTCTTCAAAAGAAAAGAAAGGGGGGGGGCTGGAGAGATGGCTCAGCCGTTAAAGGCTAGCCTCACAACCTTAAAAATTAGAAAAGAAAGGGGGGAAAAACCAATACAATCAAACAAAAAGAAAGCAAACAAACAAAACTTGAAAACTGTTTGATTTAGGTTTTCTTCGCTGTCCATTTTATTATATCCATGCAATAGGTAAAAGGTGAGTCAAATTCTTAGTATTGCTAACTAGATGAGACTATCTAAGCAGGGTGGGAAGGCTGATAAACTCTTCACTCCCAGACACCCTGCTCTTCCACCCCACCCTACTCCTCCCCACCCCCCAGCCCCCACCCCCCAGCCCCGCCCCGCCCCGCCCCAACCCCAGCCTCACCCCCCCACTCCCACCCCCCACCCCCTCCACCCCTGCTCTTCAACATATTTTCATGCAGCTGGCAGCTTTTGTAGTTCTGCACTTTCTTGCCAAGAATGGAGATTAAAAATGTCCCATAGAGAAATTAGCATCAGAGTTGACCAACTGGAAGCCAAGCCCTGCAGCTATTTTCCTGCGTTCCTCAACTCCCGGGAGAAGCAGACAGGGGAAAAAAGCAGAGTCTGGAGGACAGGGTTCTAGAAGGGTCATCCTCTTGTGGAGGCGAAGCAGAGGGAGGGAGGGAGGTTAGGAGGGGGGGAGGGGTACGTAGGGGGGGTAGCGGCGGGGGTGGGGGTGGGGGTGGGGGTGCGGGAACTGTAGCGGAGCACAGGCCTGTCCAGGAGAGGAGCAGTCTCTGCCCCTAAACATTCGGGTTTTGTTTTTTGTTTGTTTGTTTTTTTATTCCTAAGGACTCTCTGTATGGTTTCTTCTGGAGCTGTGGAGGGTTTTGCTCCATGAGTCTTGAGATTCACAGTGACAGCTTATTTACTCTCAGGAGGAGGGGAGAAAAAAATGGCTACCTTTTTCTCTTCATAAATTCTTTCCTATCGATATAAAGATACCATGGCTGTTCTTGCTTATCAAAATTCTAGCTAAAGAAATTTAGCCTAAATTTCAATATAATCCTCCATAATGGTTATTATAAATTACTCTACTCCTTTGGGAACTATTACAAAGACTTGACCATGGAATATTTTTCCTGGGATGAAGGAAGCCTTGTATAGAGATAAAAGACATTTGAAATATGATTATATCTCCCAATCTGGCTCATTTGGCGTTTAATGATCATTAAAAAGATTAGCAGCCCTCAATTCACATACAAAAAGAAAGAATGAGGTATGTGTTGGCTATTACCATTATTCTTAGGGTAAGTGCCAACCCACTGCAGAAGTATTCTGCAAACCCAACAGCAATTATACGTGTTTAGGGCTCAGATAGGTTATGCCCTTGTCTAAGGACATGTTAGACATTGTGTGACAGTGTGGAATTCTGCTTCTTTTAACACTGTCTTCCATAAAAATCATGCTTGTGGAATGTAAAACTGAGTTATAAAAACAAAAACAAACACAAAACAAAAAGAACCCTCATGTTTTATAAAAGTTCCAGGTTTTGGGTTTGGCTGCATTCACAGCTGTACTGAGGTGCATGTGATGCATTTGCCATGAACTGACTACCCCTGAGTTGATTTGCTGACTGAACACTGCTTCTTTTAATCTGTAACTTTTTTCCTTTGTAAGTTATACAACATATACCAGCATATTCTGTGTTGTTTTAATATATCATAATTTTTAGTAATGTTAGAGAGTTTGTTTTGTTTTGTTTTGTTTTGTTTGTTTTGTTTTCAAGACAGAGTCTCACTGTATAACTCTGGCTATCTTGGAACCCACTATGTAGACCAGGCTGGCCTCAAACTCAGAGATCTGCCTGCCTCTGCCTCCTAAGTGCTGAGATTAAAGGCATACACCACTTTGCCCAAGTTAGAGAGTTCTTAAAAATTCAGGTAGAACTCCCAGAAAATACAGTTTAATATTTTATTGCTTTTATTGTGCTAGGACTAAATTTAGGGTCTCTCACATTCTAGGAAAGTACCCTTTTGATAAGCTACATATTCAACCCTAGAAGATTTTAAAGATTATTTTCATTAATACATATATAGTAATTGTGTTTATATATATGTGTGTGTGTGTGTGTGTGTGTGTGTGTGTGTATATATATATATATATATATATATATGAACAAAGTACCCTTCAGTATGTCAGTATGTATAAAATGTAATGATAAAATTGGGGTAATTGGTATACCTGTCATTTCAGACAACTTTTTTTAATAATATGCTTTATCCCTTGAAATTTTCATGCATTTATACACTGTATTTTGGTTAATCCACCATTACCTCTTTCCACCTCCCTCTAGTGTCTATCCCCTACCCCCTCCTATGTCTACATAAAGGCAGCCTCTGATCATTTCCTAGATTGTATGAATTCTGGATATTTCATCTAAATGGAACAGTACCATGCAGTGGTTTGAATGAGAATGTCCTCCATAGCTTCACATGCTTGAACACTTAGCCCACAGATGGTGGTGCTGTTTGGGAGATTATAGAACTATTAGGAGCCTTGCTGGAGGAAGATATCATAGCCAGCTTGAGGTTTTGTCACAGAAACAAGTAAAGTAACATAAGATGCTCACAATAGAGTTTTGTGCTTTCCTTCATTCAAGGTACCTCCATGCTTTGGCATGTTAGTAATTAGTTCCTTTTACATCATTGTATGGATATGTATATACATATATATAGCACACGCACGCACGCACACACACGTATATATGTGTGTTGTATATCATATGTATATATAAATGGATATAGTTCATTTTGTTTATGCATTTATTCACTGAAGGGCATCTGAGCTGTTTCTATATTCTGTTTATTGTGACTAATAATGTACAGACATTTTTTATATATATCGTTTTTTTATTGAAAGGGGAGTAAAAACACTTTATGATAAAATTAAAAATTTACATGGAAAATATTTCAGATAAAATAGAAGAGATACATAGAAAAACACGTTAAAATTGACAACTTTCATGGAAAATTAAAGAGTAAAGTGGTAGACATGTAAACATTGCTAAATTAATTGAAATATGGAATAGAAACATTTTATGATAGAATTAAAGATTATGTGGAAAATACTTCTGATAAAATTGTAGAAAAATGTAGAAAAACATGTTATAATTGAAGATGATGGAAAATTTTATATAGTAGTAGTAGGCATAAAAGTATTCCTAAGTTGATTGAAAGTGGAAGTATAAACATTTTTTGATAAACTTGAAGATTTACATGGAAAATATTTCTGATAAAATTGAAGAAATATATAGAGAACATGTTAAAGTTAAGGATTATCATGGAAATTATATAGATAAAATGATAGGCATAAAGATAATTCTAAGTTGATTGAAAGCAGAATTATAACCATTTTTAGATAAAATGAAGATTTACATGGAAAATATTTCTGGTAAAATTCAGATCTATATAGACAAACACACTAAAATTGACTATTTCATGGAAATTTTTACATATAAAATGGCAGATATAAAAACTCTTTCTAAATCAATTGAAGGTGGAATTAGAAACATTTGTGATAAAAATCAAAGATTTACATTGAAAACATTTTTGATAAACTAGAGGGAGTATATAGAAAGACATTAAAATTGAATATTATGAAAAATAAGGCAGATAAAATGGTAGACATAAAAATTACTAAATTAAAAGGGGAATTACAAACATCTGATAAACTTGAAGATTTACATGAGAAATATTTCGTTAGTCTGTGTCTTTTTATTGAGGAGTTGAGTCCATTGTTATTAAGAGACATTAAGGAATAGTGATTGTTGCTTCCTGTTATTTTTTATGTTATTTTTATGTTTGTGTGGGTATCCTCTTTTGGGTTTGTTGGAAGATTACTTTCTTGCTTTTTCTAGGGTGTAGTTTCCCTCCTTGTGTTGGCATTTTCCATTTTTTTCCTTTGTAGGGCTGGATTTGTGGACAGATATTGTATAAAGTTAGTTTTATCATGGAATATCTTGGTTTCTCCATCTATGATGATTGAGAGTTTTGCTGGGTATAATAGCCTGGGCTGGCATTTGTATTCTCTTAGGGTATGAGGTCTGCCCAGGATCTTCTAGCTTTCATCGTCTCTGGTGAGAAGTCTGGTGTGATTCTAATAGGTCTGCCTTTATAAGTCACTTGCTCTTTTTCCCTTACTGCTTTTAATATTCTTTGGTGAATTTGGTGTTTTGATTATTATGTGCCAGGAGGACTTTCTGTTCTGGTCCAGTCTGTTTGGAGTTCTGAAGGCTTCTTGTGTGTTCATGGGCATCTCTTTCTCTAGGTGAGGGAAGTTCTTCTACAATTTCGTTGAAGATATTTACTGGGCCTTTAAGATGTAAATCCTGGCTCTTGTCTATACCTATAATCCTTAGGTTTGGTCTTCTCATTGTGTCCTGGACTTCCTGGATGTTTTGAGTTACCAGCTTTATGCATTTTGCATTTTCTTTGACTGTTGAGTCAATGTTTTCTATGGTATCTTCAGCACCTGAGATTCTTTCTTCTATCTCCTGTATTCTCTTTTTGATGCTTGCATCTATGACTCCTGGATTCTTTCCAAGGTTTTCTATCTCCACAGATGTCTCACTTTGTGGTTTCTTTATTGTTTCTACTTCCACTTTTAGATCCTGGATGGTTTTGTTCATTTCCTTCACTTGATTGTTTGTGTTTTCCTGTAAATCTTTAAGGGATTTTTGTTTCTTCTTTAAGAGCTTCTGTCTGTTGACCCATGATCTCCTGTATTTATTTTTTTTTAAGATTTATTTATTTATTATATGTAAGTACACTGTAGCTGTCTTCAGACACTACAGAAGAGGGCATCAGATCTCATTACGGATGGTTGTGAGCCACCATGTGGTTGCTGGGATTTGAACTCAGGACCTTCAGAAGAGCAGTCAGTGCTCTTAACCACTGAGCCATCTCTCTAGCCCCTCTCCTGTATTATTTAAGTCTTTCTTTTTTTGGGGGGGGGATTTGGTTTTTTCGAGACAGGGTTTCTCTGTATAGCTTTGGCTGTCCTGGAACTCATCCTGTAGACCAGGCTGGCCTCGAACTCAGAAATCTGCCTGCCTCTACCTCCCAGAGGGCTGGGATTACAGGCGTGCACCACCACCGCCCGGCTTATTTAAGTCTTTCTTGAAGCCCTCTATCAGCATCATGAGATACGATTTTAAATCCAACTCAAGCTTTTCCGGTGTGTTGGGGTATCTGGGACTTGCTGTGGTGGGAGAACTGAGTTCTGATGTTGCCATGTGGCTTTGGTTTCTGTTGGTAGGGTTCTTGTGCCTGCCTTTAGCCATCAAGTTATCTCTGGTGCTAGTTGGTATTGTCTCTGGCTGGAGTTTGTTCCTCCTATGGACCTGTAAGCCTGTGTCCTTACTCCTCTGGGCTCAAAAGTGAAAGCAGTGCTGGGAGATCCCTCTCTCCTGGAGGGCTATGTACAGAAGTCTGTGGAGTTTCCCGGCTCCCTGGTGCAAATGGCGGCAGGCAGGATGATTTCTGTCCCAGCTGCTCCACTGATCTTAGGCCCTGTGTGCTCCTAGCTGGTCTCCTCCAGAGAGAAGGTAGAGATCTCACCTCTGTGCTCAGAAGTGAAAGCTCTGCTAGGAGGTCACTCTCTCCTGGAGGACTGTGCACAGAAGGCTGTGGAGTCTCCCAGCTCCCTGGTGCCAATGGTGGCAGGAAGACTTGCTACAGGCATTATTGTATATGTTTTTTGTTCATATACCTTTTTAAGTCCTTTGGGTGTCTTGGAACTGTTGGCTTATGCATAATTTAGCCTATTGAAGGACTGCCAAACTGCTCATAGCCACGATGCCATTAATATTTCTATGTGCAGTGCATGAAGCTTCTGTCATTTTCTCATTGTCAACATTTTGTTATTTTCCATTTTACAAAGTATGGTAGACCTAGTGGGTACAGAGAGGCACCTTATGGCTTTGATTTACATTTCCCTAATGATTAAAGACGCTAAAAAAAAAATCAATGTATTTTAAAAATAAGCTTTAGGCTGGGCGGTGGTGGTGCACGCCTGTAATCCCAGCACTTGGGAGGCAGAGGCAGGCAGATTTCTGAGTTCAAGGTCAGCCTGGTCTACAGAGTTAGTTCCAGGACAGCCGGAGCTACACAGAGAAACCCTCTCTTAAAAAACCATATATGAAACAAACAAACAAACAAACAAACAAACAAAAACCAAGCTTTAATCTTTAGGAGGGAAGGGTTAAGTTTAGGGAAAACTTGAAAAGATAATAGGACAATATTTTAGTACCATAGATACATATAAAATATACAAGAAACTACTTCCTCTGCACCTACTGTACAAAGGATGATCTCCTGTGAGATCTCCCGGATACCCCAACACACAGGAAAAGCTTGAGCTGGATTTAAAATCATATCTCATAATGCTGATAGAGGGCTTCAAGAAAGACTTAAATAACTCCCTTAAAGAAATACAGGAGAACATCGGTCAACAGGTAAAAGCCCTTAAAGAGGAAATACAAAAATCCCTTAAAGAAATACAGGAGATCATTGTGAGTAGTCTCTACTAACTCATCTACCTTGGATTATTTTGATAGAGAAATAGGCCACAGGAGTGCACCAGTCTGCTGTGTTACTTAGCCTACAAAGCCTATGGTCTAAAGACTCTGAGTAAAGAAGTTAAAAACAGAAGCTGGGTGTGCTGGCTCGTCCCCATCCTTTCAGCACTTGAGCTGTTGGAGCAGGAGGATTAACAACTAGTCTAGGATTAGCCTAGCCTGAGCTACATAGTAAGTTTTGCATCTGTTTGAGCTACACTGTAAGGTCTCACCTCAGAAATACATAAGTAAGCCGGGCGTGGTTGTGTACGCCTGTAATCCCAGCACTTGGGAGGCAGAGGCAGGTGGATTTCTGAGTTCGAGGCCAGCCTGGTCTACAGAGTGAGTTCCAGGACAGCCAGGACTACACAGAGAAACCCTGTCTCGAAAAACCAAAAAACAAACAAAAAAACAAAAAACAAAAGAAATACATAAGTAACGGCAGAACCTAAGCACGATGGTTAAAAACATGTTTTTCGTTTGGGTCACACAGATTTAAACACTGATTGCGTCATGCTAGGCAAGGTGCTTAACATTTCTGAACCTCGGTCTCTCCATCATCCAGGGACAGCGTGTGCCCGGGAGAGTCATTACAGTGGCATTATGGGACTTAGGTGTGGAAACATATTTAAAGCAGTCAGTTACATGCTTTTAAATGAAACCGTTCCTTGCTTTTAAAACCCAGATCGTGATCACTCTGTCCTCACAGCTAGTCAAGGTCCACTGAAGGCTCATTTCCTCAGTGTCCATGACTGGTCAAGACCCAGTGAAGACCTGCTCTCTCCGTGTCCTTCATTCGTGCTTCCAAACTTTTTCCTCAGTCTTCAAGTATGCACTGACATCACACTGTACATCAGGCCGTGGGCAAGGAACGGCACCCCAAACCGTCAGTCTAGAAGTTGAGAGCTTCAGTTCAAATCCAAACGGCCACTTCCTGGGCGTCTGACCCCGGTCCACTTACACAGCATTGTCTGGTTTCCGTTTTCTTATCGGTAAAATGGGGCCAAATTCTCCGGCCTCTGACATGGAGAGCATTAAATGAATGTGCTACGTGAAGCATTCAGCAGCATGTCCAGCACAGTGGGAACGCGCTAAGAGGATGATTGCCACCATTGCTACCACAGTCACGATTCTGATCCCAGCCAAAGATGAATTACTGTAAAGATTTAATGAGATAGCAGTCACAAAGAATGATGGCAGTCATATGCCTTGCTGTAAACATGTCTCCATAGCAATATTTTTTTTCCACGAGTTGCTTTTTTTGTCCATTTAGAAAGGTAAAAGCAGTCTTAGCTCACAGGTCATTCGGTGGCAGGTTAAAGAGGGGAGCAGAGGTGGGCCATCGGCTCTGTCAGAGCGGAAGGATAATGCGGTGTCGCATGAGACTTGTTTTGGGTCACATGCACAAGCATGTTTGCATAAGGATATGCTGGAGAGAAAAGAAAACTGCTTCTCTTCTCGTGAACAGCAATCTGAAAAGTTTGTAAGATACAAACCTAGAGACAGTTCCCAGCCATCTGGTGAGCAGTGGCAGGAAATGCCAGCTTGCCTTAGCAAGGGGATGGCATAGCTGTAATATTTTTACATTTAATGGCGTCAATTAAAAAAAAAAAATAAAGGCATACCAAGACTGCATGGTAAAGTAAAATTAGTAGCTGAAGGAAGCTGAGTAAGTCTGAAATAGGGTAACCCTGGTTTTAAAATAAAGACCGAGGAGAGAAGAGAGAATAGAAGTGTGGTCTTGTGTTTGCTTCCCTTACTCAGCTGCGAGAGAGTTCCCAGCCCTGTCTGAATTCTAGAGGCAAGGTTAGAGATCAAGGTCAAACATCCGAAAAATGCAGATGCTGAGAGCCTGGAAGCAGAAATGTCCCTCTGCACATGCCAGCTTAGGCACTCGCTAAAGCAGAAAGCTAGCGCAGTCATTAAAACCTTGGTTCCTTCCAACACGAAGCCATTCACGATTGCATCCAAATCCTCGTGGGGCACAAAGGCAGACAGGCAGAGTGTCTCAGCCCGGACTACAGAAGTGCTCAGCATCCAAGGACTCCACATTTGGGAACGGCTCCCTGGGAGGCATTGCTCATAACCACTCTGGGGTTGGCTAAGTCTTTCCTCACCTGGGCAACAGTCCATAAAACATGAGCTGGAAATTCTAGGAACGTGGTGAGTCTGGAGAGCGAGTCAGACCTATTTCTGGAGTTCCCCCCCCTTCCCCCTTGTCTGGCTACATGGTTTTGGGGGGGAACAGTTTTCCTAAGATGGCACAGTTCAAGGAGCAAGGTCGCCCAGGCTCCACACTGCCTTTGTCTCCTGAATATCCACAACCTCACCTTAGAGGCAAGCTTTGTGGGAAGACATATTCTCACTGGGGCAGGGGGAGTGACTTTACTCACCCAAGGACCTGAGTGAATACAAAACACACCTTCAAGCACCAGAATGTGATCACACCACCAGATTGCCTTTCACGTCATAAAATACTATTAAGATAAACAGAGGGGAGGAGACGGGGAAACCCTTCTAACAGTTCTGTTTATAAGGTACTGTCTTCTCTAATGAGAAGGCCTCTCAGACCACTTTGGGATTCCCCGGCTGTGAACTTTCTAAACACTGTTTTGTTCTTTTGTCTGAATGCAAATTGGGGGGGGTGGGTAGCTTCCTCTCAAACAGTCGTTCTCAGCATTCCTGATGCTGGGACCCTTTGTGTTGTGTTCATCCTCACCCATAAAATTACTTTTGTTGCTATTTCATAACTGAAAGTTTGCTATTTTTATAAATCATACATATCTGTGTTTTCCAGTGGTCTTAGGCGACCCCTGTGGAAGAGTCATTTGAACCCTCGAAGGGGTTGTAACCCACAGGTTGAGAACCATGGTTCTACAAAGAACTATCAGTGTATCTTTTAGTCCTGTGCCTTCAGTCCTTAATATAACTGACAAAATAAGTAATAAACTTTTTTTGTGGAATAAATAAAATAATGTCCTTGATGTTCAATTACTGTTATGTAATACATTTTTTCAGCTTAGACTAAGAGAAACTCAACATTTTTGTTAAAGCATTTGAACTTGATGCAATATAGTTTAATAAGGCATCATATTATACACCTAAGTTTGACTGGTTTCTTTAGCAAAGGGTTTGATACTATAATGTTGCCAACTTTAGAGTATCTTAAAAATGTCTACAGAAATATGGGCCAAGCACTGACACTTTGATCAAAATAAACTCACACTACACTTAAATTTTTGGAACTTTTAGATAGTTGCATAAAAAAGCAACCAAAAGAGCCTGCAGGATAATTTCCTTTTGTGAGGTTTCCCCAACCATCCCCATGTGCACTGACAGGGGTGTGTGTGTGTGTGTGTGTGTGTGTGTGTGTGTGTGTGTGAGATCTGATAGCCAATGATTGCTTTAAGGGCTGAAAGGAGAGGTTCCGGGGTGCACCAGATCCTCACGCTTGCTAAGAGCCTGTTTCTCCATTGAGCCTCCCCTCTCTGTGCCTGATATCTTTGAATCATTGGTAGTTGTTAAAGCTTCTAAAAAATAGATTCTACTATTCTCAACAACGGAATTGCTTTAGCAAGAATTGGAGTCTCTCTGCTTGCTTTTTCCCTCCTGAGAAATGTCTTCCTCAGTCTGCTCAACTGAATTAGGAAAACTCCTATGGACATCGTTCCTTACAAGGCAGACCAAGGCCCATCTTCCCAGAGCCAAAGAGGATGAGGCCACCTGATGGAGGGAGGGCGGAGCTAGGAGGCAGAGACTGTGACTGAGGGTGTCTGTATCAGCTACTTGTGTTACTGTGGTGATGAAATTCCTGACAAAAGCAGGTGAAGGAAGAAAGGGCTTGGCTCACGGCTCAACACACTCAGTCCTTCAAGGTGGGCGGAGGCGTAGCGTCAGGAGCCGGACCGGCAGGAACCGGAAGCAATTGGTTACTCAGTATCTGCAGCCAGATGCTGAGAGGAATGCCGGTGCTCCACTCACTTTCTTCTTTCTTAATTTATTTTCATTTTATTTGGTGTTTTGCCTGCATGTATGTCTGTGTGAGGGTGTCGGACTGGAGTTACAGACAGTTGTGAGCTGCCATGTGGGTGCTGGGAGTTGAACTCAGAACCTCTGGAAGAACAGGTCAGTGCTCTTAACCACTGAGCCATCTTTCTAGCGCCCCCCCCCCCCACTCCTTTCTCCTTTTATTTATTCTGAAACTCCAACAAGTAGGAGAGTGCCACTCACATTTAAGGTGCATCTTCTCCCCTCCAATTAGCCTAATTTAGAAAATCCCAAACGCACATACCCTGAGGCTGGTTTCCACGGAGATCCTGAATCTCATCAAGTTTACAATCAAATTTAACCATAGCAGAACCATTTAATCCTCTCATCCAGACAGGCAGAGAGCCTTCGCAGGCTAGCCTTGCCAGTTATGTGGAATAATACATTTCCTGTTTGGGTTAAGCTAGTTAGACTGGGTTTGTTGTTGGCAACCCAAACCTACCATAAATTGTTATTTTAGTCTCATTCAAAATCCGGAATAATTGCTGAAAGGACAGTAGTTTACTTTATCTTGGAACACTCAAAATAAGGTATTCTTTGGCTATTGCAAGTATCACACATAGGACTATGCTTACCAAAGGGGAGTTGATAATATATCAGTCAGCGAGTTAAAAAAAAACAAAAACAAAAAAACTATCACTTTGCCTGGTACGGTGTGACACATGCTTTCCCCCGCCTCCCCCCCAGACAGGGTTACTCCGTATATCCCTGGTTTTCCTGGAACTCACTTAGCAGACCAGGCAGACCTCAAATGCAGAAATCCTCTGCCTCTGCCTCCTGAGTGCTGGGATTAAAGGTGTGTGCCACCACTGCAGGACACCTGCCTTTTTTTTTTTTTTTTAATATAATCTTCATTTACATTTCAAATGCTAAAACTTTTCCCAGTTTCCCCCTCCCCGAAAACCCCCAATCCCTCCTCCCACCCCCTACTTCCCAGTACATGCCCCTCCACCCTACCCACTCCCACCTCCCACCCCTCTTGATTTCCCTTTGTTGGGGCATCTATCAAGCCTTCACAGGACCAAAGACCTCTCCTCCCACTGATGCCCGACAAGGCATTCCTCTGCCACACTTTTGGCTGGAACCATCTGTACCCCTCTGTTGATGGTTTAGTCCCTGGGAGTCCTGGGGCATCTGGATGACACGTAGCACTCAGGAGGTGGTTACAGAGGCCAGCCTGGTCTACTAGTGAGACCTCGTCTCAACAAACAAACAAACAAAAACTATTAATGGGCACTGTGTATGTGAGTGTGTGTGTGTGTGTGTGTGTGTGTGTGTGCATATGCATATGTACGCACTACCAAGTGCCAAGCACTTAAAATTTTTATTTTTTTGAGAAAGGTATCTATCATGAAGCACAAAATGGCCTCAAGGTTTCTAGGCAGTCAAGGATGGCCTGACCTCAGTGCCCTCTTGCCTCCACTCACCAAGTGCTGGAATCACACGCATGCGCCACTGTGCCCAGGCGTTGTTGTATGTATATATACTGATGAGAAACCAGCAAGAGACTGGGAGTTGTGTTACAGGCTGGTGATAGCAGGCTAGAGGTTGGTCACTCCGAAGCTTGCAGCCATCTCAAGCCATACAAGGAGAACTCATCTAAAGAGAAACAAGCAAACATCCCAGACACCACAACAAAACCATCCTAGATGGAATCCTCTCAAACACAAGTGATTATTTCCTTATAGAATTTTAGACAGCTCAATTTAGTGCTCTCTTATTACATATAACTTTACTTGCCTTCCAAAAACTAATGTTACCAGGACATTTAAAAAATTTAAAAATCTATTATTGCGTGTGGATGATGATGATGATGATGATGTGTGTGTGTGTATATACCTGTGTAGTGGACAGTGTTTGGAGTTGATTCTCAACTTCACAACTCAAGTGACCTCTAGGATTTGAACTCAGGATCAGGCTTGCACGGCAAGGGCTTTTACTTGCTGAGTCACGGCATTATATTTTTAAAACTCAGGCATTCTACTTTTAGGCTGAAGCCATCCCAAGCTACACAATGAGAGCTTATCTAAAGAAAAATCTGGGAATATCTTTCTCCTCTCTCAGGTTTCCTTTGGTGTAGGGAATAGAAAGGATAGACAGTGAGCAAGGGGAAGAAATAGCAGAAAGTAGAACATTGGAATAATAATAGTAGTGGTAGTAGTAATAAAAAATAACAATAACAACAATATCAGGGCTGGAGAGATAGCCAGTGTTTACAAGCACTGGCTGTTCTTCCAGAGGTCCTGAGTTCAATTCCCAGCACCCACATGATGGCTCACAACCTCCTCTAAAGGGGTCTGATGCTCTCTCCTGGCATGCAGATAAGCATACAGCAGAGTACTCATACATAAAATAAATAAAACAAACAATAAATAATTAAAAGCAAATCTTTAAAAATGTTTTAAAAAGCAATAAAAATCAAAAATAAAAACTAGAATTATAGCCAGGCTGTAGTGGTGCATGCCTTTAATCCCAGCATTTGGGAGGCAGAGGCAGGCTGATTTCTGAGTTCGAGGCCAGCCTGGGCTACAGAGTGAGTTCCAGGACAGCCAGGGCTACACAGAGAAACCCTGTCTCAAAAAAACAAAAAACAACAACAACAACAACAACAACAAAAATCACTTGAGAGGCAGAGGCAATTGGATTTCTGAGCTTAAGACTGGCCTGGTCTTCCAATTGAATTGTAGGGCAGCCTGGGCTGCACAGAGAAACCACTCTTGGAAAAACAACAACAACAACAAAACCAAACCAAGAAAAACAGTCTAGAGCTATTTAAATATGTTCTATGTTTAAACTACTGAATTTTTCGTGGAGTTGGTGGGTGATGCGATAGAAGAAATATACAAGCCAAGGATGTGGGGTGGTGACACTTTTCTGTTATAAGAAATGGGACCCTGCCGGGCGGTGGTGGCGCACGCCTGTAATCCCAGCACTTGGGAGGCAGAGGCAGGCAGACTTCTGAGTTCGAGGCCAGCCTGGTCTACAGAGTGAGTTCCAGGACAGCCAGGGCTATACAGAGAAACCCTGTCTCGAAAAACCAAAAAAAAAAAAAAAAAAAAAAAAAAAAAGAAATGGGACCCTAAGGCTTCTTTAACTAGGAAACAATTTATTATCCCAGCAGACTTTTAGTACCTGATTATCCAAATGCTAAAGGGCCTAGAGTGTTGCAAGGGCGTGGGTTTTTTGTTTTTGTTTGTTTTTCTTTTTTCTTTCCTTTCTGTTTTTTGTTGTTGTTGTTGTTGTTTTTGTTTTGTTTTTGTTTGTTTGTTTGTTTTTGACCAGGGTCTCTCTCTGTGGTCTTGGCTGTCTTAGAGCTGGCTATGTAGTTCACACTGGCCTCAAACAAGGTTGAGGCTTTTATACGTTTTTTGTCTTCCTTGCTTCCTATATATGGCTACAGGCATTCCAGTTGGGTGCTTTAAACTATGAGGCAGTAAGAGTTGGAATGAGAAGGGAAGGCGGGGGCTACAGGAGAGATGTGGTCAGTCTTCATATCCACACAGAGACTACTGGCCAGCCTGCAGGTACACACATGGCTGTTGTCCTGCCTGCATAGCTGTTTCCTGTTTTTCTTCCTCTTAACTCTCAAGGGTCCCCTACTCCACCTCCCAGGCATATCCTTATCATCCCAACACTTGGGAAGTGGAAGCAGGAGTATTGTTGAGAGTATGAGGTCAGCGTGGGCTACATGGTGAGTCCCAGACTAAGCATGCCTGTAACACAAGACACACCCCCCCCCGACTTAAACCTGCTCTCCGTCCGACAAAATAAAACCAAACAACAAAACAAAAAGTAATGCATAAGAGGACAAATATGCCTGCAGGCAAATCTGTCAACCTGAGTTCAAGCCCCGGGCACCACATGGTGAAAGGAGAGAATGAGAGACCGACCTTGTCTTCTGTTCCCCAACTAGTGCTGTGGCATGCATACAAGACACACACACACACACACACACACACACACACACTTGCACAAGTGTAGGTAAATAAAGTGAATAAATAAAGTACACAAGTGTCTGTACAAATAAATAAATAAAAGTATAAAGAGAGAGACACATATCAAGAAAGACAGAAGCAGAGGATGCTTATTTGAATAAAATGCAAATATCTTGTTCTCCAGACAGTCAGCCACATCATCAGACACATTCTTGGTGAATTATACAGGAGGAGGTATTGTTATAACATAGTGTTTTATATAGTTGAACAATTTGGGAAATCCTAGAAGAGCTATAATAAAATTTGGGGGTTTCCTTCCTCCTTTGACATACAATCCACCTTCAAACCTTCCAGTCTTCAGTTTGGGAAGAGGGTAATGGAGGTGAACCAGAATGTTCATCAGGCTTTAAACATTTTTTTAAAAAATTCTTTCGAGACAGGGTTTCTCTGTTTAGCCCTGGCTGTCCTAGAACTCACTCTATAGACCAGGCTGGCCTCAAACTCAGAAATCTGCCTGCCTCTGCCTCCCAAATGCTGGGATTAAAGGCGTGTGCCACCACCAACCGGCAGGCTTTAAACATTTAAATCCTCTCTCTTCTTGGCCTTCATCCTCTGTGGTATCAAAATAGAAGCTCCGATCTGATGTTTTAAAACGTAACAAAACCTAACATTTTATTCATCTTTGCTCTCAGCTGAAAGTACTAAGGGGGAAATACTATGCCCAGTGCACGGCTGTGTGAAATACAGTGCCTGCCCACCTGCCTGGTCAGAAAAAGAAACCTTGTGGGTGAATCCTAGAAATGCCTCAGTGAAGCCCACCCCGGACACCGCTCATGATACTCTGCTATACTTGCAGACAGGTACCTGGCATAATCGTCTTCAGAGAGGCTTCACCCAACAACTCACAGAAACAGATGCAGAGAACCAGAGGCAAACATTAGGCAGAGCTTGGAGAATTCTGTGGAAAAAGGGGGAGGAAGGGTTGTAGGAGCCAGAGGGGTCAAGGACACCACAAGAAAACCTACAGAATCAACTAACCTTGGTCCCTAGGGGCTTACTAAAACAGAACCACCAACCACGGAGCCTGCATGGGACTGACCTAGGCCCTCTGCACATGTCACAGTTGTGTAGCTTGGTCTTCATGTGGGACTCCTAACTGTGGGGACAGGAGCTGTCTCTGTTGCCTCCTACCAGGCTGCCTTGTCTAGCCTCAATAGGAGACGTCCCTAGTCCGACTGCAACTTGATATGCCAGGCTGGTGACATCCGTGGGAGGCCTCCCCTTTCAGAAGAGAAATGGTGGTGGTGGTGGTGGTGGTGGGAGATAATAGGAAGGACTGGGATGAGACAAAGAAGACAATTAACTAATTAGTTAACTAATTAACTAATTAGTTAAAAATTAACTAATTAGTTAATTACAATAAAAACAAATGAAAAAAAAAGCCTTCATGAGATCACTAGGAAAATTTCCTTTCTTCTGATTACCATCTGCCTGTACCAAAGACTTCGATCTATCCTGTTGGTGTATGCTCTAAGCCGGCAGTGTGGAGTTAGTTACCTTACTATACTATATAAATCTTCATACTGGCATCTTTAACAAACCTTCTTAACAACATTCTACGGGAATTAAGGTTTGTTTGACAGGCTGAGGCCGAAGGATGATGCTTCAAGGCTAGGCTGGTCTGCATAGTGATTCCCTTAACTTAAATGTCCTTACATTTTCAGAAGAGTGAGGCAAAATGAACTATCTTTACTTCACTTGTGTGTTTCTGTGCTAAATCATGGAACAAAACCAACCTGAGGTAGAAAGATTTATTTGGCTTGCAGAATACAGTCAATCATCAAGGCATGCCAAGGCAGTATGAGAAATGGTTTGTTTGGTGTTTGTATCAAAGGTGTCTAGGCTCACCAAGGGCCAATATTCCATAACCCTTCTCTATTTTGAAACTCTTGTGTGACATGTCTGTTTGCCTAAATCCTGAGATTTGACTTTAACACATACACATACACTGATTATAAACTAGTCAATCAGTAAGTCACGGTCACCGCCTACATTAGAATATACACTAAGTGACTTTCCCTACCCAATGCTATGCTGGTCATGGGTCACAGACCATCCTTTTTTCAAAAAGGAAATTGTCTTGCTGGGTTACTTTGTGTGTTTGTGTGAAACAACTTTTTGGGGCTGGCCCCAGATTTCAAGTCCATCTGGAAGAGTGTTTGAACCCTCTCCCTTCATGGAGATATGGTCCCAAAGTCCCATGGTCCTATGTCCCATTGAAGTTACCCCCGGGGTCTCTGGAAAATGACAGTCTTTCAGATTGGTTATGCTTCAAGGACAGACATTTTCTTTGTGTTGTGGGAAAGGGCCTGGGATTTTCCAAGGCCTTCCAGGCACAGCTGTGCACAGACCGAGTTAAGAAACATCATGGAGAATAGCATCTGAGAGATGTTGGATCAGGTTTGAAGGAAGGGAGAACAGACAGTTGCTTGTGTGGCTAGGTTCATGCCTTGGACCATGAGTTTCTGAGGCTGTTGCTCTTCTAATTGTATAGAAGCACAACACAAGATGACTGAGGTTTTCAATCAGGTTTAACTATTTTAACATGTTGGTTTTTCAGAGACAATGTCATATGGCCATTACCTTCTTGATAATATCATTAGTAAAGATGGTACATAAGTTATATGGTTGTTGTAACCTTTTTTCCCCCTAGGCATGATCTCTCCAACCAGCCCCTGGCTTTCCTGGAACTCTCTATGTAGACAAGGCTGGTCTGGAACTCACAGAAATCTGTCTGCCACTGCTGAAGGTCACAGATTTGTCTGATCTTAGCCCATGCCATGCTTGTGCGGGAAATGGTGGTAAGGGTACTTTCTCTTTTTTGGTTTCTCCATGTGCTCCCCTAATAACAGTGCACATCTGTCCCATTCCTTCCTTTTCTTAGCAAGAGCTTGTACCTAGGAGCCAAAGGAAGATTTTTAAAAAAGCAAGATCCAGATAACACCCCTAGTATTCACAGTTACAATTTGTGCCTCACCACAGGCTCTGATGAAGGAAGGGCCCATTCTATCATGGATCTGAACCCATCATAAGAGGAAGTAATTATGTTGCCCTCTTGGCTGGGTGACCTCATCAAGATTAAGGCAAACCACTGGGCATAATGGCACATGCCTTTAATCCCTGCACTTGGGAGGCAGATGCAGGCAGATTTCTGTGAGTTCCAGATCAGACATAGAGAGTTCCAGGAAAGCTAGGGACTATAAAGACACCCCCCCCACACACACACACACACGCAAAGATTGCAGCAATGATGGAACTTACTTTCCATCTTTATTAATGATATCATAAGGAAGGTAAGGGCCATATGACTTCATTACCATCTTCGTTCATGCACCCCCAAAATTACCTGCACCACAGACATTCAGTCCCTCAACACAATCCTTTTTCTCTTTTTGAGTTTTTACCTCCCTGGATGCCTGATGGGATCATAGAAACAGGAGACCCAGAGGAGTCCCCACCATGGACCGTATTGGTTGATGCTAAGGTTGATGAATTTTTATATCAAACTAAGGCAGTAATACTAAACCTCCAAGGTAGTTTTTATTTTTTGCAAGGTATCGTCACAGTGCCTCCAACACTGGCCAGCTCCCAACGGGAGGTGACACTTGGAGATGGTTAGATCTGGGAGGCTCAGGGGAATCTGCAACAGCCAAGAACAAACTCGGGAAAGCACAGCTCTATGGGCTGGCGGGTGCTAGACAAACTGCGGCCAGTGCGCAGCTGCCACAGCCAGAGGGAGAAAAGGGATGGAGCTGCTTGGGTAGAAGGATGAAGATGCAGATCGCGCTGGGTCCTTAATCCTGAGCTCCCAGCTCAGCCTCTGCATGACTGTTGTCTTAGTCAGGGTTTCTATTCCTGCACAAACATCATGACCAAGAAGCAAGTTGGGGAGGAAAGGGTTTATTCAGCTTACACTTCCACACAGCTGTTCATTACCAAAGGAAGTCAAGACTGGAACTCAAGCAGGTCAGGAAGCAGGAGCTGATGCAGAGGCCATGGAGGGATGTTACTTACTGGCTTGCTTCCCCTGGCTTGCTCAGCCTGCTCTCTTATAGAACCCAAGAATACCAGCCCAGAGATGGTACCACCCACAAGGGGCTCTCCCCCACTTGATCACTAATTGAGAAAATGCCCCACAGCTGGATCTCATGGAGGCACTTCCCCAACTGAAGCTCCTTTTCCTATGATAACTCCAGCCTGTGTCAAGTTGACACACAAAACTAGCCAGTACAACTGTCCAGTCTAACCGAGGCCGAATCTTCTCTTCCATCTCAAGGCTCCTTCCTCCACATGTGTCTGCTTTTGTTTCCGCCCCATCGAGCCCCAGGTAGCCCTGCTTTTGTTTTAAATTTCCAACTACAATGAAAGAAACAGGCTAAGAAAAAGAACAAGCTGATGCCATGCCTTTCCAGAGTCTTTTACATGTTACTCTTTTCTGTGTTCTGTATTCCCTAGATTACAGGTGACAAATAAAAAAAAATAGATGCAGTAAAAGAGTGCTACAGTCCACAGGGAGGACTGTCTGCTTAATAATAATAACAATAATTCATAATAGTAGTCACAACAACGACAACAGTGTCATCTCATAATAGTAACACTGGTGTCATAGTTTTAACAGAGCTTCCTTGGTTTTGTTTGTTAGGTTGTAAACATTGAATTCAGGATGTTTTCCTGTGTGTTGCTGTTTTTCTCTCTCTGCTACTCGCACTCGTTCAAAGCCAAAAGCATGGAGATGGCAGATCATTTTTTTGGACTGTACACACCACAAAAACTTCATGTATTTAGTTCTTTAGGGATCTATTCAGTAGAAGACAGAGGATCTTGTCAGGACCACTAGAACTGAGTTATAGATGGTTGTGAGCCACAGGGAAGGTTCTGGGAACCTGTAAGTGTAGCAAGGGATTTTAACTGCTGAACCATCCTTCTAGCCTTCCCATGAAAGACTTTTGGGTGTCTTATGTTTTATATAAGATTTACTCAGAGACTTATAAATTGCCATACTTTAACAGTATATACAGGTAATAATTAACTTATAACATTAGGTTCCACTTTCATTTATAGAGGTGGTTGATATACTGCACTCTTCTAAGCAGAACAACTGCTGTCTTCAAAAGACCAGTTGTGCCTGCTTATAAGAGATCATCAGTTTATAAAAGAGGCTGGGTATGGTGGTGCATAGCTGTAACCCCAGCACTTGGGAGGCAGGGACATGTAGATCTCTGTGAGTTTGAGGCTAGCCTGTTCTACAGAGTGCATTCCAGAGCGGCCAGGGCTACACAAAGAAACCCTGTCTTGAACACACCCCACCAATAAATAAAAAATAAAGGACAGAAAGAAAGGTCATCAGACTTAAATTTGTTATTTCTTCTCATAGAAAGAGGGGATGGTCTGTGTAACTGGGTCAAGGAGTATCTAGACAGACCTTGGCCAACTATGTGTGATTTTGCCTCAATTTCATCTGTCCTTGGGGTCTTGGGGAGGAGCTAGAGTATATAGGATGGGAAAGACTATGGATAAGGTGTTCCATATGTGCATCTTTGGGAAAGCCATTATCCACACTGAGTAAATGTGGCTCCTTCCAAGCGGCTGCTTTCAGATTACCCACATTCTTTTCAGAACCCCCTCACCCAGAAGTGAACGTAGATAAAAATCGAACCTTGGTTTGTCATTGGGACTTTTAAGGGAAGAATTGAATTGGCATATTCCACACTCTCTTGGGAGAAAATCCTCATGGTCTTAAGAAAGAAAAGCAGAAGATAGAAGAAAACATTAGAATGATGTAACAATGGAAATATTTTAGTAAAGTAGGACTCGAGTATGAAGATTGAGAAGGCTGGATGTTTTTCCAGAGTGGAAAAGAAACCTAAAAATAAAGTCCTGATCAAGTTACATAAAGTATGTGAAAGACTTTATGTATATGACATTAACATTTTTAAGGTCAAAGTTCATTTTTATTAATAGAATCACTGGTCTGTTCTTTATAACAATTATAAGGACTGGCTTAACGAATAAAAATGTATGCCCAATCAATTTATTTTTAAATGTGTAGGCATTTTCCCCCTCAGCTTTATCTAAATATTACAAAGTAGTTAAAAGTACAAGATGGAAACCAGTAGGTGTTGGTACATGCCTTTAATCCCAGCACTAGGAAGGCAGAGGCAGGTGGATCTCTGAATTCGGGGCCAGTCTGGCCAAGACACTTAGGGCTACACAGAGAAACCATGTCTGGAAAAAAAAAGGTACCAGAATAGTATATCTGGATGTTCAATGATTGGAGGACTATATTGATGTGGTCTGAGGGATTAAAAAGAGACAACATTTTGCCTCTTCTCCATTGTCCACTAGGTTTCAGAGGACTGTGGTTAGCTCTTGAAATGCCCTGTAACTGTGGGGAGTGACCTGTTATTTTGCTTAGGGAGGCCTTGGAGACCACCTGGTGAACTCTAACCAGTCTCCAGTCTACGAATAGGAGAGCCAAAACAGAAGAAAATGGTCTTTAGTGCTTCCAAACAAAGGTATGGTTGAGCAAAACTTTGACTTATCCTCACATAGATTAAAAACCTGCTAAAAGGAAGGCTAGAGGAGCCACAGGTTCTTCTCTAACCTGACTGCTGGGGACCAGATCCTCAATTGGCCTTGACAGTAAGAAAAGAAAATGATTCATTTTTGCCAACTGCATGGTCTTAAACTGAGCTGCAGAGATAGCTCAGAGGTTAAGATCACTGGCTGTTCTTCCAGAGGTCCTGAGTTCAATTCCCAGCAACCACATGGTGGCTCACAACCTTCTGTAATGGGATCTGATGCCCCCTTCTGGCATGCAGGTGTATATACAGATTGAGCACTCATACATAGAATAAATAAATCCTTTTTTAAAAGCATATAACTTTGAAGTATAACTATCTTATTAGGGTTTTAAGACCTCAAAGCCCTGCCTCCACAGTGACTCACTTCCTCTAACAAGGACACATCTGCTCCAATAAAGCCACACCTCCTAATAGTGCCACTTGCTATGGGCCAAGCATTCAAACTCATGAGTCTATGGGGTCCACACCTCTTCAAACCACCACAATAACCATAACCTAAAATGATGAGTCCATTCTTTTTTTAATTAGATATTTACATTTCAAATGTTACTTTTAGATTTATTTACATTTCAAATGTTACTTTTCCTCCTTTTCCCTCCGAAAATACCCTATCCCATCCCCCCTCCCCCTGCTCACCAACCCACCCACTCCCGCTTCCCAGTCCTGGCATTCCCCTATACTGGGGCATCAAGCCTTCACAAGATGAAGGGTCTCTCCTCTCATTGATGTCTGACAAGGCCATCCTCTGCTACATATGTGGCTGGAGCCATGGGTCCCTCCATGTGTACTCTTTGGTTTGTAGTTTAGTCCCTAGGAGCTCTGGGGGTACTGGTTGGTTCATATTGTTGTTCCTCCTATGGGGCTGCAAACCCCTTCAGCTCCTTCAGTCCTTTCTCTAACTCCTCCATTGTGGACCCCGTGCTCAGTCCAATGATTGGCTGAGAGCACCCACCTCTGTATTTGTCAGGCACTGGCAGAGCCTCTCAGAAGACAGCTAGCTATATCAGGCTCCTGTGAGCAAGCACTTGTTGGCGACCACAATAGTGTCTGGGTTTGGTGACTGTATATGGGATGGATCCCCAGGTGGGGCACTTGTTGGCGACCACAATAGTGTCTGGGTTTGGTGACTGTATATGGGATGGATCCCCAGGTGGGGCAGTCTCTGGATGGCCTTTCCTTCAGTCTCTGCTTCACACTTTGTCTCTGTATCTCCTCTTGGTCCATTTCTCTAACAATCCAAGGGATTGCATTCTGTAGACTTTAGATTTAAATCCATATGAGATGTTACTTTGACAACTATTTTTCACAAAGGACTTTCTTCTTCAAAAACATAGATAACTTTATACTTCACTGCAACACCTACCTATAGCCAAGAGAAACAAGCCCACTATTATTTTAACCTAAAAATTAAGTGGTGGCTACTTCTTTTTAGTCCAGCTCTAGAAGCCATCGGGGAGGGACCTCAAGCTGATTTGAGCTACTCTAACAGATACCAAAGGGCCTGAGAGCAGATTCTGGGTTCAGCATTCTGGAGGCCAGCCTTAGAGGCCAAGGGAAAATGAGGAGTCCAATAGACGGATGCCGTCAGGAGCCCAACTGAGGTTCTCATGGACTTGGATTTGGAGAGTAAAAAGAAGTCTTCCATTCTGGCTTTTCCTGGTTCTCTGCCTAGGACTTGCAACTGCTAGTCTTTACTTCCCTGTCATGCCTCCTTCCAGACATCAGTGGAGAACATTCCTCCCTCACTATATCCAACCATTATATAAATGCAACCATGGATGTACATGGGGGGTTCTTTAGATAGGTTCAGTTAAGCGATAGCCTGGGTGCCACAGCTGATACCCATTCAATTGGCATAAGCCAGATCAATCACAACCCCAGTTCCATACAGTAGTTACAGTTACTTCTTCAGGGAGGGGGATGAGGAAAACAGGAGGACAAAAATTGGCCAGGCAGTTTAAGGTAATAGACCCTGGAAATAAAAGAAAGAATAACCAGTTTTTTCTCTTAGCTAAAAGCCAGAAACGCCCTTGGGCCTTTTGGTAGCCTCATTCTTCCTAGCAGCCAGAGATGCCGAAAGTATTTTAGAGACTCTGTTTTCTGATCCGGTTTGCAAATGATTACCTTCTCAGACATTCATTCTCAGGAATGTGACAGTCACAGTAAAGGCCTGTCAAGAGAAATCTATGGTCAAGAGAATAGAACCTTTGGCTTAGATGGAGACAGCATTCCAGAGGAGCCAGGTCATTCTCCTGGTCACGGACCTGGGCCTAGGAAAGTGGGCTCCCCTTAGGCTATGCTAAACAGATAGGAGAATAGTTCGTTCCTGTGTTGGGAGCCTTGTCTAGAGATCAAGTCTACTCTCCCCAGACAATCCTCAGTCATTTAGCACGGCAATGATTTAGTATTACTAGAGAGTTCAGAAATTCAGTATACATTAGCTGACCTTGGAGAAATAAGCAAAAATGTATATATACTAAGGATGGGCAATTATGATAAGTGTTTTTTTTCTATCAAAGCTGGTTAGCCCACCGATGCCCAGTCTTTGGGAAGCCTCTCTCATCTCGGAACGTATGTGCATGTGCTTGTTTTCTCAAGCTCTGTACACTCCTAAGACGTGCCTCTCTAGACATCGGTCTCCTCCTGTGAGAGAATCAAATCTAAGGGAACTTTTTATCCAGGGGTGCCATTGTTAGCCTGGTTCGGGTCGTGGTGCATCCTTTTGGCAAAAAGGAACTGCTTTGTTAGATTCATTTCACTTTGTTTGTGTGGCACTGAGAATATCGTTTCCAAACATCAGGAACTCACCCTGGGGGCAGGGATGCTGGAAGAACTCTGACTTCTGGCTTGCTTTCTCTGGTTTGCTCAGCTCCCTCTCTCAGACAGTCCAGGCCTACTTGCTAGTGATGGCCCCACCCAACTGGGCTGGGTCCTCCTACATCAATTTGCAATTAAGAAAATGTCACACAGACATGCATCCACATCAACCTAATAGAGAAGATTCCACAATTGAGGGTTCTCTTTTCTCTGCCCAGACTGTCAGTATGACTATCGTTCTTCATAACTCAAAACTTTGGAAAGTAACAAATTAGGGGGAAGCAGAAGAAACAAATCCTCTATATTTATGGTTTTGTTCTTCTTTATAGTACAAAAAGCTATATGAAAGTTGGATCTGAATTTGTGGAGAGTATTGTTATACAGGCTTATTTCTTGTTCAACTCTAGTTTGTTCTATTGAGAGAGTTCATAGTTGTGGTTGAAGAGTTGGCTCAGTGGTTTAAAGCACTTATTGTTGTTCCAAAAGACCTGGGTTCAATTCCCAGCGTCTACACGGAGGCTTACCACCTCCTCAAGCACCAACATGCAAGGCACACACAGGAAGGCAAACCATTCATACTTATAAGATACTAAAAATAAATCTAAAAAGAATAAAATTACTCATACACATTTTAAAAAGTTCATAGTTGGTAGCTGGGTATGGTGGCTCTCACCTTTAATCCCAGCACTCAGGACACAGAGACAGACAGGCAAATAGATCTCTGAGTTTTAGGCCAGCCTGGTCTACAAAGTAAGTTCCGGGACAGCAAGGGTTATACAGAGAAGTCCTGTCTCAAAAATACCAAAACAAATTAAAACCTCAAATCAAACCACCAAAACAAAACAAAACAAAACAAAACAAAACAAAACAAAAAACCCAAAAAACCAAAAATCAAAATTAAACCAAACCAAACCAATCAAAAAAAGATTTGTGGTTGGGGATGGAGAGATGGCTCAGCAGTTATGAGTCCTTTCTTGCAGAAGTCCTGGGCTTGATGCCTAGCACCCACACTGTTACCTCATAACTCCTGTAACTACAGTTCTAGGAGCTCCAATCCCCTCTTCTGGCCTCTGAGTGTACATGCATATATATATGGTACATATACAAATACATTCATACACATATACACACATTAAAAAAAAAACTTTAAATTTTTCAGAGGAGACTGAGCCATGGGATGCCTTGCTTTCCTTCCAGCAGGATGCAGGAACAGGTAGAACTCTGAGTTTGAGATTAGCCTGGTCTAACCTCAGAGTCCCAGACCAGCCAGGGATACATAGTGAGATCCAGTACCCCCTCCCCACAAATTCAGGGTTGACAATCTCCTGCGTCAACAGTATAAGACTGCTTTGTATATCACCTGCAATGCATTCAGTCCTTGGGTCCCTGTGTTCTGTAGGAATGCTTGCAAACCTTTCTTCTCTTCACTCCTGTGACGTCCAAGATCATCCTAATGGCTCAAAGGCCCACCCCAGAGCAGAATACTGTTCCTTCAGACAATAGGAAGAGGCGGGAGGACTAAACATATACTGTGGGGCGAATTTAGGAGACCCACCATATTTTGCTTAAATATGCTAAGTGGCTGTATCTGTCTTCTCACCCCAAAGTGTTGGGTACATGCGGCCTTTGGGTTGTGCTTCTGGATTAACACCCAGCTTGGTTACTTCAAAACTCTTAGGCAAGTTGTTCAATCCCTACTTCACTTTGCATAACAGTCAAATTGAGATCATTTCTAGTAATCTCCCCTTCACTTGGTTGCTGTGATAATTAAATATTACAATACACATAACTGTTCTGGAATACATAATACGTTTTAAAGCTATGTATTTGTAGTATCACTCTTAGCAGCAGAATGTATGCCAAACTCCTGGCACAAGTAAGAAACATCAGGATGGTAGAGCCTCTGCTTACATCTGTTCAAGGAAAATATACCTTAAAATGTGGCAGCTATATGCCTTTCCTAAAAAACAATTTTTAGATATTCTTGTTTTAATTATCAACTCTAAAAGTGTCTTTATTTTGTATCCTATGATTTAATATCCTACTTGGGCTATTCAACAAAATCCATTCAACAAAGGTGCCTACTTGTGCTGGCTAGCTTTATGTCAACATGACACAAGCTAGAGTCATTTTGGGAAAGTCAATGAAAAAAAAATGAAGCTCAAGAAGGAAGACCGAAGTGTGGGTGCTTCCGCCCTTCTTAGAAAGGGAAACAAAATACTCACAGGAGCAAATACAGAGACAAAGTATAGAGCAGAGACTGAAGGAAAGGCCATCCAGACTCTTTCCCACCTGGGGATTCATCCCATATACAGTCACCAAACTCTGACACTATTGTGGATGCCAAGAAGTGTGTGCTGAAAGGAACCTGATGTGGCTGTCTCCTGAGAGGCCCTGCCAGAACCTTACAAATACAGAGGCGGATGCTTACAGCCAACCATTGGACTGAGCGCAGGATCCCCAGTGGAGAAGTAGCTGAAGGGGTTTGCAACCCCATAGGAAGAACAACAATATCAACCAACCTGACCTCCCAGGGACTAAACCACTAATCGAGGAGTACACATGGAGGGACCCAGGGCTCCAGCTGCATATGCAGCAGAGGATGGCCTTGTTGGGCATCAATGGGAGGAGAGGCCCTTGGTCCTGTAAAGACTTGATGCCCCAGTGTAGGGGAATTTGTGGGTGGGGAGGCAGGAGTGGGTGGGTGGTTAGGGGAATACCCTCATAGAAGCCGGGAGAGGGGGGATGAGATGGGGGTTTCTGTAGGGAGGACCGGGAAAGTGGATAACATTTGAAATAAATAAGCAAACAAAATCTTTCGACTAAATACGCCAAACACCATCAACGACAACAAAAAACCCCCATGGCTTTAATCCCAGCATATGAGAGCCAGAGGCTGGTGGAATTATAGATGTTTAAGGCCAGCCTCATTCATACAATACGTTTTAGGCTATCCAGAGCTAACCATACCAAACCATACCAAACCATACCAAACTAAACCCCACCCAAACACAACAGAAGAAGGGAACTGGTCTAAATGCCAACCCTCTACCTTTTCAGTTGCATTGGGAGGAATCATGAAGTCTGGCTGTGTAGATTCCTTGGCATGCTCCAGGTGAGGGTAAGAGTGAAGTCAGGGAGTGAGGGACACCAGTTCTATGTGGGTAAGGGAATTTCTAGCAAATGGGTTTTACTAGAAAATGAAGTGACAAGAAGAAACACAAGGTCCAGACTCCCAGTGACTATGAATGTGTCTCAAACAGTATACTTTAAAATGTACGTTTTTGCAGAGAGGCCTTTGCACACACACTCTAGGACTCCTGAAGTACTAGGAGTCAGGTTCTCTTGACTGAGAGAATGCCTCGAACTCAAAATGCCTGAGTTCCTTGCCTTCCTAGTGTGCATACTCCAGAGAAGCAGGCCATATGTTTACCCTCCCAATGGGTCAAAGAAATGCATAGGGATCAAGATGCTAACTCTGTGGCCTTTCGTGTTGTGTAGCATCAGGACTTAACGGACTCCTTAATGGTCCATGTTCCAGCAGTAGGAGGGGAAGGAAGAGTGAGGGTTTGAGGTCTTCTTGGGCTGTAGAATGAGTCAGACATAGTCTCACAAACAGAAAAATAGGCATTCAATCCATCACACAGGTGAAGGATGGTTATGAACGTGGCTCATCACAAAACAGTAAAACAAAAAGTGATATTTATTCATTTGTAAGGATTTGACTTTACAGGAGAGATCTTACTGTACAGTTAAGAGACTGGATTTATTAAGAGCCCTAGAAGCCAGGCATGGTGGTACACGCCTGTAATACCAGCACTCGGGAGGCAGAGGCAGGCAGATTTCTGAGTTTGAGGCCAGCCTGGTCTACAGAGTGAGTTCCAGGACAGCCAGGGCTACACAGAGAAACCTCAAAACACACACACACACACACACACACACACACAGCCCTAGAATTTGGAAAATGTTACAAAATTTGAAGACATGGAACTTTTAAAATCTATTTTGTATTTCGATATCAATATTACCACGGCATCTTGGGTACAAAGACAGGGAAGGTTATGGTTTGACGGTAATGTTTGACAAAGAGTGGTGGGTTCTGCTAGTGATGTTTTTTTTTGTCAACATGAGAAAAACTTAGACACAGCTGGGGAAAGGGCATAGCAGTGGGACTGGGGAGTAGCTATGTCTGTAGGGCATTCTCTCAATTGTTGATTGTTGTAGGAGGACCCAGGCCACTGTCATCCTTGGGCAGGTGGGCCTGGGACGTGTGAAAAAGGCAGCTGAGCAATCTAGGGGAAGCAAGCCAGTAAGCAGCATTCCTGAGCTGTAAGTTCAAATAGACCCTTTTCTACCAAGTTGGTTTTGGTTAGTGTATGATTATAGCAACAAAAAGCAAATTAGAACATTCTAGAGATGCTGATGGCTAGATTCGTGTTAGGGTTTGGCAGGTAGGTTTGAAGGGACTGCTTATTTGACCTCAGTGTTGAGGGTGGACACAAAATTCCTTCCACCTTTTCAAATACTCAGGAGCCGTTTTTTTTTTGTTTTTTTTTTTTTTGTTTTTTTGTTTTTTTTTTTTAACGCGGTCTTATGGAGCCCAGACTGTCCTTTGGACAAGGAGAAAACTGCTTTTAATTCTTGATCCCCATGCCTCAGCCTCACAAGTACCAGGATTATAGACGTGAAACACCAGACCCTTATTTTTATTAACTTAGAATAGCTCTCTAGAAACAGGGCTTGAAGAGCTTAAATATATACTTAAGTTCTAGAGAGGGGATTATCTCCACGCTACAACTCCAACCACTAAGGACTCCAATTCCTCGCACCCTTCTCTCCCCCCCAACCCCCGTCCCGCCCCAGTTATCAGACTGTGAAATTTTATATGACACCATACAATTATTTACTTTGCAAGTTTCCAGTGCCTATGTGTTATTTCTAACAACTGTGGGGGGTTGGTTGTAGTCCTCCAGCCTTGGCAAGTGGAAGGTCTTCCTTCACTTTACGTGAACTTCACTTACTTAAGATGCCTGCGGAATCTGCACTTCAGACTTATTCTCTCAGCTCACCTCAGTGGCATTCTCACCTCTCTTGAGTGGTTCCAACTCAGCTCCTTTTATCTAGTAGATTCTCAAGTCTGTGACCAAAGAGGAACTCATTGGAAACCACTGAAAAGTAAGTGAAACCGCTAGAGCCACTACTGCACTGGCCTCTTGACGGTGGGGGCTGTTCTTTCGGTCCCAGCGTCATCAGCGCCCTGATTTCTGCACCCCGCCTCTAGGCGGCGAATTCCGAGGTGACTGGCGCGCCCACGCGTGTGCAGGACCCGCACCCTGCGGTGATCATTACTCCCCAAAGCAGTGCTTAGGTTTCTTGGCTCTACCAGTAGCAAAAGGGGGCTGGCCGCCGCCGCCCCTTTGCTGGAAGGACAATGAGAGGCTAGCGAGAAGTCTTAGGTAAAAGGCTACGCTAGCCTTTGGCTTTTCTCGCTCGCATGCAGTTTTCTCCTTGTCCTAAAAAGTTGCCCCCAAAGTTTCACGGTGGGCGCGTAGGTGTAGGTGCATTTGGTGGGCGCGGACAGGAATGCAGAGGGTGCGTGGGTCTTGCTGGTTCCGGGTCCTCAGGTCACAGAGACAAGAGCCAGGCTCCGCTTGTGGACTTGAACCCCCGGGCGGGGAGCAGGCGAGGAAATGTGGCGGAAGGCAGTGGGGCCGCGTGAGCGATGGCGTGGCCAGGCACTAGCGGAGTGAGAGGAGGGAACCCGGCCGGCAGGCAAGAGTGTGAACTCCGCGCTGAATTGGTCTCCCAGCCCCCACCTGTTTGAAACGATTCGCAAACACCAAAGCCAAATCCCCTGTGTTCCAAAAGTTAGAGAGCTGGAGTCGGGCAAGCGCACGTGTTCCCCAAAAGGCTCTGGCTGAGCCGACGACAGTGGAAGAGAGGGAATTCTAGGGGTGCAGGGAGAGGAGCAAGTCGGCGTCAATGGAAGGGTCGGCCCTAGGACCCCGCGGGAGGCGCGTTGGAATCTCTCCCTTCCAGGAGGAGGGGTGGGGCGGGCCTGCCCGCGGGCGGCCGCCGAGCGCATGCGCGCGCGTCTCCTCTCCAGCCGGCCGCTGCGCTCCGCCGCGCGGAGTAGAATGAACTGTAACAAAACAAGCAGAGCCTTTGTATCTGCTTAAAGGGGCCGCGGCCACTTCCCTCGCGTCCCCTCACCCCCGCCCCGCGCCGCCGCGTCTCCAGGGCTCCCGGCAACTAGCTTGGAAAGGGCTTCCCTCGCGCTGAGGAGCGGCCGGCCGGCGCGGAGCAGGCGCGGCGCGTGTGGAGAAAGCCGCGGAGCGGAGAGCGGGCCCGGGCGGCGCCGGAGTGGACTCTGGTCCCGGGAGCGCGGTCGGCGCCGGAACGCGGACCCGGAGGCACCGGAATGCAAACAAAGCTCGCGGGCGCCTGTGCAGGGCTCTCCACGGAGCCCGGAAAGTTTGTTTTATGATGGCTTGAGAAGCGCGAGAGAGTCGGGCGAGGAGGCTCGAGTAGCTCGCTCCCGCGCTCCGAGAGATGCTCCTCTCGTGAGCCCGCCGCTCCGGGGGCTCGTGCTGTGGGGGCACCTGTCTCTCGTTTTAGCAGTTTTCTTTTCTTTTTTTTTCCCTTTAATTTTTCTTTTGAGGAGGGGCTGTAACTCATCATGTCGAAAGTGATCCAGAAGAAGAACCACTGGACCGGCCGTGTTCACGAGTGCACCGTGAAGCGGGGACCCCAGGGCGAGCTGGGGGTGACGGTGCTGGGGGGCGCGGAGCATGGGGAGTTTCCGTACGTGGGGGCGGTGGCGGCGGCCGAGGCGGCGGGGCTTCCCGGCGGTGGCGAGGGGCCGAAGCTGGCCGAAGGTGAGCTGCTGCTGGAGGTGCAGGGGGTCCGGGTGTCCGGCTTGCCCCGCTATGACGTGCTGGGAGTCATCGACAGCTGCAAGGAGGCCGTCACCTTCAAAGCCGTCAGACAAGGTAAGACGGGGCGTGCCTTTGGGGGGCGCACCCCGAAAAAGAGGGGAGGTCTGAGGGGGCGCCGTTTGCTCCGGAGTGATGTGAGCCAAAGTTGAGGCCCGGGCCAGATGCACTCAAAGTTGTGAGGTTGTGGGCTGCGCGCCCACCTGCGTGGCGGGCTGGGGCCGGGGTTGCGCCGGGAAGCGGGGAGATGCTTCCCAGGCCTGGTTTGTCAACTTCTCGTCACAGCCACCTAGTGCTGCGCAGCCTCGCCTGCACCGTAGGGCAGATGGGGAACTGAGGCAGGCAAAGGTGGACGCTCCCCGCAGCCCCGATGGGATGGATGAGCTCACGGAGCTGGTTCCTTGCCACACCGCTTGTGTTCCCTGAACTGGAGAGTGGGTCGTGAAAGGAGAGGGTCTATTTATGGCCGATTGGAATTCTCCCATCATCAAATTGCCTTCACCCTGCAACCACTTCAGGTGGGGCTGGGTTATGACCCCCTAGAGTCCTTAATCCCGCCGCCTGCAGAGCCTGCATTCACCCCACTGCGGGGTGACGTCTGTGTCTCCTCCTTGTGGAGACCTACGGTGGGGGAAGGGGTGTTTAGCTCTTGGCGCGAATCTAGTCCAAGTTTACCCAGCCACCTCCTCTTGCCCCGTCGTCCTTATTGATGATGATTGTTGGTAGTTACAATTCATTGTTACCATGCTGTGTGAGAGGTTCTCTGTAAAGTGGCTTAATTGCGTTATCTCATTCATTCCGATTCACAACAGTGCTATAAGATCGAGTTGTTTTTGTTAAGTCCTATATTACAAGAAGTAAACCGGGTCTGACCTTAGGTAAATGACTTGCCCAAGGTCACACAACTACTAAAAGTCTTTTCTGTTAAACCTTGAGCGAGGGAGGAGGAGGGCTTGAGGGGATGACTTCTGGGGCCTGAGTTTTGTGGTGGGGGGGGAAAGCAAATCCTCCCTTAGAAGTCTTAGTTGGGTAGGGATGGCTTTTTAAAAGACGCATTTGATGACTCCTGCCTGTGGTAGATTACTCTCTCTCGCAGTTTGGTCTGAGCCACGGTCTGATCCTCCGGCCGCCGGAGCATAACTGCAGTCCATCCCTCCTGCACCCGAGTGCTGTGACTGTGACGCAGGTTCTCCCAGATGAAAGCACCGGAGGAGGTGGCAGCGTCGAGTGTGGTGAAAAGTTGCCATATGTTCCTGTCAGGATGGCAGCAGCTGAATGAAACGTGTCAGAGGAAAGCCTGTGAGAGCCAGCTCGCAGCAGCAGGCCTCTTCCAGATGACCCGAGGATGAGTGCAGCAGTGTGGCCGCTAGCCTAGTAGCTAGGCTGTGGGACCGTGTTGGGAGCGCAGAGGCTGACACCTAACAGAGGAATGTCCTTATCTCGCTACTCAGCCTTGCCTGAGGAGTATGTCCATAGGAGTTTCTCGTAAAATCCTAACCTAGGAAGTGTGCTCAGCAGTGCTGGATCCCAGTAAGTGCTCTGGAAAAGCCAGCTATCCTTATACTAAGAGTTGAATTTAAGCAGTTCGGAATTCAGGTTTTTTTGACTAGGAATTTAATGCCGGTTTCCCGAGGGTGATTATGACTTGGTAGCACTGTTGAGAAAATACTGTGACAGGCATTTATTTATTGGGGGACAGCGTTGGGTTTGAGTTCAGGCTCATTTTGCAGAAAGATTTCTCATCCAGCAGGATGTCTGGGTGGTGGTTAATGGGTCCTAAGACTTGTTGGCCATGGGCAAGAAGCTGTCAGAAGCTGAGTTCTTCTACTGTTTGCAGAGATCCTGAAGAAGCTTCCCCTCTCCCTCCCCAGGGGGCCCCCTCCCTCCCCCTCCCCCTCCCCTCCCCCTCCTCCTCCCCCTCCCCCTCCTCCTCCCCCGCCCCCTCCCCCTCCCCCTCCCCCTCCCCCTCCCCCTCCTCCTCCTCCTCCTCCTCCTCCTTCTCTCTCTCTCTCTCTCTCTCTCTCTCTCTCTCTCTCTCTCTCTCGTGTGTGTGTGTGTGTGTGTGTGTGTGTGTGTGTGTGTGTGCGCGCGCGCGCGCGCTCGAGGAAAGACGCCTGTGGATCTGGCAGTTACTGCAGTGCCTTCCAGTGTCAGTTCTTTCTATTAGGACTGTCTTTTGCCAACAGAAATGTTCACAGAGGGAGAAAGTGGGCTAGTGCTTCTGCAGTGGTATGGAATCCACCACATCATAAAAACTCTTGCTTGTGATAATTACATGGGCACAGTTACTTGTAAAAAGTTTACATTACAGTGAAGACAGCCTTAGGAACCATTTCAACAAAAGTCTCACTTTCCTGTTGCAAAATGATTTAAATTATAGGACATATTTGTCTCTTAACTTTTTTTTTTTGTTACTGTGCCTTTATTGTATCAGGTAGACTGAGCTGGTGTTTGGGAAAAGTTATATTTTTTTTATGGTGTTCCCATTTTGAGTTAGCCCTGACAGGGACACAGTTGCTGTTGGTGCATGTCTGTGTGGAAATGTCACAGTCTTCTTATAGTAGAAGATTGTACTCTTTCTGTGGCATGGCAGCTCTCTGGAGAGACTTAGGAAGCAAAATAGTCTATTGCAAATAGTATCTCATGGATAGGAGTGGGTTGTGAACCAGACTTAAGAGACTCACTTTAAGTGGAGAGGACAGTTTAAAAATATTATATGCTTAAAATATTATAAATGTATGTATGGTAGTTGGATCTGTGTTTGTATATTATTTTCAGAATTCAGGTAGGTAAAATACAGAATTATAGCAGAATTCAGATCCTTAAAAGAACTAAACTTTTAAACTGATATATGTGTATATATATATATATATATATATATATACATAAAAACAGTACATGCTGTTTTGTTTGGTTTGGTTTTGAGGCAGGATAGTCCAGGGTGGCCTTGAATGCCTGGCTCTCTAGTCAGTCTCTGGAGAGCTGGCATCACAGGTGTTTGCTGCCATGTCTCCTGTACTGCAATGTTTGGATGCTTGTATATATGTTATATACGTTTAGGTCAGACACCAAGTGTCTGCTTTAATGAATTTGGGCACATGTACTCTCTCATGTTCCTTCCCATCGCTCAAATGAAGACACACAACATTTCCATCACCTAAATATTCCCTTCATGATTCCTTCCAGCTAATTCTCTCTCAACCAAGGGGTGTTGGTTCCTCTTACTATAGATTTACATATTCTTTTACTTCATAAAAGATGAAATATAGTATATAGTACTGTGTGTCTTTTTTCACCCAGGTTTTGGAGAGTTTATGTTGTATACTTCAGTCTAGCTCCTTTTTCATTGCTACATAGTATTCTCTAGTTGGTGTTTTGCACCTCCCCCCCCCCCATTTACTCTCCCCCTTTTTGTGGCCTTTGCTTCTAGGTCCAGAGTTGACTGTTACAGACCAAACTGCTATGAATCCTCTGGTTAGTTTCTGTCTTTGCCATGTTGAGTTTTAATCATTCTAGTGTTTTAGGGAAAGAAAGTAATTAGAGAAATATTGAACAGGAGGTAGCTAGTCTTTATTAAGTTCTTACATTGGAATTTGCGTCTGTTTCGAACACGCAAGTCCTTGGTTCATACCTCAGCGCTGGACTAAACCAAGAAGACGAATTGTGTCAGGCGGTTGGTTAGCCTTGCACTTTGTGGCATTCCCTTCTTTAATCCTCTGCACTTGACTCTGAACTTGGAAACTTAGGTTCAGAGAGGTTGGGTGACTTTGCTAAGAGCAGGAATGACTCCTCAGAGGAAGAGGGGCGTGCAGCCCAGTGCCATCCCAATGCTTCTGCTCCCACCACCTAGGACATGGGCTGTGGAGTTGGAGTCCCCTCACCAGCAGGTCTAGGCTCCCATGGCCCAGGCAGACATGGAAGTTCTGCCTCCCAGGGTGCCACTGCCTCAGACAGTTTGGGCTCAGGGTCCTTGAAGAGAAGATGGGCAGGTGACCTTCTGATCCGGAACATGGTGTCACAGATCTTGCAAAGTCACTTTCCGTGGGCCTAAGTGTCACAATGCCAAGAGTAAGTGGGTATGCTTCCCTTCAGACTCATCGCTTGCCTCAAGTGCTGGGCTACGAATAACTCCGACTCGCTGTTTAAAACTGTCTGATTGCAGTTTCTCAGACGAGTATATTATAGGTCATGCTTTTTCATATTTCTGTGGATGAAATTGTGGTTTTGCAAATTACTCAGGAAATTGCCCTTCCACTTTTTTTTTTAAAGACAAGTAAGAGACACAAATAAGACACAATTTAAAATTCAAACGTTGCCACCAAACCTTTCTCCTCACCGCAGGGAGGGGTTGCGGCCACACAGAATTGAGTGTAGTTCTGGGTGCAGGTTTTCTTCTTCTCTGCGTTTGTTTTGTTTTGATGTTGTGTGCTTGTGTTGCTGAATTGGAATATATGACAACGACTCTTAAAATAATTCTGTGACCATTTCCCCTTCATTTCTAAGCACACTGCCGCATCTTTCTTCGTTTCTTCCTTTCCTGTGAATGTCTGATCTGGCATCCTTTCTCTCAGATTGTCCCCACATTGACTCCTGTTTTAAAATTCCTTTTTCTCTTTGCTTTTAAATTGTGTGTGTGTGTGTGTGTGTGTGTGTGTGTGTGTGTGATGTGTCTATGGGGACATGTGCATGCCACAGCCTACATATGCTACATATGGTCAGAGGAAACTTTGTGGAGTCTGGTTCACTCTTGCCCTTTATGTTTGTTTTTGGACTTGAGCTCAGAGTTTCAGGCGTGAGCAGTGAGTGATTTTACCCACCGAACCATCTCACCTGTCTTTTCTTGGCTGTTTTTCAGACCAGCTCTTACTGTGTTGCTCTGGTTGCCTTTAAACTCGCTATGTGGTCCAGGCTCTACTCTAAAGTCTTCCTGCCCTCAGCTTCCTGCATGCTGGGATAACACGTGTGTCATACTATGCTTGGCTTTTGACTCCTTTTTCAATTTTAAATTATGCATATATGTCCCTGTGTGGGTATGTACATGTGAGTACAGGTTTACAGAGGCCAGAGGTGTTGGACCCTATTGATCCACCTGATTAAACTAGGAGCTGGGAGCCAAGCTCTCCCGACCATGGCTCTTGTTGTTACCAAATCTGCAAAGAGATCCTGATTTACTTGTGTTCATTCCGTAAGTCCTCTTGAGATCATTTAAGAAAAATATTTTTTATTATGTGTATTTATTTATTCATGTGTATGTAGTGTGTGTGTGTGTGTGTGTGTGTGTGTGTGTCTGTCTGTCTGTCTGTCTGTCTGTCTGTCTGTCGTGCTCCATGCTTGGTAGTCTTGCGGAGGTAGAGGACTACTTGAGGGAGGGAGTTTTCTTCTACCGTGTGGGTCCCAAGCTTGGGTCATCAGACTTAGCGGCAAGCGCCCTTACCTGCTGAGCTGTTTTGTCCGCCTTCTTCCTTAGATCTTGGTGGTGGTGGGTAGACCTTGGTTTGTAGTAGAACTGGAATTGGGAAGAGGTAAGTGATATTGGTTTTCCTAGTCCAGTCTGAGCTGTTATGAAATGCCACTGTCAGCATGGAAGATAACCCTGAGACTAGTATGCCCCTTTTCCTGCCTCTGTCACAGTTTAGTAAGGTCTGGTTCTTCTATGTCTCTCTCTTCTCCTGTGAAAACAACAAGCTCACCTCTGTTCACTTCCAGTCCCAGGCTTTGAAACACTGCCTGACATTCACTGAACGGGTTCTCACTAAAATTTGTTACACTCACGAGAACATTTTCTTTCCATTGTTTCTTCGTACTGAGATGAATTGTTTTCTGAGAGAGGGTCTCACTGTGCAGCCCCGGCTGGCCTGGAACTCTGTGCAGACCAGGTCGCCCTTGAACTCACTGAGCTTTCTCTGCCTTAAGCCTTCTGAGTGCTGGGATTGACAGTGTGGGCCACAATGATGGTCTTAGATAAGTCTGCAGCTAGATTAGCTGTAGTGTCTGTCTGTCTGTCTTCTGTCGGTCTCTTCATCCTTTCTTATACAGAAAGGATGCTTTTGCGTTCTTCCCGACAGTTCTTCCAAGTAGTAGACGCCCAGTGTCTATTAATCTATTCTGGGCTGTAATGAGTTAGATTCAAGTATTTCTGCCTGTTGATTAGTAACTGAGGTTCAACAAATCTTTATTTGTAAACTTCAGAGGGTGGGGGCTTCCTGCGCAGGTCATGTGGGCTCTGGTTTGACAGTGCCCGAGAATGATGTTCTATCTCGGCTGTACTGAGGCTCTGTCCTGTGCGCAATGTCTGTGTGTTTATTGTCACCCACAGCAAGTAGATTCGTTTCTACATAAAGCAGCATCTGTCCTTTCTCTCACTCTTAAATTATGCTTTGTGTTTATTTATATATTTTTAATTTAAACCTTCAAAAATCAGTCTGGTTTTGTTCTCAGGGCCAAAAGACCCTTCTCAGAGGTATATTTTTAGTGTATGTTGTGGAATACGTCATGACTTTTATAGGAAAGAAACGGTACAAGGATAGGCAGCCCAAGTGGTGCGCTGTTCCCTGGGCCACCCTTTGCCATTGGCTGTGTTATTTAAAATAGATTAACTTGACCTTAGGAGGCAATGGCGTACAGTCAGCTCCCTGCGTTTGTCGGCAGTGAGTATCCCGCTAGTCTCGGGTAGCAGAATTGATGATATCCACCAAGGGGAATTGAGTGGTTTATAAGAGAAAACATTCTGACATCTCCTTACCACAGGGGTTTACATGAAGGATGTTGCTCCGTAAACAGCGGTTATTTAATGCACAACACCACCCTGTGATGGTAGTGGTCCTTTCCCTGAGTTTGTATATCTGTGTAACAGGATCTGCTGTATTTTGTATACACTGAGAATAAAGGCTGTCAGATTTGTTAAGGGCTGTACAGGACTATTCATGCCCTAAAAAGTAGGTTACTGACTCTTTGCCTGCCTGTAGCCCACAAGATCTGTAACCATGGGCCCAGGAGCTTTGTCATGCCGCACCCCTTGGGTGGCTACATCCTGTATTGTTTTGTGGTCGCCTTTCATAGGTTCCCCAACTGAAGCCCATGGATGCCAAGGTTGACTCTGTCTAGTCTGGGCCTCTTAGAAAAAGTCCAGTGTGTTCTGACTCTCACCTTTTCTGAAGGCACGTAATACAATTAGAAAATGTATCTAAACAGTGTTTTTATATGATGAAATAGTAACCATCTGTTTTTATAGTTCAGCAATTATATAGTAGAACAGCCTATTATTTATGCTCTCACCTATAGTCCCCACTTCAGAGCTAAAGGCCAAGTTCATAAAGAGACTTACAAGGCCTGGATCATCTGGCCCTTGACATCAATTCTCTATCTATCCCTGTCCACAGCCTGTAGGCCCACCTACACATTCGACACACTGGCTCCTTCATGTACTTTAAGCCTTTCTCGAACAATCACCCTCTCAGTGAGGTTTCCTCTGCTCATTTAAAATGATTTAAAATGGGCAGGGCAGTGGTGGCGCACGCCTTTAATCCCAGCACTTGGGAGGCAGAGGCAGGCGGATCTCTGAGTTCGAGGCCAGCCTGGTCTACAGAGCTAGTTCCAGGACAGCCAGGGCTACAAAGAGAAACCCTGTCTCGAAAAACCAAAAAAAAAAAAAAAAAAAAAAAAAAAAAAAAACAAAAAACAAAAAACAAAAAAACCCCAAAAAAAAGATTTACAACGAACTTCCCTGACACCTGTCCTGCTCTGCTCTTCTGTGCTTTATCTTACCCTGGAATATGCTGGTCACTTAAAGTAAGTTGTCTGTAGGATGTAAATTCCAGGAGGGTGGGATTTGGTTGGCTCTCTGCTGCTGCTGTTGCCCTGGTGCCAAGGATGCAACATAGTAGTAGTTCATATATTTGTTGAGTGGTTACTGTCAAACTTAGAACTGGAACAGATCTCTGGCTGTCACGTGTATCTTAAATGGAATTTCTAGGCGCACGCCTGAGATCAGCTTTTTAAACAAACAAACAAACAAACAAGCAAACACATAAACATTTATTTATCTGTATATGAAACAGTCTTTTTACAGTTGTTCAGATTTGCCTGAACTTTACTGTGTGACCAGGCTGGCTACCTTCCTGTCTCGGTCTCCCCAGTGATTATCTGAATGTCAGTTTATCAGAGAGGTGGTCTCAAGGAGCACAGGTAGGAGGCTCGGTGGCCAGCCAGGTGTTTGAGAAAGGCTCATTGCTGAGGAAGGATTTGGTGCTTTGGGCAGCAGCTTCCTGCTGAGTGCATCAGGGAAGTTTATGGATGTTTTACTCCAGCGGTTGCTGAGAGCTTTCTCCTGCTGGCTATTCCTGTGTACATTTTTGGTACCTATCTCCAGTGCTGGGAGAAAAAGTTATGTAAGAAAGTTATACTCTCATTGCTAAGGTATCAAGCCTACTGTTACTGCTAAGGTATCAAGTCAAGCAGAGTTGGTTGTGTGTGTGCTTTTAATGGGCCACGGTTATGTTTTCTGCAGTAAGGCTAATCTTTTACTTTGTAGGGAGACAAGGCTTGCAGCTCTCTTTATAGACAGTGGCATGATGGTGCAGTTAAAAGGCTCTCTCTCATCTACTGATGATAAGCCGTGTTTCAAAATTATTGCTATATGCAGGATTAACTGGACTGTCAAACTGCTTGTAGACTAATCCACAAATAGCAATTAATTGATGGGTTGTAATTAAGACTTTGGACTCAGTCTGAATAATGGAGAGCTGGGTGTTAGGGGGCAGATGCTTTTGAGCTATGCTTGCCCCTCTGAAAACGGAGATGATGAGGCAGCTGCTCTGTAGGGCTGGTGGAGGAATGAGCTGGAAACGAGGAGGCCACATGGCTCTGGGCCTGCGCACATTGAATGCTCAGAAAGTGTTGGCTTCTGTTATTGTTCCCCATTTGAAAGGGCTTCGGGGAGAAGAAAGATTTTTTTCTTGGGGGGATGGAGATTTCGGTACATTGCTCTCTGCGGGAACTTTTCAAGTCCAGAAACAACCTTCATCTTTCTGTCTGATTCACAGGCTCTTTCTAGAGGATTGGTTCAGACAAATGGGGAAGAAGCCTGTAGCTTGATTTCCCATGTGTTTGGTGGAGGTCTGTGCCTACATGGTCATGGTGAGGAGTTGATCTGAACAGTTGTTCTTAGGTTCCAGGTTGTGATAGTTTGGAGATGGCAAGTTCCTGATTTCTTGGTGTGCTAGGCAGGCCAGTACCATCACCAGTGATCCTTGAGATCCGGACACCGAGGTTCTCTAATTTTTCTGGTACCACGTCTGGGCTCCTACACTAAAAATGTCTGAGGTGGTAGTGATCCTTAATGGTTAGTTATATAGGTTTGACGTCAGCCTGCCTGGCTCTTCCTTTTCTCATTAGAGACTATGTATGGGCTAGTTAATTGGCAGAATATCAGTTCTCAGTGGACAGAGAGAATAATGCCTGTGTCATAGGGTGGCTGTCACAGTTTTTGTCAACTCAACACAAACCTGGACATAACTGGGAAGAGCAAATGTCATTTGAGAAACTGTCTTCATCAGATTGGCTTGTGGACCTCTGTGTGAGTCATTTCCTTGATTAATGATTGATATGGGAGGGCCTGGCCATGTTATCCCTGAGCAAGTGGGCCTGGATGTCTCAGAAAGGTAGCTGAGCAAGCCAGCTGTGGTTTCTCTTTCAGTCCCTGCTTCCAGGTTTATGCCTTGGCTTTTCTTGATGATGGGCTGTGTACCCTGTAAGCCAAATAAAGCCTTTCCTCCCCAAGTTGCTTTTGGGCACAGTTTTAGCACAGCCACAGAGAAGCGAACTAATATAGTGCTGTGAGGACTGCATGAGATAACGTATGTTGAATATCTAGTGTTTTCCTTGGTTCCTAAGTAATAATGGTCAACTGTGATTATTTTTAGTTAAAAAATGGACACCCAGCACTGAGTTCCCTCCTCAAAGGCAGAATTTTGCTTATCTGCCCTAGGGAAATTTGCCAGTTTGTAGAAACATTTTTCGTGTTGATTACGGATTGGGTGGTATTGACACATAGTAAATAGAGGTCAGGAAGGGTGCTAAATATACAATGTACAAGAAGCTCATCAAAATTATCACTAAGGCTGAGGTGGAGGAAGCCAGCTCTGAGGTCTAGCTTCATAGGTAGGCTAGGAGTCTGAGTTAGGGGTGGTAGATTAGTAAGCAAAAACTCTTGTTTGTAGGTCCCACGGACTTCTCCAGATGCTTAGGTGAAAGAGCTTACTTACCTGTGTGATCTCATTCTCCTTTTAACCATGAAAGTTTATCTTCAGAAGTTGTTAGTCACTGACAGTGAGACTCAAGCTAGGCTCCGCCTGGCTACCTAGGGCTTCCATATTCCAAATGTCTTGATCCTATAGTCTGGGATCCTGGGGTCCTCCTGTTGGGGGATTATTGTGAAGGTTTTAGATAGGTGCCAGACACAGTACAATATGCTTAGTGACCTCAATGAAGATAGTTCTAGAAATAATGTGCTCTCCCAAATTTTCCAGCCAGAAATCAGAAAGTGCTCTGACATATCTTCAAGCAATTCTGTTTATCTGCCACAGGCTCCTGCTCTTTATGATTTATGCCACTAATTCTGTTGATTTCCTTCCTCCTTGTGGGTGTTTTTCATGCCTGTGCCTTGTAACTGTAAATCTGCCTGACTGTCTTCTTTGCTGCATATGTGTTCCTTGCAGGAAGCACCCTTGTTTTGTGTATTGTATAATCTCTGCTCTGTGTAGGTACTTAGGAAATCTTTGTTGAAATTTTCAGAGGGTTAAAAACTAGACATGATTTTTACATAAAAATTCTTGCCTCAGATCTTGTTGGCGAGGAAATCCACTTTTTATTTTTAAAGCATATTAAATATACTTAGCCATATGTCTGACTTTTCTGTGATGATTTAAGATGGTTGTCTGCCAGTTGTTGTAGCATTTTGAACTGTAGAGAAAATATTGAATTAATTGTGTTGGAGGTCTTAGCGTGCCTTTATTCTGGCCAGATGTAAGCAGCAGTTGCTTACGTAATGTGGCCATGGGAGGCACCATTTTGGCTTGATTTAAATAGAATCAGTATCTTACCACCTGGATTCTTGGCTAGTCCTTGGAATTTACATCTGATAGAGTGTGTTCATTTCCTTCTCCAGCTATCAGCCTGCTTCTGTCTGTGTGCCTTGGTTAAGAATTCAAAGCTCAAGTTGTGAAAAAATAACTTTCTTTGGTGTCGGAGTGTGTGTTTTATTTTATTTAATAAAAAGTATATGATCAAGGTTTTGGTTTCTAATCTTTGAGAAATCATATGCTATTGTGATCTTATATAGCTATTGATCACTATATATAGTTGATCTGTATGTCAGTCTAATTTTTTCACATTTACACAATATGTAAAATACAGAAAGATGTTAATGGGGAAAGAAAATGTATGCACATAACTTAATATTCTACCCTAGAGAAATGTATATGCTAACATTGTATTTTTATATATCCATCCATACTTACACACACACACACACACACACACACACACACACACACACAGTAGGTACATTGGGGACTAATTTTTTCTTTACTAAAATAAAATTTTATAACAGTACTTGATGGAACTTTGTGCCTAATAAAAATATTGTGGACTTTACCCCCTCTTCCCCTTGCAAACAAAAACACAGATCTGGCTGACCTAGGACTTGTTATGTAGATTGTCCTGGCCTCAAACTCAGGAATCTTTCTGCCTCTTCCTCCTGACTCTGGGATTAACATTGTGGTCGACTGTCTGTTGACTTAATAAATTTTTTAAACACATATAAATTTACTTAGCCATCCCAATGGCTGTTTGGTTACTTTATAGTATACTTTTTTTTGCATGATTTTGATGAATATCCTCCTATCTATCTAATTTTTAGTGAACAGATGTCTGGAACTAGTTGTGTGAACTCATGTGAATATTTCCTTTTAGATGGGAATATGTCAGGTTATAGCCCTTTAATGGGAGTGTGGGGACCCTGGTTCTTTGCATCCCTCACTTGACATGCTCCTCAGTACTTTCTACCTGAACTGTTTTTTATGGCAGTCACTCTGAGTTTGTGTATTGAGATCTGGAGTGAGTGACAGAGACTGGGGTCAACTGGAAGGGTTTACCTTATTCAAAAGGGAAGCTTTCTGATCTGCTGTGGTCACCTGTCATGTACTAACATTGGCTCAGGTTCATTAGCTCTTTCAGGTTTTCAAGAAACCCCAAAAGCTTAGAATTTTCAAAGACATAAATTTCACCAACTTTTAAGTGTTGGTTCAGCGTTCTTTTGAAAACATGGGTGAACCCAGTAGAGCGCATCTGGGAGCCATCTTGGGTCCCCACGTGACAAGTTTGCTCTGCTTCCTCTATGCGTTAGTTTCTCATCCGTGCCTGTCATACTTCATCTCTTTGAAAGTAGCAATCATATTTCTTATGTCTGTGTTCTCAGGGCCCAGGATGGTGACCAGCTCATAAGAAAGGCCAAGAAATGTGTGTTGAAATGAATAATACATTCTGGAAGTGGTTTAGTTTGGCACCAAAACTTGTCCATGTATGTTCATCGAGGCCCAGCTGGTGACAGCTCTCCAATTCCAGTTGAGAAGAGCTGGGGAGAGAGTATATTTTGACAGCTGATTATAATCGCTGGAATATTCTGTCTCAGGGCTCTGGTCTGTTGAAACTTAGAACTGGGTGCAAAATCACATCTTGAAATTGACATTCATATGGATTTGAATTCCCAGTGTGGGAATAGAATCTATTTTCTGCTTAGAGATGATTTCACTGTGAAATGTATAGCCTTATAAATAAAAAGAATGAGCAGGCTTTATGTTTAGGAATGGTGTGTGTGTGTGTGTGTGTGTGTGTGTGTGAGCATGCATATGCCTACATGTGAATGTGTGGGTATGCATGCAAGTATGTACCAGAGGATAACACTGTATCTTGTTCCTAAGGCGCTGTGCCAGTTAGTTTTTATATTAACCTGACACAAGCTAGAGTTCTCTGAGAGGAGGAAACCTCAATAGAGAAAGTGTCTCCATAAGATTGGGCTGTAGGCAAGCATGTAGGGCATTTTCTTAATTAGTGTTTGATGGGGGGAGGGCTCATTACCCAGCGTTGTATATGGTGACACCTCTGGGCTGGCTGGCGGTCTTAGGTTCTAGGAGAAGGTAGGCTGAGCAAGTCAAAAGGAGTAAGCCAGTAAGCACCACTCCTCCATCGCCTCTGCATCAGCTCCTGCCTCCAGGTTCTTATCCTGTTTGAGTTCCTTTCCTGACTTTCTTCTAAGATGAACTGTGATAAGGAGGTGTCAGCAAAATAAACCCTTTCCTCCTCATGTTGCTTTGGGTCATGGTGTTTCATCACAGCAATAGAAACCCTTTACTAAGACAGACGCTATCTATATTTTCCCTTCCTACTGTGTAGTATTTGCCTGTGTGATGTGAGAACATGTGTGTTTGTGCCAGTGCACTATTTCCCTTGAGACAGGGGCTTACTGAACCTGGTGGCTGGCCGGCTAGCCTCCGCCATCCTTCTGTCTCCCGTTCCCCACTCCTCAACAGTGGTGGGGCTACAAGCACTTGGGGGCATGTTTTGCTTTTCATGTAGGTGCTTGGGATCTGAACTCTGATTTTGAACATTGGAGCCATCTGTCTGGCCTGGACGGTTTTAAATAGTACAGGAAAGTGCCTGATACCATCTTTTTGGGATTTTCTACAGACAAGCCAGGATTCCAGCCTTTCTTCCGAGAGTAGACACGCTGTTAGACCTTGGTGAACCTCTGGGGCCATTGTTAGGTGGAAGCTGTCATTACCCTCGCTGCTTTCCTGCCTGCATAATGGATTGCTCTGTGTTACATAATTGATGCTGAGGAACAGACTCAGTGTTTCAGACCAGAGGCTTAGTCCATGTGGCTTTTCCATCAAGGAGCCAAGGAAGGGAAGGGATGCTGCAAGATCAAAGCGGTGCAGTCGCTCGTGAAAGCCAGTGCAGGCTTAGGGCTCGTGGGTTGGGTTTGTGTGTCCTTCCCATTGTTGGGCACTTTCCACGTCTCTGTACCCCTGTCAGAATGGAACATCCTGGTACAGTGTCCAGGAATTCAGTTTTTAGATAGCATAGTTTAGATGTAATTTAGAACTTCACGTGTGAGACAGAACTAAAGTATTTTCAAATTGAGACTAAATGATCAGCTTCCTGTGTTTTCAGAGCCTCATTTGTGGCATCCAGATGTCCCCGTCCCAGCATGAAACTTGGCCTTGGTTTGCTCCTTTGAAATGCTCAAAGATGTAGTGTAGAGTGCAGTGCATATATGCCATTGTTGTTTGTGTTGTGGACCTTTGGTAGAATTTCTGCCCTTCTGTCTATGTTGAAGAATCTAGATGTGTTAAAGACGGCTGCTCCAAAGTTTAGCACCTGGGAAAAATGTATTTGCTGCAGCTCGGACTCTAAAGCTGCCTAGCTGCTGAATCCTAGGTGAATATGTAATTAACACATTTTGTTCCACGCCGCTAAGGTTTCAGGGTTGGTTGTTTTTGTGGGACTCCAATAACAGTATAGTAGGTAACTGAGACAGTGGGTTCCCCTTCTAAATTGCTAACACATGGTCAAAAGCTAGGTCAGTTTGGCAAGGAAAAGATCATAGATTGTAAGGATATAATAAGCATTCATTTTAGCCAGAGACTATCGTTTCTGATAGTTGTATCCTGAGATGTCCTGGCTTTCTCCCATGGAATCTGTGAGGTGAATTTGTTTTTCTAATAACTTAATTTTCTATTCAAACTAAAAAAAAAAAAAAAGAAAAAAAAGAAAAAAGAAAACGTCTTTTGGAAGCAAAGAACATTATTTCAATGTTGGTATGTTTATATAGAAAAGCCAGTAAAGGAAATATCCCTGTAACTGTTGGCTATTTGTGTCTCTGTAACTCCTTGGGAAAATACTGACATAAGGAAGAAAGGAGACCCAGCTTTCTTGTGCGGTGTGAATCTGTGATATTTTAGCTAAAAATGTAAGCTCATGCTAGTCTCTGTGAAATAAATTATCTCGGAAAAAAAGATAATTGTGAGGAGAAGCCATTGATGGGGATATAATTTCTGGTTGTTATTCTTGAAGACTGTTGGTGGAAGAGACCTATCCATGGGGCTTAATAACACATGGTGGCTCACTTTGCTTTCTGAATTCGTAAGGGCAAAGAGATATTTAGAAGAGATGGAGAGGTGTGTGGGCTTGTGCATCTGTTAACAAGCATGGGCACTCACCTCAACGCTGCTGTAGCACCGTAGGCCTGGATACAGGGAAGGAAATGATCAGCTTTGGAAACACTGACTGGCAAATTGAATTGAGGTGAGCATAGCCTCTATCAGAATTCCCCAGGGGACTGACTGGCTTTACAAGGTGAAGGCATCTGGAGTGGTAGCTTCATTAGCTATTTTGACTCAAGTTTCAAAACCTCTAGTCCTTCTGTCCCTATTACAAAGAGTAGTGCACAAAACAACCCCCAATTTGGAATCAGCCAGGATAATTTTGAATATGGGAATGACAAGGTCTCAGCTTAGACAGTATGGAATCAGAATCTTGGGGGCAGGGACAGGTCTTCTGTGCAGCCACAGTGTAAAATCAGTTCTGGCTAGTGGTGGGAAGTCCATAGTTTGAAGCTCTAGGCTTTATGGTGCTGATTTTCAAATTCTAATTTTCTAATAAGTGGCTGCAGACCCCATTGTATACTGAAAGCACTGTGGTTTAGAGAAGCCGGAATACTGGGAGGGTAAACTTGACTTATCTGAGGGAGCTGCATGTTGGCATTTGCTTTCAGACTCCAGGGTAAGACTGTAATGCATGGGGAGGGACCTTTTCTTCCATGGCACATTATCCCTTCTGAAACAGAGCCAGACATCCAGAGGCAAGACCATGCAGCCCAGTAGAACACACTGTGGCGACTAACTGTCCTTTACATTTTGTACCTAGGCTAGTAGCTACGTGTGGTGTGGCAGTGCTGGTCTTGGACTGTGGCTGCTACTGTGTCTGAGGAACTGAGCTTGACATTTATTTCATGTACATATAAAGAATTCAAATCTAGGAAGCCACACATGGCTAATGTCTACCATACTGCATTAGTACAGACAGAAGGATAGCCATGAATATTTGGTGTCACATCTACACGCTCTTGAAATATGGTAGGAGTGACACTTTGGTGTGATGGTTCCTAAGTTTGAACTTGATATTGATGTTGTTTGTTTGTTTTTTGCCCATCACCTCCACTTAAAGACGTTGAGTGTATGGCAGTGTGCAGATTTCCCTGAACAGTTTGTATATGTATAGAACAATTATTTATCATGAGGCTAGGGATAATCTTTTTCCTATTGACTTCTCTGTCCCCCAAACCTACTAAGTATCTTGGAATTGGATTGGGAAAAAAAAAAAAACTTTTTAAAAAGGAGTTCTTTATTTGTGTGTGTGCTTATGTGCGTTTATGTGTCCTACATGTGTGCAGATGCTTTCAGAGACCAGAAGAGTATGTTGAATCTCCAGGAACTGGAGTAGCAGGCAATTGTCGGATACCTATTAGGGTGCTAGAACCTGAACCCCCAGGGTCTCTGCAAGAGCAGTATCAGTGCTCTTAACCACTGAGCTATCTCTCTAGCCTTCTGGAAAATCATTTTACTTGGAGGATTGTGCTTGGGGGCTCTGGGCTACCCTGAGGTTGTATAGTTAAAGGTTTTCTAAAAATGTGTTTTTCAAGTCCAATGCTTTGGTTATAATTAATAATAAAAGTTCAAATGGTTTCGAATGGCTTAAGAGGATTAGTTGATGCATATAACTGAGAATTTCAGAGACAGAGCTTCAGTCAGTGTTTGATCTGCCTCAGCCATCAGACCTTCGTATGATGCTCACCCGTGCTGCCTAGACTCACTCCTATGAGCGCGTGCTCCTCTCCCGCTACACGGGAAAGCCGGGATTGTCAGAGCGCCCTCCCTCGCTGTCACTCCTTCAGGTTTAAGTTACCTCACTGTTGTGTAGATAGGGGATGTGCTCTAGAGGAATGGAAGGGTAGTGGTGGTGCATGCTTTCTCTCTCTCTTTTAAATAAAGAGAGAGGTTTTATTGTATGGTCCTGGCTGACCTGGAACTCACTGTGTAGACAAGCCTGGCCTTGAACTCACAGAGATCTGCCTGTCTGTGCTACTGCTGGGATTAAAGATGTAATCACTATGCTCAGTTTATGTGCATTCATAGTCCTAGCTGAAGGAGAGGCCCCTATGCCATACAGTGTGTGCCGAGTCACTTAGTTCTGTAGCATTTATGTCAATTATCCAGGCTCCTACAGGTAAGCGCCCTTGGAGTATGGAAGTGAGATTAGTCCTCATCTGGATCTGGACCTCGTGATTTCTGCACAGCGCCTTTCTCTCCCCTTCCCCCGACCTTTGGGGGATGTTAGGGAATATCTGAGTACAAATTTGGGTTTTATAATTGGAAAGTACTACTGGCAGATGGTGAGCGGAGGCCAGGGATTCCACTCAGTGTCCTCTTATCTACCGGACAATACCAGATGGGGAAACCTGTATCTCTAGACTCGAACCAGATGCCTTCCTTCATCATAGCCACCCACTTGTTATGCTCTTAGCCGAAGCCAGCCTCCTTCCTTACTGTTGTCCTCCTGGAGTGTAATGGCTGCAGGGCAGTAATCCCAGCCATGGGTTCTGCTCTCCTGACTAAGCTGTAGCTGGCAGCCAGCGCATTTGTATATGAAGTAAATATGAAGTAAATAAACGAACCAAGCAAGAGGGTTGCCTTTTTTGGGTGGGAAGTTTTCTCGAGGTATGGAGATGGCTCTGGGGCGATCAGAGGATTAACTCAGGCGCTCTGAGTAGGCTATAGAATAATGGGTGTACTGTAGATTCCTAAAGGGTAGAGTGAGAACCCATCAGACAGCACGTTCTCATTCTGCTGGCAGAGCGGAACAAGCAATGACTTGAAAGAGGAGACTAGGAGATAAATAGCCAGCACCAACCCATTCTGGGCAAGTGACAAGAGACACTGAACTTGTTAGCTGGCTGAGACTGCAGTGGGGTCACTTGCTAAGAAGGTTCCAAGGCTATCAGTGGTCACCAAAGGCTGGAACAGGCTCTCCTGGGATCTAGCCCCCAAGGGGACATGTTCTATGTGAGGCAGGGTATTGCATGGGTGACAGTTCATCTTCCATCCCTTACCAGATGTGTGACCTTGAGAATGCTGCCTAACCTCTCTGCTCAGTTTCCTCATCTCCAAGAAGAGATGACAGTAGTTCTTGGCACTCAGTACCTGGCTTAGGGCCCCATAGCTCAGTGCTTAAGAATTCTGGCATCTCAGGGTTTAAGAGCTGGCTCTAAACACCGTGGTGGTTGGAAGGTGAAGAGGACTATGTCATTTTGGAGGAAGAGCATGGCCAGGTGCTGTTCACTGGGCAGTCTTTGGAGGTTGGGGAGCAGCCTGCTTTTACATTTCCTACTGGGTGCTAGCAGAGAGTTACAATGTGAAAGTATGGAGGGGCAAATCGTGGGTGCAGGTGGTAGGCACCGGAGGTTGCACAAGTGGTTATAGGTGCATTTTTTCTTTCTGGCTTTGTAAAACAACAAAGCAAAGGGGCTGGAGAGAGGGCACCTTGGTTAAGAGATTAAGAGCACTTGTTCTTCCAGAGGACTTGTGTTCAATTCCCAGCAACCACATGGTGGCTCACAACCCTCTGTGTTCTGCTCATTAGATCAAGTGCTCTCTTCTGGCCTCCGTCAGGCATTGCATATGATGTGTATACATAGGTACAGGCAAAGCACTCATATAAATTAAATTTAAAACAATTTAAAAATTAAAAATGTAAAATATTAAATGTAGATGCTTAAGTGTGCGCAAGTGTGCATGTGCACACACATACTGTCTCTTTGTCTCATGGTTGTATGTACACTGCCTCTTTGTTTCATGGTTGTATGTATGTAGTACACACATACACACACACTGCCTCTTTGATTCATGGTAGTATGTATGCAGTACACACATATACACACACATACTGCCCCTTTGGTTCATGGTTGTGTGTATGCAGTACACACACACACACACACACACACACACACCCTACCTCTTTGGTTCATGGTTGTGTATATGCAATACACACACACACACACACACACACACACACCCACACACACCCTGCCTCTTTGGTTCATGGTTGTGTGTATGCAATACAGCTAACAATGATTATGGATCTCCATCTCTGACTAAGATAAAAGGCGGAAAAAGGAAAAAAAAAAAAAAAAAGAAATGGCTCCAAGGTCATAAAGCAACCAGCTGATATCAATTTCCAAAGGAGAGCAGAGGTGTTTGCTTTTCCTTTTCTCCTTTCTGTTCCCAGCATGCTCATTCTGATGGCTTCCCCGCTGCCATCTTTCTTGTGTTTGTGTAGCAGTCCTTAGTTCTTCTCAGAGCTGGGAAGCTTCCAGCTTTCTCACCTGTCCTCTGCATCCTGCTGTCTGCCTGTTTTTGTTGGGCTTCACCTAAGCACCACACCGATAACTCAGTGGCAGAATTTAATTCAGTATCTGTTAGTTCAGCCTTGTATTTATTTGCTTGAGTGCACATGCACGTGTGTCCTCCTGTGTGAGTGTATGAGGCTAGGGGTTAGCCTCAGGTGTTCCTTAGATGCTGTGTACCTTTTTACAAGGCTTCTCACGGACCCGATACTTGCTGATTTGGCTAGGTTGGCCCCAGAGCCCAGGGGATCCATATCTCTACCTCCCCAATGTTGGTATTAAGCTTGTGCCACAGTGTCCTGCTTTTTTCTTACCTGGGTTCTCTTGGAGAAGCAAGCTCAAGCTCTCCTGCTTACAGCTCAAGCCGTCTCCCCAGCCCATCTCAGACTTTGCTCCCAAAGACTGCGTGCATGCACTGACCCTCAGCATGTGCCGAATGCGCCTGCTCCATTCCCCAGTGTTGCAGATCAGAACATGACTGCCGGGCTGAGGTCACCAGAAGTTGTCAGGTAGTCACAGTCTCCCTAGGTATTTGCATGCATGCAGTTGCCTGGATGCTTTGCCTGTGAACAGTGGTGAGACCTTTGTGAGACTGTGCTGGATCACTGAGTGCTTGTGGTATGGTCCCCTCCTGGAGTGCTGAGGTCTCAGGGAAGCTGAGGCCCAACACTGCTGACAGTCCTTACACCCTCCTCAGGGAAGAGCTATGTGTGCCTGGGCAAGGGCAAGCGTGGCCAGCTTGGCTCATTACAGAGCGGCACTGTTTATCCATCTGTGGCCACACCCTGCACGTGTCTAGACATAAGTGTCCGCATCTTCCAGCTCTGACTAAACACTTCTCAGCGGTCCAGGGAAAGGAACGTGGATTTTATGGATCTCACCAGGTTCTACTGGCTTAAAGAAACATGTGTAGCATAAAATGGCCTGTTGCAATCATTTTTAAGCGTATTAGGTGTTAGGCATGTGTATGCTGTTGTAAAGCCATCACCTGTACCATTTTTTTGGCAGTGCAGTTCCCCTTTGCCCGTGGCCCCTAGCAGCTGCCACTTTAGTTCTCCCTTGGAAAATGGCTTAGGAGCAGTGTATCTGTGGATGCATATTATTTGGCTTTTTGTAGCTGGCTCATTTCATGTATTACCATGATTTCCAGGCTCATACACATTGTCACTTTTGTCATGATTTCCTTCCCTTTAAGGCCGAATTAATGTCCCATTGCTTGTGTAGGCCGAATTAATGTCCCATTGCTTGTGTAGGCTTCATTTTTACTCACTGTTGATCTGTTTAAGGGGAACTGTTTTCTCTTTCCCCCGTTGTCTGTCTGTTTTAGCTTCTGCTCAGAAGCAGGTGTATGTTATCAGATTTTATTTAGTTCGTTTTTTTCTTTTTGAGACCAACTCTTCCATGTATTGGGCCTGTCTGGCATCAAGTTCATTATGTACACGAGAATGGCTTCTCCTGATCCTCCTGCCTCTGTCTTCCTCATTCTAGGATCACAGGCATGTATTGTCTTGCCTGGTTTTATTCAGTGTTGCGGGGGTGGGGTTTAAAGTTTTCCTTGGTCTTTGGTCCCCTCCCTTCTGCTTCTGTTCCTTCTTGCTTTTTCCTTGCTTTCTCAGGTTTCTCAGTGTCAAGTCCCTAGCTCTGAAGGCTGATGGTGCATTGTCCAGGTAGAGTGTGGCTAGCAGTGTTAGCTCATCTCTTGGGTGTTTTGAGCAGTTTGTAGATTGTGCCTTAAGTACCTCCAAATCCTTCATCTAATTATCATTTCCACCTTCTTGGGAGGGATGCAATACACTCATTTCTTACATGCCCAAGATTTTGGTTTCATGGAGCCTGGGTTCAAGTGTAGGCTCATCACTGAGCTACTGTGTAATGGTGGACATGTGATTTTTACTTCTGGGAAGTAGCAATACTAAGAAACACCATGTGTTAGCTGCAAGAGTTTAAACGGAATGACATAGTGAACCTCTGACATGGAACACAGAGTAAAAACAGAGCCAAGTGGCTGGTATTTCCAGCTTCGAATCTGATAACTTGATTCTAGGTTTGTGGAGGCACGGAATTGACTATGTAGTTGACTCAAAACACTTCTGTTTAACACTCTGGGTTTTTATAATCGTTCCTGGCACTACCACCTCCACTTAGATTTTATGGAGATGAATTTGTTGGGCCAAGTTTTATGGAGCAGATTTGATAGGAATTCATTCTAAAGTATACTGTTCTACTGTCTTTATGTTTTCCTGTTCATTCTTTTGTGAGATAGCTTGCAGTCTGGGTTTAGTCACCACTCTCTAGAGGAAGCTACAGTGATGATAGGAGAATTCCGCGATCTCCAAGTCACAGTGAGATAGGAAATGCATGGCGATCCTGTCCAGGGAGTTGTGCCAGATGGGGGCTTGGTTAGGCTCTCTTTCTGTTACTTGCCGTAGCTGTGGATAGGATTATAATTTAGTCAGTAGATATTTATTGCTCTAGCTTTAAAAAATAAGTCTGGCGTGGCGGCGCAAACTTGTGATCCTAGAACTTTGGAGCTTGAGGCAGAGGATCCTAAGTTGAAGGTCAGCTTGCACCACGCAGTGCAGTCCTGTCTTACTAACAAAATAAAAATAGGTCTTATGTATATTTATTTATGTGATCATGCTTCATATACTTTAGATAACACATTTAATCATGGCAGAAAATAATACTGTAATCGTTATGAAGATTCTCACAGTAACGAAGCATGTACCATTCCATGTTCCCTGGTACCCTTTTAATGTAGGGTTCCATTATTACAGATTGGCTGGGAGACTTGATGTTGTAATTGAAGATGACCTTGAGCCTTTTTGTTTGTCTGTGTTTGTTTTGAGAGAGTGTGTTACTGTATAGTCCTGACTGACTTGACATTCACTTTGTAGACCAGGCTGGCCTTAAACTCACAGAGATATGCCTGACTCTGCCTCCCAAGTGCTAAGATTAAAGATGTATGCCGTCAGGCCTGGTAAGGTTTTTCATACATCCTGAGTTGAGTTTTGTGTACTGAAAAATGATCCAATCACCAATTTACCACGTACATACACACTGTTATATCTCTTCCAAATGAAGACGCCCAAGTGTCATTAAAGAGAGGCCATTAGGCCTTGTAAGTGTCCAGCAAGGCTTCTGTGGAGGACGTGCTTGTACTGGCTCTTTCACACTTCTTCGAAGTGTTCCAAACTCAAATGCCCGTGGCCCAGTCCTTCCATATGGAGAAAAATAAAGTACCACCATTATATTACAGCCTTGCCAGTGTCCCAGGGTCAGAGCACATTCTTTCACTGGTTCTTTTTTTTTTTTTTTTTTTTTTTTTGGTTTTTTTTTTTTTTTTTTTTGAGACAGGGTTTCTCTGTATAGCCCTGGCTGTCCTGGAACTCACTCTGTAGACCAGGCTGGCCTCGAACTCAGAAATCCGCCTGCCTCTGCCTCCCGAGTGCTGGGATTACAGGTGTGCGCCACCACACCCGGCTCCCCCTGGTTCTTTAATACCAGACACTGTCCCGTGGGCTGAGTTTCTGACATGGAGGTTGTCGCAAAGCTGGCTTTTGGATTGTTCCAAACATGGTAACAATGCCTAATGTGTTTCCTGTTCTTGGGTTAGTGAGCATTCGACACTAAAGTGTGTGACTGCACCTGGATCTGAAGGCTGCAGGGTAAGGTTGGGTCCAGGACCCACTGCATGAGCCTTCAGCAGAGCCTCGCCTGGAGGACAGTTCCTTGGCTCCGATGCTCAGTGTGTGTTGTGTTGTGTTGTGTTGTGTTGTGTTGTGTTGTGTTGTATTGTATTGTATTGTATTGTATTGTATTGTATTGTATTGTATTTTGTTGTAGTTATTTTGCGATGCTGGCAGAGCATAGGGCTTGTGCAGGGTAATGTATTCTATCACTGAGCTGGTGACCCTCTTAGCTTTCTTATTATTTTAAAAATCCGTTCTTTTATCAGTGGAGAGCCATGGTAGGCGTTGTGGGACTTAGGCATGGCTGAGTAGTGAACACTTTACGCAGTATTTTCCCCTGTGAGGATCCAGGCCCCACAGGGACAGAAGCCATCTGTATACTCTGTGACTTGTTAGTGGGTGGGTGAGCAATGGCCTGCCCTTCTCAGGGTGATGTAGTATTGACGATGTGCGGGGAACCTCTGAGCGTCCAGATTTGAGTCAGGTAATCCTGACTCTGAATCTCTTATCTACTCTTGCCTTGGGTTTTGTTTTAAATCTTTTGAAGACGCCATTTAAAAAATTTAAGTTATGTGCCTTATAGAATTGTTTGTGAGCACGAAATAGTGTAACGTCTGAGGAATAGTCACAGAATACTGAGTACATACTGAACATAATAATTATTCCTCTTACTGCCCTTTACCCAGAGGCCTGCTGAAACAGCAAACAAACACACACATCCTGATTTCTGTGTGTGAGCTAATGTGCTGCTTTCACAGGGAACTTGCCCTTTAGAAGTCACTCTGTGTTATTAATCAATAACCAATGAAATTAATAGTGTTTCTTGATCTCCTCTTGTGTGTTAAAAATTCTTTGTGATTGCTCACTTAATCTAAAGTAGGAACTTTTATGCTGTGTTGAATTCCTATGGTTTCCTATTGAATCCTGAGGTCTGGAGTTTAGAGAGAGTCATGTGGTCCAAGTCACTGATATCAGTAGGATGTGTTTTTAGCTCTGTGTGACCACTGCATGCGTGTACCCATGACTGCGGGTGCTCACGATTCAGAGTTGACTGTAGACAGATTAGTGTTCAGAATGTCAATGGAGAAATTCGTGCTGCAGGGTCTTTGCTCACAGTTGGTTGGGTGTGCTTCCTGAGGGGGTTATATTTGTTTACAGAGTTGAGGTGGGGTGTTAGTCTGAGTAGAGGGGACAGCCAGAGCAGTGGCCTGAAGGCAGGAAAATTCCCAGTGTGCTGTGGGCCCCAAGTGTCTGAGCTGAGGGCCTAGCGAGGGAATGGGATAGCATGCTTCCTTTCCCAGCCTGGCAGTGTTTCAGGAGTGCTCATTAACTTGAGTCTTGAAATGATTTGATAAATAAAGACTATTTTGAGAGTATGTGAGAAGAACCCATTAAAAACCGTAACATTCGGCCTCAAATTCTTACCACCAGAAACCCTTTCTCTGGAAACACTCAATGGCAAGATCTGTGAAGGCCTGTGCACTCTGTGGAGTTGCTTGTAAAGGATTGGCTCGCGCATGCATTAGAGAGTTGAAAGCTTACAGCACCTCCTTCTCGTACCATATTCACAGCCAGTTAAAACAGTGAGTTGAATCTGTGTCCTGACATGTAATCAGATGGTACGGTAAATGAAAGAGGTACTTATTCACTGAGTCCATTCTTGGAGCAAATTGACAGCCCACTTGAGTGGGTGTCGAGAACAACATGGGTCACTTACTCATGGCTGCCTCTGGATTGGGTGACATATGCCAGTTAGATTGTCTGAGAATAGCTGGATTATAGCTGACGATATAATTATTTATAGTGTGATCTTTAGGTCTTGTTTAGACAGGGACACACATGGTTATTCTATGTTTTTCTGAGGATTAGAAAAGGCAAGAGTAATGGGAAGAGGCTGTTACACCTGTGGCCTGCTTGAGTCGTTTATAGCAAGCATGCCTTTTTATAAGGCAGCTTGAGTATTATGACTTTACTGTATTAGAGAGTGGCTCATTGCTCTGTTACCATTACATGGCCCTCTCGGATAGAACTCTCTGATAGAGAAATTACCTTTTCTCTTCCTGTGAGAGGAACATCTACTTTGTTCTACTTGAATAAGTTATCCACATAGTTATTGAAGATTCTCATTGTCATACACGTCGGCAGACTTTGCCACTCACCTGAGTTTGCAGAAACCTAGTGGGAGTTGGTATGTTTCCTTCTCCCATTTAACACCGATGCTGTTGGATTGAAATTCACCCTGAGAAAAACAACAGACTCTTTGAAATACTGTGAAATTGTGATCTTCTCATCCCTAGGTTCCTCAAACATCAATTTAGACCCAATAGGAGTCTAAATTATTAAATGAGCTCCCTGCAAACTGTGAGTGTGCCTCAGAGTTGGCTAGAGTCCTCTTTTCTTTGCTTCCCAGTAAAACCCCAGAGGAAATAAGCCTGGGAAGGAAATAGCTGCAATTCAAAAAACAAGTCATAGGGCACTTCGCTGTGCTAGACTCTGTGGTAGGTGTCTCCACATCTGTAAGTGACTTTACATCTGTTTTGGCTCACATTCTTTAATGAGATTGTGCTGCATTATTTTCTTTTATATATGTTCGTGGAAACTGAGGCTCAGAACACTAAGTACCTGACCAAGATGCTTGGGCTGCAAACCAGACTTCTTTGATCTGTAATTTATTCTTTGCTTTTGTTTGGAACAGAGTCTGATGTAGCCTGCATTTAGCCTTGTGTTCTTTATGTAGCGGAGGGTGACCTTGAACTTGGTCCTCCTGTTTTTTGAATACTGTGGTATCGGCATGCACCACCCTGCCTGGCTCTGATTTGGGGTTTGAATGGTAACTCCGCTCATAGAGAGCTTGTCAGCCTCAGCCTTATTGACATTTGACCTGCTGGATTTCTTGTTGGGGCCTGTGGCTGGCACTGTAGCCACATCCCTGGCCTTTATCCACCAGATGCCAGTAACACCTACCCCTTTCTCACACACACAAAAAAAAAAAAAAAAAAAAAAAAAAAAAGCCTTTATAAAAGCCCCCTGAGGGGTAGAGCAGTCCGGGGTTGAGAATGCCTACACTATACCAATCCAGGACTGTCACTGGATCTGGGTAAGTTACGGGTTAGCAATGGGCAAGCCAAGGGACGCCTATGCTTAGCAGTGTGTAAACTTTCCCAGGTCAAATCAATCACTTCTTCCTCCCCCCCCCGCCCCTCCCCCTTTCTTTCTTTCTGCAGCAGGATTGTGTTTGTTTAAAACCTGGGGACCTGGAACAAAGTGGCTGTAAATCTTACTAGTTAATGAATAATGGCCGTGCTCAGAATGTTGGGAAGGTCAAACATCTTTGGATCTTGCCAGTCCTCTTTTCCTCTCATTCCCGATCATTTTGGGATGCTCTTCAACCAGGAAGATGCGTGTTAGTCATTCCATATGGTTCCATTCAGCTTTTTAAAAACGCTGCTTATGGGCCAGGGGTGTATCACTCAGTTATGGAGTGTCTGCTTAACATTTGTGAGACCTTGTGCTCAACAACCACACTGCTGCTTGCTTGGCTTGGTGGCTTGGGGCTTGATGCAGGCGTGCCTTGCCCTTTAAAGGCTGTACATGCAACGCAGGCCTTATGGTTGGTTAATGATTCATCTTGGGAAGCTCTCTCAGGGACTACAGTGCATGCACACGTCTGGACTTAGAGAAGTCTGGACTTGTCTTTCTCATTTGCCCCCACCTCTGCTTTTCTCCAATAAGCTGGTTCATCAGCTCTTAGCCTTCTTTTATGTTTCAGGGCATGGTGGGGATCAGAAACTTCCAATACTGTCTCTTTTCATACTTGTAAGACAATTCAAGAATGAATGTTTGTTGAAGAAAGCATGCCGTGGGTTATTCAAGTGGAGTGGAACGTGGTGTACTCTCTCCCTCCTCCCCTTTCCAAATCCTAAGATGCCGCTTGGTTGCTTGTCCAAGACAAAAGTCTTTATTGCCTGTCATTCTTTTGAATGTAAAAAGTAAGAAACGGGCTTTGTTTACCATCCAGTTAAAACAAAGAAAACCAGACCTGACTGGGACAGTTTGGATGCTGGAGGGAGGGTTAGAGCTGGAGCCAAGAAAATAGGGCATTGGATCTTCTCCTTATAACAACTAATTAGTATTTCTTTCTCCTCAGGTTTATATTTTAACTAGTTCTGGAGAAATGCCCACTAATTTAGCTGACATGAATATAGTTTTTGCTAGGTAGCTGTTGCGGTATTAGTTGCCTAGAGAAGACTATTTAGGATAGTGTCTTTTATTTTCTGTTTGCCTCATGGGGACATAATGCAGTTGCCTAAATGGGCTCTCTCCAGCAGCATCCACGTTTGCTCTAGATGACTCACTCACCTGCTGGGTGAGGAGTGTCACCTCTGGCCCTCTCAGCTAGGTAGGCATCGCTGACCACACTGATGCCACCACCCCAGTTCCCCAGGGAGTCAGCAGACTTCTAGCCACTAAAATGCCACAGGTCATGCTTGATTTTCATGGTGAAAGTTTTGAAGCCCTGGGTAGGACCCATCAGCTCTTCCTGTGTGTTATCACTGCCTGGAAAACTGAGGGCAAAGGTGCTTCATAACCAAGTTGGTGGTGTGTGGTATGCAGAGAGAGTTGAAAATGAAGTAAAGCAAGGTGTATACAGCTTCCTCCACATCCCACAAGCAGGGAATTCCGCAAAGGAAGTTACACTTTACCGAAAAATACGAGGACTTGAGGATTTTCAGGTAACTGCTTTTACAAATGACATTGGAATCTAGCCAGGCCAGAGAGAGTCTGCTCACTGGGAAGCTGCCAGGGGTGATCACCCAGGAAGTGCTTTTCTTTTCAGCCTTTCTAGATCATCCCGGCTAGCTCCGCCCTGGGCAGAGGGTCTCAGCTTCTTTGACTCCACCTCTTCCCTGTGTGCTGTAGGCTTTGTTAAGCATCAGACTGTCAGGCTCTCAACCTTTGGAGCTCACAGGGTGCTAGGCAAGGGGAGCCCGCGAAATGCCCAGATCAATGTGTGTGGTTATATGCCCTGGGATTCTCCAGGACTGGGATGCCTTTTGGCCTGGACTCAAGACGCCCCATCTCCTGGTACATTGTGGAGTAAGAGTAGGAATAAAAGAAGCAGCAATTTCATGCCTTTTGTAGCCATACTAAAGATAAGTTTTTTTTAAATGTATTTTTGGTCTCCTCCCCTCTCCCCTTTTTTTTTCTGGCTTAGAGAGTTAATGTGCTCTTGAGGACAGGCTAAGAAATGAATGCTAGCCTGGCGGTGGTGGCACACGCCTGTAATTCCAGCACTCTGGGAGGCAGAGGCAGGCGGATTTCTGAGTTCGAGGCCAGTCTGGTCTACAGAGTGAGTTCCAGGATAGCCAGGGCTATACAGGGAAACCCTGTCTTCAAAAAACCAAATACAAAAGAGAGAGAGAGAGAGAGAGAGAGAGAGAGAGAGAGAGAGAGAGAGAGAGAGAGAGAGAGAGAACTGAATGCTATGTAAAGTTGAAGTTAGTTTAAGGGCCACCTATTGTGTGTTAAGTGTCACTCTTAGAGGTTAATCCTTCTAGTACCCTTGTGATAGGTGCAGGATTGTGCCCTATGGTAGAAGCACAGTTTTTGGATTTGAGGTACTCCTTATTTTTATGAATCTTCATGACTGTCAGGTTTCCTCTAACATCCTGTAGCAGTCAAAAGGTGGACTCACCAGCTTTGTAGTGTTGGGTTTTGGTTTAGCACTAGGCTACTTCTTGCTTATTTCTTTGATAGGAAAGAGCCATCGCTTGCCTTGTAGGGTTGGTATCAGAGACACGCACACCCACGTTGTAGACCTAGGACTAAGGGGAGAAAAGAGAAATTGTTTTATAGAAATAGAATTGTCAATGGGCTGAATCTTCTTCAAGTCAAATCCTTCACCATCTTGTTTGTTTGTTTGCTTTCTTCTTCTCCTCACTTGGTATATCCTGCTTAAAGCTGGCAGGGACTTAGCAGAGTTGATAGTGCCTTTCTGGATATATAAAAGCCCCTAAGGTCTGGCGTCTGCTTCTCTCCCTTGTATCACGCCACACTGTTCCAATGATGCTGCCCCGGGCCATTGCAGTCATCTTTCCTCTCTTACTGCATGTTGTTCCTCTCCATTCCTTGTTAACCCTGGCTGTTCCATAGGCCTGCCTCGGTTACCACTAATTTTTTTTTTAAGGAAGTCTTGCATGCTCCCGAGCACAGCTGTTGATACAGAGGGAAGAGATGAAGACTTGAAATCCATGGTTTCCCTGATGCTGTGTGGCCCAACCTGGAAGTCTCCAGCCCGACTGCATGTGAAGTACCTGGGGCTGCAGACTTATTTCAGAAGGTCCAGATGCCCTCACAGACTCTTGGTGCTGTGTTCAGATTAGGGAGCATGTGCTGGAACTCCATAAGATCCATAGAACAACTGTATAGGTGGTCTGCCCCTTCTTCATTTTGCACCCCCCTGAAAGTATAGCAGGTAAAGTGAAATGGTGTTTCTACACCATGTACACGGTGTTTCTTCCTGTCTGCAGTATCTTTCCTCATTTGCATCAAGCCTCTGCACAGTTCTACCCCAGTGTCCTGGATGAACCTTGAAATGCTAACCACTACAGCACAGTGAGGGCTGCAGCTTAGGATGTAGTCAGGGAGTGAGCTTGGTGCTTGCATCATTTCCCCTTTGTGTACAGTTGAATTTCCTCCTCCTTGCTGCCGTAGTTTGCACTGCAGTGGGACTGTGTGGCGACAGGCTGTATCTGAAGCTTTAGTCTGCAGATTATCAGGCGTCAGTTAAGTGTGGGGTGGATGCCCAGCTTTTCTGCTTCTTGATGTTCTCATGGTCTTGTTCATTGTTCATTGGCAACTTGATTCTTGCCGGTTGATTAATAATACAGGAAAAACACAGTGTGCCATTGGGGAGTCGGGAGCACCATGGCGACTTCGAGCTGGTGAGAAATAATGAGATGGAGCTGATGAAGTTAGTTCTGTTGGGACAGGGCCAGAATGTACACCTCTCTGGAGCACTGGGGACTCTACCTTCGCTTAGGCTTGGTCCCCAACTAACTTTTAATTTACATTAACCCATTTATACTATTCTGTGTTCTGCTACATGTCTGGTTACCTCTTCTCAGTTTCATAAGTCTGACTTCCCTGAGTCTGGGAGGTGAATCTCCCCCACCTGACTCCTTCTCAGAGTACCCCCTGCCCCAAGTCCTACCTTACTATAGGCTTTTTATTTTAACCAATCAGAAGGCGGTAGAGAACACTGTTTATAAAATACTAAGGCAGGAGATGCTTAGCAGCACTGAAATCTGGCCTGTAATCAGATCTCTGCCAGTTTAGAAATCAGCTCTTGAATAATACAAGGATAATCTTTACACAGTGCACAAAACCATCCTCCAATACTGTGGGACTGGGGAGATGGTGCAGTGAGTAAAAGACCTTGGCCTGCAAGTGCAAATACCTGAGTTCGAATGCTTAGGACTCATGGAAAAATCTGAGCATGGTGCACGCCTGTAAACCCAGAATTGGAGGCCAGAGACAGGCAGATTGAGAGAGTTCTCTGGTCAGCCAAGCACGCACAAACAAACAAACAAACAAACAAACAAACTACCTCCTCCTACTGCTCCTCCCCCTCCCCCTCCTCCCCCTCCTCCCCCTTCTCCCCCTCCTCCCCCCTCCTTCCCCCTCTTCCCCCCTCCTCCGTGAGCTTCTGGTTTAGCGAGAGCTCCTGTCTGAGGGTAAGGCAGAGAGCAGTAAGGGGAGACACACAACCCCTCTCTGGTTTTGCACTTACTTGCACGGGTGCATTGACTCTTCAGCTCCCTCATGCACACATAACACACTCACACAATTCTCAGTGTCTGTCTGAGTCTGTTTGTCCTCCCTCTCTCTCTCTCTCTCTCTCTCTCTCTCTCTCTCTCTCTCTCTCTCTCTCTCGGCACCTCAGCCCCCACAAGATCACCAAGCCAAAAAACAATCCTAAACAAAATTTAAGAACTCAGTCTCATTCCTCATTTATGTGTCTCTATTCACATACCCAAATGTGTTTTCCCCAAACAGTTGTATGTGATATCCTTAGATACTCCTCATGTTCTGGTACCGCAGGATGGCCAGAGCATAAACAAACGAGATAGTTTCACTTCGGGATTGTCAAGGCTTGGCACTTGCTGAAAGTAAGTCTGGCTAGTTTGTTTCAGTCATATGTACACATTCATTTGCAAATGCACATAGCTATATAACAACACATACATATACACAATGTGTGTATGTATATGTCACAAATGCAAAATTCCTTACTTTATGGCAAAATTTCAGACTTTAAACTCCTTGATGATATTCTGTGTTCAAAGGTAGGATTTTGTTTTTCTCCCTGTCTACTGCTGGCAGTAGATTTTTCAGGCTGTTGCAAGTTATTGCCCAGCATTATTTGTGTAGTAACAATGTCCTGTCTAGATTGCTGATTCTTGTCTGGTAATTAGATGATTCTCAGTAATAATGGACAGTGCTGAATGCATCTGTATAGATTTCTACTTACACTGCAGTGTAATGTCACTAGGGGTAAAAGTGTCATCTTTAGTACAGATAGAACTGACTTGTTACTTTACAAGTTATTGTCCCCTTTCTACACACACTCTTTGCTGTCTCTGTCTCTCTTCTCTGTCCGTCTATCCATCCCCTCCCCACCTTTTCTCTTGAAGTCTGGGCTCTCTTCAAATGCAATATGTACCTGAGGATGATCTTGAATTCTTTAAATTTTTTTATTCTATGTTTTGCCTGTATATTTGTCTGTGCACCACTTGCACACAGTGTCCGTGGAGGCCAGAAGAGGGCATGAGATCCCCTAGAACTGGAGTTAACTGATGATTCTGAGCTGCCATATGGATATGGGGAATTGAACCTGGGTCCCCTGAAAGGAACAGCTGGTGCCCTTAGCTGCTGATCTGTCTCTCCAGCCTGTGATCTTGAACTCCTAAGTGCTGGATCAAAAGTGGGGGCGAGGGCCACTACACCTGCTTTTTTTTTCTTTCTTCTTCTCATCACTGAGGATCAAACTGGAACCTTTGTGCATGCTGGGCAGGAACTTTATACATTGAATTACCTCCTCTCCCCCTGTACACATTTTACAATCATCTCTATTAGTGCATGTATTGTAGAGACCCTAAATGATTTATTAGAGGTGGTGTCTTATTTAGTGTCTACAGTCCAGAGGCCAGTAGTAGAAATAAACTTGAGGAGTACTTAGAGGAACTGGGGAATTCCCCTTTGCAACAGTTCCCAGGATGCCCTGGGTCTCTGACAGTCTCTGTCTTGTTCTGGGTATCTGGCAGCTACCTGGAGGTCTCTACCCTCTTTGTTCTTTATTCCTCACAAGGTCTATATGAACCTTTTTGTACCCTTCCCTTTCTTTGTCTCTGTCCTTTGGTTGCCATTTTCTTAACCCTTTTCATTTTTCCTTCTTTGCTCTCATAAACTGTGGTCCTTAACCTGTCCAGGCAGACATAGGAAGGGGACTGGAGATTTAGGAGTGGGGCTAGTCCTGAGTGGGAGGTATCAAGGGTTTTCCCAGCAGGAGAACACTCAGTAACTGTATTGGTCACTAGGCAGTGGGAGGTGGGACTGTTGTTTAGAAAATACCCGGTAGGGATGGGGTAAGCTAACGGGTTTACCCACTATGTCATACTGCCTTAAAGAAATGAAACAGGAAGCAGTCTTTTGGCTCACGGTTTCAGAGGACTTCGGTCCCTCATCACAGGGAAGACATGGCAGACTTTTTGACGCTGTGCATTCCTGACGCTGTGTATGTGTGTATCTGAATAGCTGAGAAAACAGGCTAGAACAAGTGTCTTTTACTTTTAAGGGCTTGTTTGACCTTAGCAACAACTTCTGCCAGGCAGGTCTCACCTCCTAAGAGCTGCACAGTTGTGGAAATAGTGCCACAGGCTGGGGAACGAAGATTCAGAACACGGGCCTCTGGGAGACATTTCAGACCCATCATAACTGGTGTACCCAGAATTGTGTCCTCAAAATAGGCAACAAGCCTGGGTGCTGTGTAGGATGAAAAGATGCTCTACCTTCAGGTATGGCACACTTCCTTCATACTTTGTTGGCTGGAGGATTCCGAAGCCTTCCTTGCAAAACATCCAGAGAGCTGTAGGTCACATCAGCTCCAGATTAAATCAAACGCTTCTCTGTAAACAGCTGCTGTCTGTGTTCTATTAAAAATGAAAAAGCTATTTAACCTGGCAAGTTCATAACTGCATGGATTTCATCTTGATGAAATCCAAACTTTGGAATGATAATTCAGGAGATGTTTAATACTCTTATATATTATGTTTAAATTAAATGTCAATTGGATATAGAAGGAGCCGTGCTGTTTTAAGATGGCAATGGTATGTAATGTATGCAGGGACTCTTCTAATTGTAACCAGGACCAGTGTTTGTAATTATGGCTTCAAAGGCAAGTTCTTGGGCTTCTGTGGCTAAAACAGTTCTTCTGGTCTCTCTTACGATTTTTGCCCATCCAGGTGTTTGCTTTAAATCTGCTATACTCAAGGGTGTCTGAGACTTGGAATTTTTCTACTTACGTTACTCTTGGAATTCTTCTGTTGGTGACTTATCACCAGGGCAGGTTTAATTTTTACAGGTGTGCTTCATCCTGTCCTGTCTGTATAGTGATCTTGACTACCCACAAGGCTTTGTGAGCTGGGTATCTATCTGTATCTCCTCTCTCCTTTGCTTTTCAATCCTGAGTTAGTGCCTGGGATCAAACCAAGTGTCTCACGAATATATGCTAGGCTACAGCTTCTTAAGTTGTGGGTCATGACTCTCTGGGGTCACGTGGCTCAGTGTGAAGATGGTGAAAAACTTGGCAATAGTGAAAGATTTATGAATGCTCAGTGACTGGAAGTTAATGTTCAACAGTGCCCAGTGAGGCTGAGCTACTCTGGTAACACTTGCCTCCGTTGCCATGTGTGGCTTCATTGCAGACTTGGTCCCGAGTACACACGTGCATGTACCACATACACCCTGCACACAGTGCATGCTCTCATATACAGGGCCTGTATGTGCATGCTGCCAGAAACATCTCACTTTTAATGTATGACTATGTATCATACCCAGAACATGTGTGTATGCGCGCACACACGCACACACACGCACACGCACACGGACATGCACATGTATACATTTTCCCCCATGTTAATAAAAATTGACCATGGAGCCTTGCATGCTATGTCCTTAGTCCCATACACAACATGCCTTTTGAGTGCATTAAGTGTCACCTTATTCATGATTCCAGCTAGCTCTCCTAGGTATGAAAGAAGTAACATTCTTAGCTCCAGCAGGGCTGACGGTGATCTTCTGTCCCTTTTGCCTCCACCTCCTGGATATTGAGATTTTTTTTTTTTTTTTTTTGATGTTCCACCATGCCTGGTTTATTCAGTGCTTGGGATGGAACCCTGGGCATGGAGGTAGATTGTCTTGGTGAGCTCATCTCTTCTTGTTACTGTTGCAGTAGTATAAACAAAGAAAAAAAGTAAGATTTGCTCTAAACTAGTTGCAGCATCTTTCCAGGTTGGGACTAGGAGGGGCTTGGCTTCAGATGTCTAGTCGCACTAACTGTACTTCTGGTTTTGAGTGACTATCTTTGTTCATGGCATCCTACCTATGGCCACTGTCCCCAGACTGGATGCCTGTCAGTACAGTTTCTGATAGGAGGGATTTAACCTCATATTTATCCACAGAAACCCATGTCCAGCAAGAAGTGCCTTACCTCAGTCACACAGGTAGAATGCGTGGGGTTTTGACCCCCTGGTTTTCAAGAGACACTTTTCCTAGGACCTGGGTTACAGCTCAGCTTTCTTCATTCTGAGTACAGTTGCTTCTAGATTGAAAACATTTGGAAAAAAGACTGCACCTGACTAAACACATACATATTTTTTCCTAATCTCCAAATAATACATTATTAAAAGTATTTAGCGTTTACATTTTATTAGGTATCTTGAATAATCTAGAGAGGATGGAAGCATGTGCAGTTATTATGTGCTATTTTCTATTCCTCTTTATGTAAGAGACTGGGGAATGCAGGGATGTTGCTGTTCATGGGGGTTCTAGAATTAGTGTCTTTCCTGAATATATCGGGGGAATGAGTATACATTCCTTTTTTGCTAATATACAAACCAGTGAAGGTCTTTAAAAGATGATATTGGAGAGAAAAAAAATAATCCACCAAGTTTCCCGTTTCCTGTGATGTAATCGTATTCTTGTATCAAGACCCTTTAACCTTCAAATCATAAGCCAGATCTTCATTATCCTGTAGCTAGATTGCCATAGTAGCAGTCAGTGTGCCCTGTGACTATGTTGTTCAGGAAGGTGGTGGGAAATGTCCGGTGAGAAGGGAGAGACAGCTGAAGGCGGGAATGGGCAGCGATGGCCACTCCTGGGACTCCCATTTTCAAGGAAAAATGGAATTAGCAACAAATGCCCAGTCTGTGCAGTTCTGCAGATATGAAGACATGGGCTTTATCAGTCTGTTTTCTTTTCCCTTTGTTCCTTTGTTTTTGTTTTACAATATTTTAATTATTCATGAGTTGTGTGCATAGTGTTTTGATCACATTCACCTACCCCAGTACTAGATTTGCTTTCTGTTGCTGAGATAACACACAGACCAAAACCAACTTGGGAAGCGAAGGATTAATTTCAGCTTAAAGGTCATAGCCCATTGTTGGAGAAGCCAAGGGAAGAACTTGAAGCACATGCCATGGGGGGATGCTGCTTACTGGCTTGCTTCCCCTGACTTCCTTGGTTTGCCTACACAGTCCAGGGCCACCTGCTTAGTGGTGGCCCTGCTCACATGAGTCATCAGGAGAATGCCCCGCAGACACCCTCATAGACCCTTCTTACAAAGGCAATTCCTCAGTTGAGGTTCACTCTTTTCAGATGACTTCTAGTTTGTGTCAAGTTCACACATCAAGCAGCCCATCCCCCCCCTCCCCGCACTTGGTGTTAATGCTGAGCCCGAGCCCCTTCCACTCTGAGTACACGCTCTAACGCTGAGCCAGCTGGGTATTTGTCTCTTGGGTTCAGGCCTTTCAAGGTGCTTCTCTTAAACCTATGAATGTGGACTGATTGCTGGTTGAGTCGTATAAGTTTGCGTGTGGAGTGATTCCACGCTGTCTTAGTTTTCCTGCAAGTGCCAATCATTGGCTGTAATTTACCTGGCTGGGTAAACAGCTCTTCCCATGTCACTTGTTTCTGTGAGTATCAAGGATCTAACATCAAAGGGTAGTGAATCAAAAGCGCCATGTTTGAAAAAGAGCCCGCCCAGGACATGTGAATCTTAATCAGCACAAAGTTTTCTCACAGATCTTCTTTTGCTCTCTGAAACATCTTAAAAATAGGCTCCAGTTCCTGCCTGCCAGCCATATCCTTAGGAGTCAGATTGGAGCTTGTCTGCTGTATATTTGCATTAAAAGGAAACAAAATGTCAAGTGATTAAAATGGTAGCTTAGAGAATTCCTTATATAGAGACATTTCACACAGTGAGCCTGTCCCTTCTCATCCATTTCTTTTGTGTAAATTGCCCTTTGTTTAAAAAAAAAAAAAAAAAAGAAAAAAAAGCTAATTAAAAATGTTGTATTTTCCAATTGAAAATTTGAAGTTACTCTGTCCAAGGAGACTTACTGGAAGTCCCTTTACTGGTGAAGAGCTTTCTGTGTGAGGTAGAGACACTTGCTTTGTCAGTACGCTGCAGAGGTTCTGTGCCTACCAAGGCCTGGGAGACATGCAGGAAGTTCTTTATCAGATCCGTGCTCTTCTGGGCACAAGAAGGAGGCTAGGGAAGACTTTGCTGGTTCTGCTACAGGTAGCTTCTTGTTTTATATGAATGACAACTTTCAACTTTCATTTATTTCCTTTCCTCCTACCCCTCTCACCCCCTCTCTCCTTCCCCTCTCTCCTTCCCCTCAAGAGCCTCTTGAGTCAGCCTCTAAGCGGAGTCCTGTCCCGCCAGAGGAGGCATGGAGGCTCTTAGCCCACCAGTTGTCTTATTAAAATACTCTGGATGGGATACTGTGCATCTGGGTGGGTCCTTCTGCTTGCTTTTAGATTTTATTGCCTACAGGGCACATCTTGTAGCACACACCCTGGCAAATAATCAAGGTGGAGCTTCAGAGGAATGCACACTAGGATTATTTTTACAATATCAGTTTTGCTTTAATAGTTTATTATCATGTTAGGTTTTTTTTTTAATTTTTAATTTTTTGTGCATGTATGTTTTTTTTTTCCCTGGATGTATGTCTCTATACCTCTGAGGAGGCCAGATGTTAGACCCCATGGGACTAGAATTATAGACAGCTGTGAGTAGCTCTGTAGGTGCTGGGGATTGAACCTGAGTACTCTGGGAGGGCAGCCATTGCTCTTAATGGCTTGAAACAGATTCTCACTGTGTAGCTCTGTCTGGCCTGCAACTTGCTCTGCAGGCCAGGCTACGAACTCAAGAGAGATCTGCCTTTCTCTGCCTCCTGAGTGCTGAGATTATTAAAGCATGTATCATCAAGCCTCCCCCATCTAAACCAACTTTTAGTAAGGATGTGTAGTTATGTAGTTGGACAAATTTTGATTAAAATTGAAGATTGAATCCCACCCTGGTTTTCTGACCTCCATAAAGGGATTATATTTGCAAAACATGATGAAAGTTGTTCTTGATTACAAAAAAATTGTGGACTGGTAATCAATCATATATTAAAGGAAATAGTATCTAAATAATAAAGAGTGAACTAGTTAGTAATACATGTGTCAGGGTGATCTGAGAAAGTGGAATTTAGGTCATTAAAATATGTTAAAATAGACTTGATTACAAGCAGAGTATCTGTCATATGTTTACTCCAAGGCCTGGGTAGAGTGCAAAGTGCATCTTCAGGGTCTCTGTTCCTCTTTCTCTTCTCTCTCTTTCTGTTTCTGCCTTTGTCTCATCGTCTTTGTTTCTCTGCCTCTGTCTGCCTCTCTCTTCCATGCACAGACATGCAGATAGTTTACAGTAGCAGGGGTAGATAGAGTAGGAGGGAAAGTCTTGATACACCTTAATCGTGTGTATCTATCCGGAGTCCCGACTTGGTGCGTTTGGCATGTAAGCATGCCAGTGCCATAGGGGAGCTGCCATATATTGTTTTCACCAATATTGTTTCTATCTTCTCTCTCCCAACTTTCTCACTGCCTCTATAATTACAATGTCTTTGAAAAGGATTCTTTTATAGCCATTGCCTTGAGTGATAAAGGGTCAGAATGAAAAGTCACTAGTAAAATGTATCATGGTTTTTATCCCCATTAGAGATGACTCTGTTCTCTGTTAAGAATTAAGTAATTGTGAGTACAATATGTAAGTGTACTATAAAACCACTTCCATTAACTGTTTCAAATAATGGGAACACATCAACACTAACCCCATGAAGCTATGTGCTTTAAAAGTTTACAACCTCAATTTTATGGGCTTAGGGGCTTTTTGCACTAGATGAAAGGAATATTACGCTATAAAAATTGACACCTTACGAGCCTGAAGCTTTCACATCAGCAGCATTATAGGAAAGGCAAGGGTAAAAACAAACCAGTTCAGAGCATGATCTATAGGTTTTAGAAGCAGTCATTATCTTTTGGCTGTAATTAAGGAAGGCCTAATAGGTTTGTCTTAGTCTCTTGTCTCAGTTTCTAAATATACATTCTTTATTAAAAGAGTGAGTGGATTTTATCGTTTGTTGTTACTTCAACAAATGTTTATTGCAAACCTGCTGTGACAGTCATCTGTCCATGAAGTGCTGTGTAACATATCACCCTGAACTTACTCACGGACATGAAATATCTCTACTTTCACCAATGTGTAGGTTGGCTGGGGAACTCTGTGTATGTTATTCTGGAGGCTAGCCTTGGAACTGACATCACACAGTGTCATCTCAGCACACCCAAAGCAGGCCAATGAAATACATTCCTCTCATGGATCCTAGAGTAGGAAGAAGGAAAGAATGTTTTTCAAAAATTAATAGAATCCACCACCACTACTGCCGTGTCTTCTGAGTCCAGATTTACAGTGAACAAGGTAGATAATGTCTTGGTTCTATGGGAGTTCTGAAGGAAAAGATCAGAACACAAAAGCAAATCACCAAGCAAGATAATTTCAGCTAGCAGCCAGGGTGCTATGGTAGGGCATGACTCAGCGACACTGTAGTGTGTACCTTTCTCATTTGTATTGCATTCTGTGTGGCTGAGCTGCGTTTTTGTAGTGTGACGTTATTCCAGAATGACAACTCTTGGCAACCGTGGATTTGGTGTGTGGATAAGTTAGTGCAGGTTTTAGTGGTTTCAATTTTATATGGAGTCCTTTACCGTGGAAGGTAAGGTAGGTAAGGTCAAAGTAATTGAGATCTTTTGCCAGACCATGGTGCTTGAGGCAGGGACTGTGCCCATACACCCATTTTTGAGTACTTCCTACAATAGAAATGATTCTCCTGAAAGGCCCCATGATCTGCAGTTGGGGTTGGGAGAAAGTGTGTGTGTGTGTGTGTGTGTGTGTGTGTGTGCGCTCGTGCACATACATACTATACTTGCCTCTATACTAAGCAAGTTGTGGTTTCCAACTTGCCTAAAAAGGACTATTTCATGCCAGGCAGTGGTGGCGCACGCCTGTAATCCCAGCACTTGGGAGGCAGAGGCAGGCGGATTTCTGAGTTCAAGAGAAACCCTGTCTCAGAAACAAACACACACACACACACACACACACACACACACACACACAAAAGACTATTTCCTTTTCAGGTTTGAGAAAACTTGACAGTAGATCATACAAATCGGTGTGTGGAGATGATGTCATTTGCAATAGCAAGCTCGGCTTATTAAACTGAACACATACCAGCCGTTTGATGGCTTACCCTGTTTGGGTACCATTACAACAGTTCCTCACAAGCTGGAAGGTGTCATCTCTACCTGCCAGAGAGCTTCTGGTGAAGTGGGTGTTCTTGACCCGGCTTTGACAGATGGGAGGAAGGAGAGGGCCAGCGGAATTACAAGTCAAAGCATCCTGTTGTGTGCTTCAGGCAGTCTGACTGGACGGGTGCTTGGAAGCAGGGGATTTTTTTTTTTTTTTTTTTTTTTTTTTTGCCTCTTAGTTTTTCATTTATAGTTATCACTAAATATATTCCAATGATGGAAAATTACCGCTTTTTACTTGCCACTTGGCAGCTGTGCCTGTATCTCCTTTTTAGTTTTTGGTGTGTATTTTAAATTCAGTTAGGCTTCAGTGGGGTAGAATTATGAGACTTTAAAAAAGATGAAGTGTCACACTGTTAATTTAGGGTTAGGTGCAGTATAAAAAGACAAGCTTTAATTGGCGCTGGCGGTTATTGAGCATTTCCTGTGTCCCTTGTCTTGGGTGCAGTGCTGGACATATGTGATGGCATGTGTTTCCGGTGTTCCTAGAGACCTTACGGGTAGTTACTTGGTTGTCGTCATTCCCATATTATAGGTAAGGAGACTGGAGGCCAGAGTTCAGTGGTTTCTTAAGTTTATTTAGCTCATGAATGCCGGATTCTAGCTAGATTCCAGCCCTCATTTGTATGGGGCAGGGCTGAAATTCTTAGAATTCTAATTACTTTTTTTTTTTTTTTGAAGGAGAAAATATCCTGTATAATTGGTGCACAGACATTTGTCTGCAAGTGTCTCTTCCCCCAAATGCCCAGAAAACAGACTTAGGTAGGCACTGAATATTCTAGAAATGAACTCCTGAATAATGACAGGCAGGCATAAAAGCTCTGGGGTTGGCTGTGCACACTCAGGTACAAGAGAGTGTATGAGTTAGTTAAACGTGTGGACTTAAGGAATGTAATTCCGGATTCTGTCACCTTCAGTAACTTGAGGAAGATTTGAATTCACTATTTGGGTCCTAGTGATACAGTTTGGATTTGACCCTTCTCAAAAAATCCTTACTGGGCTGGTGACGTGGCTTAGCTGGCCACACAAGTTAGACCACTTGAGTTCAATGCCTGGAACTCACATCTGGAGGAAAGAACCATTTTCTTCACGAAGATTCAAGAATGTTGTCCTCTGGACCTTTAAAGGCTCTCAGTGTCACATGTCTCTCTCTCTCTCTCTCTCTCTCTCTCTCTCTCTCTCTCACACACACACACACACACACACACACACACACTTAAAAAATCTTTTAATGGAGTCGTTAATTCCTGTAGGTAAAATGGGTTAAATGAATGTACACTTTGGCTCTTTAAATTGTACTGTTAAAAAAAGTTTTGTGCATTTCTGATAAAGAACTTAAGGCTTTGGTGTGACCAACTGTCTTTGTCTCCTGGAATTTTTTTTTTCCCCCTGAGTCAGGGTTTCTCTGTGTAGTCCTGGCTCTCTTGGAACTCACTCTGTAGACCAGGCTGGCCTCAAACTCAGAAATCCACCTGCCTCTGCCTCCCAAGTGCTGGGATTAAAGGCGTGCGCCACCACTACCCAGCTGTCTCCTGGATTCTGAGTGGAGTCAGAGTGGACGGCCACAGTGCCCATGAGTCATTGTGGTGATTGACTGCTGCAAGGCACCATGGGTCATCGGATCCATCTCTAGGCTGTGCTGCATTTGTTCTTCCGTTGTTGCTATCTTAGCACCTTTCTGGAAATGTGTTTGTTGATGTCTGTCTACACTAGGGAGAAGCCAAGGCGGAGTGAGTCATCAGAGGCTCACAGTTGCTTCTGTGTTTGTTCAGGGCCTGTGCAATCTGTGTGAGAGTTGAGGACTGGGAGGGCAATATCCTTGTTCCCGGAAGCTGATATGTGGTGGAGGAATGTGCTAAGGACCCTGTGCCTCTCACGCTTAGCACTTGACCATGTAACTCTTGTTTTCCTTCTTAGTCCAGAGAAATGGCAGTTTTTCATCTTCTCTATGCAAGGGATTTTCCTTTGTAGAAAACAAAGGAAAACTGAATAGATCTAGTCACTGCAGTGGATGTAACGATTGGAATGGTTTGTTGGTTCATTCTTTTCTGTGTACAAGTTATGCTAGGTGTTTTGCTTGGATGTCTCCCATGAGCCCAGCATCTGCAGTTTGCACACGTATAGAACCCTCTATCGGACATTGCAGGGCTTGTGACTGTTTTACAGAGGTCTGTGACTTCAGCTAAGTAGCTTTTGCTTTCCTCTCTCTTACTGTGTGCCATTCTAGTGGGGACCCCAGGAGTGAGTGTGAAAGGGAGCTTGGGAGATGGCTCAGTGGCTAAAAGCAGTTGCTTTGTTCCATGAAGGCCTGAGTTTGACTCCCACACACCTATGTGAGAAGCTTGGCAAGGCAGAAGTCTGTAATTTCTGCCCTGGAGGTCAGAGGCAAGTGGATCCTCCTCTGGCCAGCCTGCCTAGCTGTAAAGGCTTTCAATTCAGTGAAAGCCCATCCGTCTGTGTGTGTGTGTGTGTGTGTGTGTGTGTGTGTGTGTGTGTGTCTGTCTGTCCGTCCGTCCGTCTGTCCGCTCGTCCACCAGTCCACATTTACCCACACAGTCTGGATAGAAGTTAGGAGAGTGGGTCTCATAACGGAGCAGGATCTGTTTTCTTCCAGGCTCTTGGCTCTTATTAGCTGCCTTGCTGGTTTATCTAATGTCCCCTTGCTGTGTGCATGTGCAAGTGGTACCTGAACTGCAGAGGATACTTACCTCAAGTCAGACAGATATCACGTCACATCGGGCTCAGCATAGTTTCGCTCACCCAACTCATGCCGTAATGAAGTGTCCTACAGTCAAGTGGGGGGTAGTTTGCAAATCTTTGATCCCGGCACTTGAGAGAGGGAGGCAGGAGGAATGAAAGTTCAAGGCCAGCCTAGGCTACACAGTGAGTTCAAGGTCAACTAGTTAAAAAGAAATAATTTGATTCAATTTAAAAAAGGTTTTCTGAAGGCTGCCTAGACTGCAGTGCTGAACTTGTTTTTGCTTCTGTCAATGAAACCCAAAACAGTTGGTACCCCATAGTTGTTCTCTGAAGGATGAGATAATGGGTGATGTCTGTTCTGATGGGGATTATTTTTGTTCATCTGGTTTTCAGGAGGGCTTGCTGATCCTCTGAATAGTCTGCAGGGTTCTGTGGTGCAATGGTTCTCAACCCCGGGGGTGGGGGTGGGTGGGTGGGGGGCTAAATGACCAAATGTTCTGTATGTCAAAGATATTTACCTTAAGATTCATAACAGTGACAAAATTACAGTTATGAAATAGCAACAAAAATAATTTTATGCTTTGGGATAACCACAACATGAGGAACTGTATTAAAAGGTTGTTGCATTAGGAAGGTTGAGACCCACTGCTGTGGTGACTCCCAGAGCTATGTGCTGCTGGGTAAGAGAGGCAGAGGTGTCATCTTAAAGGTTTGGGGGAAACTGGCACCGTTTATGTTGCCGGAAAAGCTGTGAGATGCAAGCAAATTAACAATGTGCCATTTAAACTCCTTGAAGCCTGTTGGCAGTCTTGCTTGATTAAATGAGATGTTTGTTAAATAATTCATTTCCTTATCTGGAAATAAAACTCAATAATACCTAGCTTCTTGGGAGGAGAAAGGAGGGCTTGGTAAGGTCTGTGGCCTTCCTCTTTCTCCTTTGTGGATTTGGAATAGGGTTTTGCTATTCAACAGGAGCTACAGCAGCATTACATATAGATTTTCAGGTCTCCTACCAGCTTTGTTAAACAAGAATCTGTGTTTTAACAAGATCCTCCTGGGAGGGCAGGAGGGAAGTTTTGATAAGAAAGTTTTGATGTTGAAAGGAAGTCAGAGTGATAGAAATCAGGTGAAAAGTGTTTTTTTACGCTCTGCTACAGTGCAGTTCTTCCTCCTCATGCCCACCCTACCCCCAGCGATCCCCAGAACAGGCCTAAACCAGCTTTGTTTACAAGGATGCTTTGAACTCCTGAGCTTCTGCTTCTGCCTCCCAAGGACCAAGATTACAAATGTGGTAGGGGAATCAAGCTGAGGGCTGTGTGCGTGCTAGGTAAACACCGAACAGCCGAATCACACCGCAGACCAGTTCATTGTGTGTGTGCTTGCTGCCCACCTTGCTAGTTTTCTTCCATCTAAACTGCATTTGGTCCACTCTATCACAGACAGCGAGGGATAGTACTATGCCAGGACCTGAGAGAAGAGAATAAATACGTGGTCTTTATTTATGGAATGAATGTCTCTGTCAGGACATTGTTGAGGTAGCTTCCTTAGCTGTCCAGCTGTCTGGGTTAGTCAGGAGTGCTGACACCATATGAGGCAGCTCCTGGGAACCAGTTTACCTAACCCTGCTACAGTTTCTTGAGGTTAGTTAACCCTTGATCAAACCCAACACTGGTGCGTATACTCTGCTAGGCTGCAGTCTAAGCAAGGAAGATATTTACAGCACAACTTAGATTTGACCCGTGAGAGTCTGGCATGTAATCGTGATTAGTAAGTATTTGAACTCCCCTGCTTTAGAAGCAGGTCAGAATGTAGTCTGCCATGACTAGCTCGACCAAGTGGTTGCCTCGTTATCTGGGAATGAGAAAAGTTACCTCAAGTTCCATAGTCACCTGAACTTTTGTAATTACAGTGCAGAAAAAAAAAACATGTCTCTACTTGAGGGAAACCTTATCTGAGGCAGAGGTCTTCAGACACAAATGGTTTGGAAATGATCCTCATGGTCTTTTCTATGAGCACGTGTTACTGACTGGCTTTATTTAGCTATTAACATTTTAAAATTTACTTTGTATATGCGTGTGGGTATTGTGTGAGTGTGGAGATCAGAAAGTAACTTTCAACAATCAGTTCTTTTTTAGGGGTGTACTGCGTGGGTCTGGGGATCTCACTAAGGCCTGGCAGTGGAGATCTTTACCCACTAAGCTATTTCAGAAGCCCTAATTAACTTTTAAAAATTTTTACATTTTAGAGAAAACTTTTAAGTATGGTCCTAATTGGAAGCTCTCACTATTGGCAGGCATAGATTCACATAAACATAAGTTTCTGAATCTGAGTTTTCTTGCTTGTTCATTAAAAACACTCAGGGAAAATAGTATTAGCTTGCTTGAGATCCTGGGTTCGATCTCAAACTCCCCCCAAAACAACACCCACAAAACAGTAGCTGGTGTGACAGAGGTGCCTCTTCCTGATAGTTCCAACCTGTCACCCTTCCAGTCAAAGAGAATTGGAAACGAAGGCATTCGCTCAAAGTGTGACTTACATTCTGGAAGCAAGATGTCCTGTTCGCCACACCCAGACTTCTGGAATACTGCAGAACATGCTAATCAGTTACTCTGTGCTTGGAGCAAACTGGCTGGAACTTAGCATGGCCGGAATGTCATTGACCAGTGAAACTGGAACCACGATGGAGCAGGGTCTGACAGCTGTGCTCTGTGGTGTAGCCCTCGGTGCTGAAGTAAGAGAGCTTGCCTTACCCGCGAAGTCTCCTGTGTGGTTGGTGTTGGTTGGGAGGCCTTGAGTTTTCTAAGTTTAGGTCACTGGCCATTGGAGTAACCTGAGCAGTCTGAGTGTAGGCTTATTTCTGCCACTGTTAACTTGAGGGTGACAGGCAAGTGTGCATCTTTAGGAGTCTTAGTTAGGTCAGCTGTCAAGTGGGAGACTAATCCTTCCGTGTGTTTCCCCACCTCGAGTAAGGGTGAGGTGAGGAAATGAACAGTTTCCCCTTTTAATGAAATGTATTTTTTCCTCCCGGACAGTGTTGGCACACACCTTTAGTCCCAGCACTTGGGAGGCAGAGGCAGGGGCAGGGGCAGGGGCAGGGGCAGGGGCAGGGGCAGGGGCAGGGGCAGGGGCAGAGGCATGCAGATTTCTAAGTGTGAGGCCAGTCTGTTTTACAGGACAGCCAGGGCTATTCAGAGAAACCCTGTCTCAAAAAGCAAAGCAAAAAACAAAACAAAACAAAATGTATTTTTTCTCATATGTCCTGATTTCTGTTTTCCTTCCCTTTACTGCTACCAGTTCCTCCCCACCTCCTTTCCCATCCGGATCTACCCTCTGTCTCTTTTTAGAAAACCAAGTCTTCTAAGGAATAATAATACAATAAATATAATATGACATAATATATACGACATAATATGGTAAAACAAAAGCTAACACATGAGAATAGGAAAAAAAACAGAAGGAAAAGAGCCCAAGAAAAAGAGTCAGAGACCCACTCAGGAATCCCACTTAAACATCAGACTGGAAACCATAATATGTATACAAAAGGACCTGTAGACTTAAAAAAATTACATACATAAATCTATTTTATATAAATTAAATATTTATATATATTTAAATATTTATATACATCAATTGTATATACATAGTTGGTATATACACACAAATTGGGATTATATACAAATGTTTATTATACATAATAAAATATATGATTATGTAGAGTTTTAATATAAATTTTTATTTATATATAAATGTATAATAAAATAAAAATACGATAAAATATATAAATAAAATAAGAATAACTATAACTCAGACTTAAAACAAAAGCATACACAGAAGACAAGAACGCTTGGAAGATGCTGTTGAGTTCATTTTCTGTCTGCCATCCTGCTCGGCATGCGGCCTGCCCTTGGGATTGTTTCCCGAGTGGGACTCCCCAGGAGGAAACTAAATTTTCATGTTAGCTGCTATCAGTTGGAGATTGCTTCTGGATGAGGTGTGGCAGCTGTGTCCACTTCTTCTCTGCTTTCTAGGATCCCATCGGGTGTAGACCCGTGCGGGCCTCGTGCATGCTCCTGCAGGCTCTGAGTTCACACGTGTGTCGGCCATGTTGATTTAGAAAGCTTTGCTCCCTTGTGGTCTTTCTGGCTCTGACACTCTTTCCACCGTCTCTTCCACAGGCTTTCCTGAGGCCTGAGGGGAGCAGTTTGCTGGAGACAACATCCCATCTAGGGCTGAGAGTTCTCACTCAGCATAATGTCTGGGTACCGGTATTTGGAGGAGGCCGCTCTGATGAAGGCTGAGCAGGCCACTGATCTATGCATATAGCAGAGTGCCATTAAGAGCCCTGTCATTGCTACATTTTTCTATTTTTAAGACAGCTGGGCTTGGTTTTTCCATACGAGCTTGGACTGTCTAGTCTCAGGTTTGTGGTCACCCAAGAAGTGTTTTTAGAGTATGCACTCTGCCTGCAATGGTATTGGGGGGTGTGTAAGCAGGTTTAGAGAAAGATAAAAACAGTCAGAGGTTTTAAGGAGAAAGATTGAGCGTTAGTGATGATAATTTTAAATAGCACATTCTTGCTCATTACGGTTTTACGGCTTCCTCTTGCGTCCTGGCTCCTAGCCTGTGATTGTCCTCTATTTGGGATGGCTGGGCTCATTGAACTGAGCAGAAGCTGCTAATCACAGAGTAAACCTGATTACTGCACCCATAGGCTTGACTGCCCTTCACTGGGTGTCATTTGCTGCTTTTCGTCCTCCTTGCTGACTTGCTCTGCCTCTGTCCTCTTTTGTGGGCAGCATCGTGGGCGCTGCAGGCCTCTGCACCATTGCAGGATGGGATGTCTTGGGTGGAAAGATGGCAGGGAGGAGACATGGCAGGCGGGCTCGCTGGGCTTCCGCTGAGCTGGGGCATGATTTTGGATCCTACCTTTACTTAAGGGGCAAGTTGCTGACATTGTGAAACAACATTTAAACCTCTGTTAATTTTCAATTCAAAAATAGTCAACCACTTTGGCATCTAGGCTCTGCAGGTTAAAAAAAAATGCCACAGGCATACCCTAGATTTAGGTCAAGTACAGAGTTTTGCAAGTACAGTAACTTGCAGCTGGTAACTTAGAAACTTGACTGTTTCCCGTCAATCAGTGATATTTTCTTACTTGATTGTAGTATCGCAGGCCTCCTTCCCAGAGACTCTGAAAAGTGAGGTGCTTGCTGCTGTGGTTTCCTTGTTTCCTTTTAAAGGTGACCAGATCATGACTCCGGTTGTAGCTTCAGTGTCATTTTGTCGTTTTTGGATTGAGAATGTCATTAAGATGGAATTATCCTTGCTTAATGATACAGTAAAGTGATGATAAGAGAAGAAAAATGCTAGAGTACCAGTGACTTTAATCTCTGTTCTTCTTGCCTCTTGAGTGACATCAGGCAAATTACCTAGCCTCTATGAACCAACTGCACTTTGAGTAGCCATTGGTCCCATGCATGGATGGTTGAGGAATACAAATCACATGGACTCCATTATGATTTAGCGCATAGTTTTTATTTGCTGAAATAAAGACAAGTCAATGATGGGGATAGAAAGAAATAAGAGAGAGCAGTCCAGAGGCCATCAGCTGTTTGGTACTGAGGAGCAGGCGCTGTCCTGAGAATTGGCATGCCACTCCTCAGTGCTCCCGCCCTTACCCGATCCAGAGTTTATGCTACTTAAGCTAAAATAATTGCTGTTGAATGCATTAAGATGAAATAAAGTCATGACTATAACTTTCTGGGTATATTGCCCACTGTTTCAGAACTTAGTGGTCATGTCTGTGGCCGTGTTTAGTAACTTCTCACGCCACTGAGAGAGCTGGTGGATGGTTCCCTCTGAGCGAGCTCATGAGCTTCTAGGCTTTTGCTTCAACTTTTGGAGTAGCAGTTAAGAATTTGTTTTCTGTGGGATCTGTCCTCTGCAGTGGGGTTGCCTCTCTGTTGTGGAGAACAGCCTTTTGTCTTAGCAACAGCCTGGGTTAGTTGGCGATTCCCATGGGACCCCCTTGGTCAACAACTCAGTTCAGTATAACCTGGTCCCGCCATTGGAAGCTGCCTTGCCTGGAAAGAGGAGACCGATTGAGGCTCTGTATCCCCATTGCTAGAAGTCCTCATTAGAATCTTCTTCATAGGTTCCAGGAAGTTTCTATTGCACTAGGTTTCCGCTCCCCTCTGTACCCCCCAATCGTGTGATCTCTGCGGGGACTCTCTCCCTCTACCCTGTCTCTCCCCTAGCTGATTCTTCCCCCAACTCCTAACCCCACCTGCCTCCAGTCTGCCTGTAGAATTTATTCTGTTTCCCTCCCCTCAGGGAGATCATGTATTCGCCCCATATCCTCCTTTTTAAGCTAACCTCTCTGTGGGTATGGATTGTAGCTTGGTTATCATTTACTTAATGTCTGATATCCACTTGTGAGTTCATACCATGCTTGTCTTTCTGGGTCTGGGTCACCTCACTCAGGATGATTTTTTTTTTCTTTTAACAGCTGAGGAATACTTCATTGTTTAAATGAACCACATCTTTTAAATTTATTCTTCTGTTGAGGGACACATCTAGGTTCTGACTAAAGAATAATAAACCTGCAGGGAACCTGGTTGAGCAAGTGTCCTTGTGTAGGATGGACTGTCATTTGGGTATATGTCCAAAGAGAGGTGTGGCTGGATATTGAGGCAGATTAGCTCCCTACTTTCTGAAGTGGAGCTGGTGCCTGCCTGGAGCCCTAGCCCCTACTTGTCTCCTTGGTACAGGAAAGAACTCTGCTGGTGATATTCTGCTGTCAGAATAGAGGCTGCTTCCTGGAGGCTTCTACCGGGAGCAGACGCAGAGACCCACAGCAAGGCATTATGTGGAGAGAGAGAGTCCCTTTCCTTAGAGCTCAGGGAATGAGTGCCCTGGAAGAGGAGGAAGGAAGGGTGTAAGAGTCAGAGGGGGCTGGGCGAGCCAGGCAGTGGTGGCGCACGCCTTTAATCCCAGCACTTGGGAGGCAGAGGCAGGCAGATTTCTGAGTTCGAGGCCAGCCTGGTCTACAGAGTGAGTTCCAGGACAGCCAGAGCTACAAAGAGAAACCCTGTCTTGAAAAACAAAAAACAAAAAACAAACGAACAAACAAACAAAAAGAGTCAGAGGGGATGGAGCACCCCAGAGAACATGGCCTCTGAATCAACTAAACCAGGCACACATGAGCTCACAGAGAGTGAGGCAGCAAACCAGGGGGTACAGGGTCTCCCCAGGTCATCTGTGCCTGTGTGAATTCCCGCTGTGAGAATGACTGGGTCCCTGACTCAGTGCCTGCCTAGGGGACTCTCTTCCTCTTGTTGGCTTGCTGTGCACAACTTTGATCTTTCAAGGTTGGTTGTTAACTCTTAGAAGCCTGTTTTTTTTTTTTTTTCTTTTTCTAATGAGAGACAGGAAGGGAGTAGAAATGGGGAGGAACTGGGAGGAGTAGAGAGAGAGAGGAATCTATAATCAGGATATATTGTATGAGAAAAGAATCTATTTAAAATAAAAGGGAAAATGTTGGATTCTGGAGTACTACTGACTTGAGGTGGCAGTCACAGTTTCTTTGGTCCTGTCTCATTGATGTTCGACAAAGAGTTTGGGTCCTTTGCACTTCAGTTTGATCATCTATAAAACTGGGATATATTGTAGCACCTCCCAGACAAGTATTGTATGAGAGATCATATTAGATGTGTGAAATGACTGATGATGTGTGCCCAGAAGATAGTTTGTGTGCCATTTACATGGTGTGTGTATGTGTGTGTGTGTGTGTGTGTGTGTGTGTGTGTAAAAGTACAGAGGTCATTCTTTAGTGTCTTACTCAAGCGATTTCTTTATCATCATCATCATCATCATCATCATCATCATCATCATCATCATTGGTTTTCAAACAAAATTTCTTGGTGTAGCCCTGGGTGTCCTAGATCTAGTTCTGTAGGCCTGGCTGGCCTTGAACTCTGCCTGCCTCTATCCCCTGAGTACTGAGATTAAAGGTATATGCCCCATGCCTGGCTTCCACCTCGTTTTTTTTTTTAAACTCACTGATTCAGCTGTACTAGCTGCTCAGAAAGCCTAAGGGATCTTTCTGTCTCTGCCTCCCCAGTTTTGGGATCCTAAGTGCACTATTTATTTATTTATTTATTTATTTATTTATTTATAATACTTTAGTTCTGGAGGATCAAACCCAAGTGTTTCTGCTTTCACAGCAAGCCATCTCCCTGGGGATCCAGACATGCTATGTAGCAATTGTGCCTGGTAAAAATACTCTTAACCCTGCATGGTTGGAGATTTAAAATTATGAACATAAAGATAAAAAGTAAGGGATTTCTTTTCTTTCCTTTCCTTTTTTTTTTTTTTTTCTCCCCCTCCCCTATTTCTTTCTGTTCAATCTGGAGACACACCTATGCCCTTCTCCCCTGGGCTTAGTGCATTGGCCTTCTGTCTATTTTCTCATGGCTTCAGGATGAAGTGTGGACCTAGGAAAAGGGTTTCCATCCCGGGGTGAGCTCAGACCCTCCTGGACTCAATTTAGGCAAGCCCCGTGCGTCCCCCCCCCACCCCCGTCCTGTTGCTGTGTCTACCCTGAGAGAAAAGGTCAAGTGTTCTCTCCTCCACCTTCTTCCTGCCCCTGGCCAGGGAGCCCGTCATCCCATCTGTTGGGGAGAAGTGCAGAGATAACTCTGGCTTTTTCCTGGATAAATTTAAAGAGAGGAGAAATGCCAAAACCCTGCTATAAAATCGATGGCATACTTAAATATTTACACCCAATAAATTAATGCTTCTAGTGTATTCATAATATGCCAGGAGGAGTGACTGCCATATAGGAGGTAATTAAGGTTTTATAAAAATATTAATTATAAGTGCCTGGCATGTGTGATGTGTTAATAGGGCTCGCGTGGAACCCTGGTGATTGTAGAGCTGTTTCCTGCCAGTCCTCACATGACAGGGACTGTGGAGCTTGGCGCATTGGGAGCCGGTGCCAGAGTTCAGGTTGAGCTGTTTGTGACGGGCAGATCCTGACTCAGACTTACAATGTCTGCTAGAGCTTATCTGTAAAAAAAAAATTATGAAGCCACCATAATGGTTCATGCCTGCGAAACCAGCACTCTTGAGGTGAGGTAAGAGGACTGTGGAGTTTGAGTTTGAGTCCAGCCGGGACTATAAAGGGTAGCCTTTGGCTACATTGAGAGATGTTTCATTTTTTTAAAAAAAAGTTACATTATGTTGATGAGCACAGATATGGTAATGCATGATGTTTCTTAGCAAACCTAATGTCCATTGTGAGGTAAACACATTTGCTCTCCGAGATAAATATTTGCCTCTCTTTCTGTGGACGTACTATTTATTTTCCCCTCGCTTTCTGCTCCAGTAGTTACTGATTTATGGACCATTGCTTACTTGTGCTGCCCTTTGAAGTTATGAAAATTATGCAAAGGTCTTTTATCTCAAAAAATGTAGAGGGCAGTGAAGCTCTCTGGGCTCCTCTCTGAAATTGCTTTCAAACCACTTTTAAGTGTTTTACCTGTGAACTTGGCTGTCTCTTGAAATGGCTGAAACAGCTTGGATTAAAAGCCCTGAAACAGTGCAGGTGTAAACAGTCTGAATGCTTTCTGAGCCTACGGTTTGTTTTCAGATAAACAGTGGGTTTAAATTTTTTAAATTCAAATTAAAGGCTTGGTGATTCGCCTTTTGAACAGGCATTTCTGTGTTGTTCCTTGGGACTTGGAACTTATCCTTGTCCCCTACTCTCACAGGCTTTCTCCTGTAGTCAGTCAGTGTTCCTCCCAGAGGTGGTGAGTGTGAATTGGGAACAGCCAGCCACTGTGGCTCCCGCCGTCTGTCAGTTACCCAGTCTTCCAGGCCTCTCTCTCTCTCTCTCTCTCTCTCTCTCTCTCTCTCTCTATATATATATATATATATATATATATATATATACATACACACACACACATATATATGTACACACATATATATATGTATATATATATATATATTTGTTTTTTTTTTTGCTTTAGGAAAACTAGAGTAGTGATGTCGTCACATAAGGCAGGAGTTGCTGGTCTTTGGAAAGTATGCAAAGTGGTAGCTGGCACCCACGGAAGCGCTCCACATGCTTTCCTTGTTATTACTATTGCCACTCATCAGATTTATCAGATATGGATCAGAGGCCCGAAGGCGGAGCTCCGGAGAAGAGCTCTTGCTTAGTTAGCACGCCCAGGAAGAGAAAGCATAATGATATGCCTTTGAAGATGCCGCCATAAAACCCATCATTTTGTTAACCTAAAAAGCTAAAAAAGACTTTATTGTATACATTTGTATGAGTGCATGTGTGTGTTTCCGCTCATGCATAAGTGGGAACATGTATGTATGTGGAGGCAATTGTTTCTCAAGTGTCTGTGTGCAGTTCCGTGCATGGGCATGCAGGTGCTTGTGGAGGCTAGGGAAGGTCGTTGGGCTCCTTTAAGCTGGAGTTACAGGTGCTTGTGAGCTGAGGTGGGTGCTGGGAATTCAATTTGGGGGTCTCTGCAAAAGCTATTTTCACTCTTAACCACTCAGCTGTCTCTCCAGTGCCCTCCCTTTGCTCTTTTGAGGCTGTGTGTTTTCCTGGCTCAGAACTCCAGTAGGCTGTGCTGGCTGGCCAGTGAGTCCAGAGATCTGCCAGTCTCTTCCGCAGTGCTGGGATCACAAACACACAAGCTAGTAGACCACCATGTCTGACCTTTTTCATAAAATGTGGGCTATGGGATCCAGCTCAGGTCCTTGCGTTTGTGAGGCAAACATTTTATCAATTGAGCTGTCTCCCCTTAATTGGCTCTTAATGGTTGGAATGCAAGGTATTTACAGTCAGAGCTACCGGAAAGATGTGTGTTTGCCTTAATAGCTTAAAAGCTTAATATTTATTTAAATCAAACACAGTTCTGTTTCTGTGAGGAAGCAAGTGCTGAAGGCTACAGTGGTGGCCATATTTCATATTGTTATCCTCTTTTCAACAGGTTTCTTATAATTGAGAGACAGGTCTTGCTATGTAGCTCTGGCTGGCCTAGAACTGGCTGTGTAGACTGTGCTGGCCGCCAGCTCACAGAGTTCTGCCTACTTCTGCCTCGGATGCTGAGATTAAAGGCGCATGCTAACATTTTCAGCTTTTAAACACCTTTAAAATACATTTTACCCCCAGATAATAAAGCTTTATATTCTTAGATTAGTGTTGTGCCCTCCCCAATGAAGTTTCCCTTTCTTTATCGATGCCCAGCTTGAGACACGCATTTGAAGTTCTTGCTCAAGGTTAAGGTTACAAGATGTCTGCTGCCTCTCCCTTCTCTGCAGTAGCCTTTCTATCCCTCCTTTGAGAATGATGGCTACCCCTGGGCTTTCTTCCATGAATCACTGAGTATGACTGTCAGGAATCTCTGTAACTTTCTTGATTTGTGAGGATCAAGGTAGCCATGGTCTTGGGTGTGTAAGTTGGGGAATGTTCAGGATTGACTGGAACCTGTGAAGAGTGACTCTTAACATTATCTGAAATGGGGTGCCAGTTGGGTCAAGGGAGGCTTCCTGCTTCCCCTTGATGGAGGATCTCTCTAGCTATCTGTGGATGGTCTCAGACTCAGTATGCAGACTGGGATGCCTCAAACTCGCAAGATCTGCCTGCTTCTGCCTCTTGAGTGCTGGGATGAAAGATGCAGAAATCCGTGCTTGGCTAAAAGAGAAGTTCTTCACTCACCCCTGATTTTGATTTCAGTTTCTTCTGGGCACAATGACCTGCGCGGGCCTTGTGCCTGGTCATTTTGGTCATATGCACAGATGGTCTTAGTGGTCAACGAGAGATAGTTGGGGTTAGCTGTTACACAACGGTCCTTCTTGGAAATATAACCAGAGGAGACAGAAAGATTGTAAATAATTCTGTGTTCCAGTTCTTCTTGAAAACTTTCTTGGGCTGTCATATTACAGTTGGTTAATGAAAATGAAGATCGTTGAAGTGAGACCAAGACTTACTTAACTGCTTAGGTAGGAGTCACTCAACCTTTTTATCTTGGCCTTTTGAGACTTTTTATTTTATTTTTTAGTGCTGTGTTTTTTATTATACTGTAATAGCATTTCCCTCATTCCTTTCCTTCCTCCCTCCAAACCTTCCCACATACCCATTCCTTGCTCCTTTAAATTGTCTCTTTTTATTTAACTTGTGTGTGTGTCCATCTGTCCTTTCCACCTTCCTATTTTTTGTTTGTACCTTTTGTTTCTTTTGTTTTGTTTTGTTTTGTTTTGTTTTTTGAGATAGGGTCTCACTTTGTAGGCCTGGCTGTCCTGGAACCCACATATAGACAGAGTTGGCCTCCAACTCACAGAAATCCATCTGCTTCTACTAGCTGAGTGCTGAGAGTAACCACTTACTATATATAATCTCTTTTTCTCTCTTACACACACACACACACACACACACACACACACACACATCACATCACATCACACATTCAGGACTGACTATTTGATAATGGATAACCAGTTAGTGTTCTCTTTCCTGGAGAAGACTTACTTCTCTCACTCTTAGGATTCCTTACTTGCTTGTATTTATTGTGTAGAGTTGAGGCCTTGAGAACTTTCCGCATTCCGCATTAGCATGTCTATTGATGTCAACTTTGTGTAGACCATGTTTAGGCAATCATGGTGGCGAGACTTCATGTGTATAGTTTCTGACATTTCTAGGAGACTCAGTTTCACAGCAAACTCTGTTCCTTCTTCCAGAATGATCCCTGGGCTTGTGGTACAGAATGTCTCATTTGGAACTGGGCTCTACAACTCTGTGATTTTATCAAATGGGCTTTCTGTCTGTTTCAAAGAGAGGTCTCCTTGATGAGGGGTGAGGGCTACATTTATCTGTGGGAATAAGGATAAATATTTAGAATATATTTAGGGATTGTGCTGGTTTAGTACAGTAATGGTTATAGGTTCTTGAAACTTCAAAAACAGACTTTTCCAATATATGATTATTTACTAACTACTATTTGAAGGAAATACCAATATTGTCACAGAACATTGGAAGCTGTGTTCACAAGAGAGCCAACATTACTGACAGTGAGTTGAGAGAGATTCAATTTAGCTCAATTTCTTTTTCTCTTATTCCCTTTCTCCCTTCCTTCCTCCCTCCTTCCCTCCTTCTTTTCTCCCTTGTTCCTTCCCTCTCTTCCTCCTTCCCTCCCCCTCTTCCTTCTTTCCTTCCTTCTTTTCTCTTCCATACTCCTCTCTCTCTCTCCCCATTTGGAAGCAGAAAATTGTAACATTAAAACTAATATTCTTATGATACTGCTATTTTGAGCATTCCCAGTGACTTTACTGAGATTCAGGAGTAATCAAAGTTTGGTATGGTATCCATACCATACCAAAACTTTGTGGGATGAGGCTGCTAACACAGGAGGATGGCTGTAAGTTGGAAACTAGTCTGGTATCTGTAGCAAGTTCAAGGCCAGTCCGGTCTACCACCCATCCTAATTTTATCCTTAGATAATTCGTCTCTTGGGTCTGAACCAGGGTAGATCTGTAAGTTTGAATAACAGAAGTGTATAATTAGGTAAAGGGACTGAGCAGGCCAGCCACTCCTAAAACTTAGCTCTTGCACTGATACTCTCTCCAAGTGCAAATTCACACAGCCACAGCCCTGGCCCTTTCACCCTGGGCATGTCTTAAGGGGACCTCAGTGACTTGCTCTGGCTTAGATGTGAAGGTGGGATTATTTTCTTCTGAACGCATCAATCATACTTGAAATGTTGATGAGCTACAGGAGTGTACTTGTTAAATGTTCTAAGGTTACAGTTCCGTTACTTATATTTAGCTTATATTTTAGTCTCTGTCCTTCAAGCTGTTTGGGGCCTGTGCTCTGAGGATACTGTGATTACTTTCATTGTCTAGAGTGAAGAAAGGGGATGGAGTCAGAGACTTTAAGTCCCCTTGCTTGTTCCCGGTGATGGCTGCAGTGAGGAAGAGTTCTCTTTCTGCCTCCCAGGTGCTGCAGTGTGTGCCCTGTGGCATGTGCCATCCTGGAGTATCCGGAGGGAGGGAGTGGAGATGGCAGTGGCGCCCACCTCTGGGGCGGTTATAAGAATGACTAATAGATATGTAAATTGACAGGCACAAGAAGCTGCATATGCTAAAAAAGTACTCAGCTGTAGTCGGGACTAGATAAGACCCTTGCCCCAGGGACAGAACTTAAGAGGAACAGAAACCTCACCAGTGTATTATATTCAAATGCACTGCCTTTTACTTTATAGGTTTTGGTGCTGAGGGTCAAACTCAGAACCTCACATACTCTAAGTATGTGCTCTTCTTCTACTGAACTGCATCCCTAGCTCCAGTGTTATTCCTGTAAAAATAACAATTAGTGATAAGGCCCACACACAATGTGCTACAGTCCTGAGTAAGTTATGTCTGGTCCTGCCCCCATAGTCCCCTGCCTAACTTTTCTTCCTGATATCCAGGGCCATCAGTTGCTGAGAGACATGTCATATGAGAACTTTGGGCTTATCATTGCCAGGAATAGTGATCAGTTTGCCACGACCCAATGCTCAGGTGCTTCTTGCTGTCTCCAGCCTGTATGTTCAGAAGGACTCCTCTCTGCAGTTCCTTTTCAGCGTCTATTTGGAGTAGGATGGTTCTGTGTTTTGGTCTTGTCACCTGACACAGCCCATATAGCTGTTCATTTCGGACCCCCCTGGACGCCAGCTGTTGAGTTTATTAACGAAGCAGTTCTTTGAAGAGGTGAGGCACAACGCCCCACTCTTGATTCACATTTCAAAAACAGAACGAAGAATAGTGGAACCAGAAGAAAGTTCCGGTTTCTGCTAATCCTCTGTGAGCATTTTAAGGTTTTTATGAAGGAAGAGCAAAGCCATTTAGATTCCCTGAAGCCACAAGAGCTGAGTTTTACAAGCACATCCCTGAGGAAGTTAATCAGGTTTCCTTGGGGTTGCTGGGCTACGGTGCTTAGAGGAAAAATAGCACCACCCTGAAGAGTAAGAATAGCAGAAACCACATGTCCCTGTGAGCCCCAGCCAACTGCTCCTGAAGGAAATGGAATCTAGCTGCTAGGATGGTTTTTGTTGGACAGCTTTCCGATTAAGCAACAGGTTCCTTCCCAGCCTGGGAATGTGATTTATTAAAGATACAAATATTATAATCTGAGTGTGTGTGTGTGTGTGTGTGTGTGTGTGTGTGTGTGTTGGGGGAGGTGCTAGATCAAGGCTGTGCTTCTTTTGACAAATTATTGTAAGAGAATTGGACTGGATTTTATGTTTAATTCCTGATTCACATTTTTCCATTTGTTTGTTTGCTTGCTTCGTTGTTTTCAGTCAGGGTCTCACTATGTAGCCCTGGTGGGCCAGGAATTCGATATGCACATCAGATAAGCGTTAGACTCACAGAGACCCATTTGCCTCTGCCTCCCCACTGCTGCCATTAGAGGCGTGTGCCACCACACCCTGCATTTTTTTCTGAGATCTTGATATTTGTTTAGCTGTGGCAAAACAAAACAAAACAAAACAAAACAAAACAAAACAAAACATAAAACAAACGAGCCTTGACTATTCTAAGTTGGTCCCTGCCTGGCTCCTGGAATTAAGAAAGAAGAGTGAATGGGGTAGATATTTAAGCTTGCTGAGAAAGGGCAGTGCTGCCTTTGGGTCCTTCAAACCATTGCCTGTGAATGAAGACACCGGGAGCTGAGTCACTACTGTGCTAGGATTCCGACAGTTCCTGTGATTGTGCCGAAGGCGGAGTCAACAGTGGGGTTGGCCATAGGAGCCGTGATTAGTGATCATCTGGGTGGGATGGGAGCCAGAAAACCATTTAGGGCAAGAGTTGAGTCAGCCTGCTGCAGTGCTCTCTTCCCAGCACGCTAGGCTAGGCTCTAAGAGCACCTTCAGTGAGCAGGACAGAGGAAGCCTTGGGAAGGTGCCAGGATGTCCTGAGGAAGACTGTGGGCTGAGGAAGAGAAATAGTTCAGTCAGTCAGGTGTTTGCTGCACAACTGTGAAGACCTGAGTGTGATCCCCAGAACCCATGTGGGGAAGCAGGTACTTGTAATCCCAGCCCTGGGGAGGCAGGGGCAGGGAGTTTGTAAACCATGTTAGGGGTCATTGGCCAGCTAACCTAGCAGAATACAAGAAGGACAGCATCCCGAGAAATGACAACCAAGTTGACCCTTGGTCTCCACACACAGGCACATACCATGTGCAGTTGTAGCTTCATATACATTGTACCTGGACACACATTTTACTCTATCCCCACCCCCAAAAGAGCATGCACTTGGATCTAAACCAACTACTTAGAAGCTGTGTGTCTCGAGTAAATTAGCCTCTCTGTGCTTTCGATTAGCATTTGTAGCAAGCATATTCCTTGCCTTACACAGTTGAGGACCAAAGTTGTTAGAATGGAACCTGGATCTTAAGCAGTTTTTCCATATAGGGCAAGCCTTAGTTTTTATACCTTATTTATTTTTTTTATATAGCTTTACTTTTTATGTGTGAGCATATGGCAAGTAACAAACACACTGCTGAGCAAAGGTCAACAAAACTAACAGCCAGCAGTGAGGGGTCAGGGATCATGGTGGTGCAGTCTCAGACCTGCTGCTCAGAGACAGGCTTGAGACAGGACCAGGGCTCAGGGCACTCAGACAAAACAGAGCCTTATTCCCAAGAAACACAGGAGACTTGGCAAGTTTGGCAAAGAGCAGCAGGTTATTGAGGTTCAAATGCTGCATTCATTTTTCTCATTGCTGTGACCAACATATCTGACAGCACGGAGTAAACCAAGGCTCCTTTTGGTGCGTTGTTTCAGAGCATCCTGCCGTTGTGGGCAAGGCTGGCTGGAGCGGCTCAGTGGTCGTAGCTTCTTCACCACATAGCCACGAACTTAGAAACAGAGCTGGGTTGGAACCAGAGGTGGTATCAACCTTGAGTCCACTCTGCCTACATGCCCCACTTCTTCAGCAAGGCTCCGCTTCCAGAGTCTTTATAACTGCTCCAACCAGTGCTGCCAGCTCGGGACCAAGTACACACACACACACGCACGCACGCACGCACGCACGCACGCACGCACGCACGCACGCACGCGCGCGCGCGCGCACACACACACACACACACACACACACACACGCGCGCGCGCGCGCGCTTGTGGGGAACCTTGCCTGTTCAATCATAGCAAGTGGTCACAAATGGAAGATAGCACAAAGAAGGGAGGGTCACATGGGGCCTTACCTGCCCTGGAGACCAGCTTGGTTTTTGCTCTTTGTTTTTGTTTTTTAAGGTTCCTGGGTTGTCTCTGAGCTGCAGCATGACCCACTGTGAACTGAGGGCATGCTCCACGGTAGTTAAAGGTGGAAGTAGACCCGATCATACTGACCGAGTCCCAAGTCGGCTGTGGGGAATGTGGCGAGTCGGCAGAATCCGTGATGATGTCTGTTTGCATTTTCAATGCTGAGATGCCCCAAGCACAGACTGAATGGAAAGAAACCCTGTAATGTCACCGCCCTTTACAGGCCAGCACTGATTGTCATTTGAAAAGGCCCAGGGTTAAGTGCTTTAAGTGACATATTGATCTCCTGGAATTAGAGTTTGAAAGATTGCATGCTGGGATGGTCTCCATTTCTTGTTAATGTGGAATAGTTTAATGGCTTGTATTTGAAAATGCTGGTGATTGTCCCACTCTGAAGGAAGATGTCAGCTGAGGGCTCCTGCTACCTGTTGCATCTTTTGAACAAAGCAAGTGTGAAGTATGCAGTGTGAATTAACATGAAGAATGCTGTATGAATTGGGGCCAGCCATAAAACCTTGCAGCCAACCCCAGGCCTTCCCGGGCCCCTTCTGCTCCTTTTTTTGCTGTGTGATTTGATTGATTTTGCTTTTTGGTCCAAATAAAGTCAAGTACAAGAGTAATAAATTATAGACTGAAATTCAAACTTTTTTTTTTTTTAAAACCTCCATTAAAATTCATTAGTTAGAAAGGGCTTTAAGATAAATACTATAATTGCTACTTGCTAGTGTTTAATTTTTAAAAAAAATTTTTAAAAATATAAAAATGGGGCCAGCAGGATGGCTTGGGCGGTAAAGGTGCTTCCTGACAATAGGATGACTGATTTGGGGCCCTGGAACCTTTGTGGTATAGAGAGACAACCAAGCCCTGTAAGTTGTCCGGTGACTTCCACAGGCACACCGTGGCATGCCCCGATCCTCCAAAATGACAAAAAGTCTTTAAAGATGGGACACCACAGATATCCAAACCTGCAGATACCCAAGTCATCTAAATACACTGGTGTGCTATTTGCATGTAGCCTTATGCAGCCTGCCCTGTATACTTTATAGAGTTCCTCCCTAGGCTACCCATAATACCTAGAGAATGTAAATGGTAAGGAATTAGTCGTGATGCTTTATTTTTTAGAGAGTAATGACAAGAAAGGAAATCTGTATATTGGACACAGATGCAGCCACTTGAGTCTACAGGGGGTAGAACTCACAGACTGGCTATTGACAGAAGAGGAACTTACATCACCTAAAGTATTTGCGGTGGCTTGCTTTATTTGTGACTGTCTTATGACTTAGTAGCTCCTACAGTACCATGCAACATCACACATGGGCTGGCCGTGGGAGAGTGTCAGCAGTCACAACTGGAACAGAAAGTTTGAGGACGCCCAACCCCGCTGGCTTCTTAGCACTCGGAACTGTCTGAAACGTTGAGAAAGGGCAAATGAAGACTCCAGACTGGGAAGCAGCCACGGGAAAGAGTGTCTTTTGGGACTTTCCATCATTTATTGACAGCGGAGTTCAGGCTGGCAAGTGTTTCCTCTTAATTCTCAGAAGAAAAATATAACTTGAAATACTTTCTGTCACTACATGTTGGGGCTAGGGAGACAGCTTGGCTCATTAGGTGCTTGCTGTGTGAGTATGAGGCCCTGAGTTGGTGCCCACAAACCACATAGAGAGCGGGGAGTGACGTGAACTCGGTGGTACACTTGTGGACCCAACACTTAGGAAGAGGTAGGAGTTTATGAGTTCAAGGCTAGCCAAGGCTATGTAGTGAGATCCCATCTCAGGAAGAGAGCAACTTAAAATAAATTCCAAGCAAAATCCCGAAGCTCCAAAATAAAACAACAGCAGTAACCACACACGTCTGGAGTGCAGACCTTTGCTTGTGATCCAGGGCTGAGAAGGTGAATACTGTTACTCAACCTTCCTAATGTCATGACCCTTTAATACAGGTTCTCATGTTGTGGTGACTCCCCCCACCCCACCCCCAGTTATTTTTGTTGCTACTTTATAACTGTAATTTTGCCACTGTTCTGAATTGTAGAGTACATATCTATGTTTTCTGATGGTCTTAGGTGACCTTTGTGAAAGGGCCATTTGACTCTCAAAGTGGTCAAAGGGGTTGAAACTTAGTGATTGAGTAGTTTCTTATGGCTCACTGGATAGCTAGTCACACCCACTTGGTAAGTTCCAGACCAACTAAGAAACCATGTCTGAAACACACACACACACACACACACACACACACACACACACATCCCCCCCACTGTTCTCTGAAAACATCTTAAATAAGGAAAAAAAAAAAACTGTGCCAAATAACGAGGCCAAAGGTTAGTACTGTGAGAGAAGATCTCAGGCTCCAGACAGTCCACATTCGCTATTTAAGACATAACTTCAGTCCAAGTCTGAGTGACATTTGGTTACAGACAAATATATGACGCTTTTTGTGATGTAACAACTGTCTCGGATTCAGATGTTTTAGAGCACCCTGGAAGGGTGTTTTCTCTCACCTCATGTCTTAGGAAATATGGTGTTCCAAGAAGGGTTGGAAGTGACAAGGCTGGTTTTGGGGCCTTTCCTCTCTTTTATGTCTAGCCTATGCTTCATAGAGAAGACTTTGGAAATTGGTCTCTGGGCACTAATATAATTGCTGAGTCAATTCCTGGGTTTTCAGAATGAAAATTACTCTTGCCAAGAGTTGCAAGTTGGACAGCAAGAACATTTCAGTTTTTTTTTTTTTTTTTTGGGTGAGGCAGAAAATTCAATTGACATTTCTCATGGATAATTGCTGTTTTTTAAATAGATACTTCCTTTCTAAACTTTGGTGCATATTATGAATGAGTTGTATAAGATGATGCAACTATGCAAAATAATCCTGCCTCTCCCGCCTTGCTGGTTTGTCACCGTCAGATGGGATGGAGTGTATGAGGATCCCGGAACTCTGAAGCCAGCCAAGATTTTTCCAGTCAACTGGTGTCTAGTGTTTGGGATCCAAAGTGTGCCAGGGTTGGTTGGTGTGCTCAGTAGCATATCTGAGGCCTGCCATTTACAAGATTAATCCTTTTGTCCGGATGTTTCTTCTTTTCTTTGTCTCTTGGATCCTCTGCCCTGTAGGGAAGCCATGTGATGAATGGCTCACTCGGGAGAGGCTCAGGTGCCCTGCTGTGTACAGCCACTTCAGGAGAGCTGTGGGCAGTCCTATGGCTCTCTCTACTCAGGCACAGTCGCGAAGCTGAAGCACAGCCAGCCAGCCAAAGCCACTGTTGGATTCCTGACTCAGAAATGCTGTTAGATCATAAATATTGGTTATTTGAAACCAGCAAAACCAGACTCAACAATAAGTAACCATTACAAACTCGTGACATAGGTTTCCTAATTGATCTGCCCCTCTCTGCCTGCCCCTGCTGTTGATTTCAATTGTTGTTTGGGGGTCTGCTGTCTCTGCAGTTGGTCGTGCTCAGCAGGATGTAAGAAGGCGCGCTCTGGGTTCTCTGTGCTCAAGGTGGAGAGGGACTTTCCACTGATAAGCCACGGTCTATCCTATCGGTTCCCTAGTATTAATGCTTTAAAAGTAACTTTGTTTTAAGTTTCAGAAACTTAATCTTTCCCTTGTAGCATTTATATACTAATTCTGAACATGGAACTGTCGACATTTCTTTAAACCGTATTTAATATAAACCAAAATGAATTTTAGATAAAATGAAGTAAGCCAGCATGTATTTTATGACATTCTTATTTATGTTACGTCATTCTTTAGTTGGATTAATTATCCTCATTGTTTACATTTTATTGTGATTATATGAATTGTTCTGAAAATAAGAATTTAGGGAGGAAAAGGAGACAAGCTCAACAAATGAGTTCCAGTGCCGACCCTGGACCGTGATTTCAGTGTGCTGAATTCAGGGCTCAGCCACATGCGTTCCTCGTCCTCATCTTCTCAGAGTGTTATAACTACTACATCTGGGGTTTGCTCAATAAAAGTAAGATTTAGAACAGTTAATTATTGCAAAGCGTAAAAATCAGTAAACTTTGGAGATCAGTTTTAATCTAGGCCTCTGAGGCCTGCTCTCTGCTGGATGTGTTCATATCCCCCTGGGAAGTTACTTTTTCATATGTAAAGTGCTGCTGACATGTGTTAATGTTATCCCAAGGATCCTGGACTGTGCATATTTCTGATTAATAAATGTTTATCACTCATAGTTGGATTCTGGTTGCTCTTAGTACTGTCTCTCTCACTTGTTTTTCTTCCTCATCATCCTCAACATTAGCATCTTTTCCTTAACTCCTGACCTTAGCAGGAATGCCTGAGAGTCCAAGCTGGATGGAGATAGTGAGTGTCAGTTGTTGAACACAGTAGCTCCAGCCTGGAAAAGATTATACGGTATTGTCCAGGACAGGGTCACAGAAGGAAGTTAACAGGACTACTAGGAATACATTTATAAATTAAATAAAAAGTATGTTATATTGGACGATGTGGTATTTACATCTGAAAATGGGTAGGACTGTCAAAGGTAACAGTTAAGCAGCGAAGGTTATTCTGTACTGGTGTGAGTATTTTTTTTTTTTTTTTCAGCAGCAGCAGTTAATGGTGTGAACGGACAAGCGTAGCTCTGTCACTTCTCCCATGGCTTTCTCTGCTGCAATGTGTGCTTTCTTTCCTTCTGTTGTGTTATGATTCTATCAAAGTGGGGGCAGGAACCGCTTTACTGTGGAAGCTGGCAGTGTTAGAGATTCTTCATGCTGCTCTGTTGGAGGGATGGGCCTATGAGAGCCTCCAAGTCCCTACCCCTGTACTCCCCAGTACCATGGGCTAGGTACTTTTCTCTCTCGTTGTGACAAAACACTTGACATAGTAACTAGACTCATACTCTGAGAAGATATATAGCATTTCTCATGATGTGAGTGCCTCTATAGTGGTGGTATCACATAGCCAAAGACTTCATATGGACCAGGAATACATAGAGAATGCCTGACTGGAGGGAGGGCAGACGGACTCCCCAAGGACACGTCCCCAGCCACGCCCCACTTCCTAAGGATTCCACAGGTTTTCAGAGCAGAGCCTCCAGCTAGAGACCCAAGTGTTCAAACCCTTTAGCCTGTGGAAAAACAAGACTAAATAACATACAATCTCATCTCTGGTTTTCTTCTTCCCCCCTTGGTAGGTCTTTCCCCTTTCCTGGAATTTTCCTCTCTTGGATGGGATATGGCGGAGTATGGGATGATAGCTGACTGTGCCCAAGAGAAAGCCTTATTGAACTTTGGTAGGGGAAGAAGTTTGTTCCTCTGCTGGAGAGACAGCTCAGTGGAACAAGGCACCTCTACCAAGTGCACATCCATTATGTAAACACCAAATAGTTAAATGGAAAGCCTCAACTGTTCTCACTCTGTGGTCCTTGGTCTGAAGGACAAGGAAACACACCATGCAGGACTGCAGGAAGTCCGCATACAGCAGACCTCACCTGTGGCTGGAGGACATGTGCCTGATTTGGCTGACGCAGTTGGCAGGGCTCTCCTATGCTCTCTGATCGTTCATCTTTGATGCCTTTGTTTTACATAAAAAAGCTCACATATTTGATTGGGTGCTGATTATGCTTCCTCTTTGGGCAAAGGTCTTGAACTGTAGAATGGTTTGCTTGTTTACCACTCCCCCAAGCCCACCCCACCCCAGGAAATTTAGGAGAGGAAAACATCATTCAAGGAGGGTGCCGAAGCCTGCAGTGCTTCTGAAACACAAAACTGGTTTCTCTTTAAATAAGATGGTCTTTATTAGGATACTGAGTTAGAGAGGTGCAGCATATGTTTTCTGAATGCAAAACTCCACTCAGGGCCACAAGCCCAGACCTGACCCTTAAGGAAGGCTCTGGAGCAGTGGTTCTTATCCTGTGACTCTTTAATACAGTTCCTCATGTTGTGGTAACCCCCAACCATAGTATTATTTTGTTGCTTCTTCATGACTGTAATTTTGCTCTGTAGTCTATTGAGTCTGATAAGTAATTAGTGAGCATTCACATTCCGTGTCTTTATCTTTAGACAACAGCTGACCTTTTGTAATGGTAGACTATAGGTAATCCCAAAGCATGCTGTAAGATTATTCTTTGATTACTCTGTTGTTGGGGAGGAGCTGTGGATAACCATAGAGACTTAGTGCACTGGGCAGCTCTTTTGAAGGCATGCTGTGTAACAAACTGCCTCCGAGGCCTATAGCATACAGCAAGATGATAGCTTGTGGCTGCAGTTTCATAGGATAGTTTCATAAAGCCTTACGCAGTTTCAGAAAAGTTGGAGCACCAAGCTAAATGCCAGTCAAAATCCTTTATCGGCACTGCAGTGCAAACCGAGAAATCAGTTTAGTCTTCCTAAGTCAGCGCCTGTTGTCATGCCTGGCATCTGTGGTGTCTAGAGATGGTTGTGGTTGTCCTGGAGGATGAGGGGAAGTGGAGGCTAGAGATGTTGGTAGACATGCTGTGGTACACAGGACAGTCTTCCTTCCATAGACCATGATGCCCGTCATTCCTAGCTTTAGCAATCCCCCTGCTCCCCACAAAAGGTCTGTGATTAAGGATCAGGAAGGGTAAGTGCCAGCATGGCACTTGTCAGCATGGGGAAAAAGCTAATGACAGTGAGAGGGCAGGCAAGCAGGTTGCTTAAGACCAGATGTGGCCATAGGCTTGGGTTTGGGAAGGTCCTCAGTACTTGACCCCTTCACCTGATTATTTTGAGTTAAGGTTCAGCCTTGTGTTATGTGAACCTCAGACAGTAGATTAACCATTCCTTTCTGTTACGCCTCGTGTGGACTTGGCTGTACTAATATGCTTCCTGCCTGCTGTTCACCTAAGATCTCCTCAGGAATGTCCAGCACAGGTGATACAGTTCATGCTGGCACACTCACCAAGGCATTGTGGCTCAAGTCCACATAAGACCCCCTCACCTGTGAGTGCATCAGTGCAAGTAGCCTGGTTTAGAACATCCACACTCAGTTATGTTTACTGGGTGTTTTTTTAAAAGGACTTCATGTGTAGGATAAAAGAGTTCAAAGTTTACAGAAGGTATGGTGAGAGGTCTCTAATTTCCTGACTGGTTCTCGTGTGGGACCCCTGCAGCTGTTCCTTGTTCTGGTGACTGTTCAGCCACATCCAAGAATGTATCTGTCTCTCCCTTTGGTTAAGTGTAGAATGTTATGTATGCACATAACATAGAAATGTGCTTCCTGTGTTTTTTTTTAAAGATTTATTTATTTATCTTATGTATGTACACTGTTGTTCTCTTAAGACATCCCAGAGGAGGGTATTAGATCCCATTACAGATGGTCCTGAGCCACGATATGGTTGCTGGGAATTGAACTCAGGACCTCTGGAAGAGCCATCAGTGCTCTTAACCGCTGAGTCGTCTCTCTGGCTCCAACTTCCTGTGTTTTAAAATCATGTGTATGTATGATTTTTTTTCATTCCATTCTCCTTAATTTATTTTAATTTGTGTGTGTGTGTGTGTGTGTGTGTGTGTGCACGCGCGTACGTGCGCGCACACCACCTGCATGCCTGGAGCCTGTGGAGGGCAGGAGTGGAGGCTAGATCCCCTGGAATGGAGGCTGCTGTGAGCCACCCCATGGGTGCCTGGGTCCTCTGCAAGAATAACAAGTGTTTATAACTGAGAGCCATTGCTCCAGCCCCAAATGTATTCGCTCTGATGATCTGGCCTTTACCTGGTCTCCGGGCTCTGTGTGTAATGCACTTAATCAGCTCTCCACTGATGAGCACCCCTTCCTTCTCTGGGTTATGCAGACAATGCTGTGATGATGCTCTGCCCTTAAATTTGTGTCATTGTGCACAATAAGGCTGTTTATAAAGTGGAATCCTAGCAGTGGAGTTGCTGGTTCAGAAGGTAGACACTCTGTATCTGTAGTAGGTCTTGCCAAATTGCCCTTTGAGAAGCATGCCCCGTCCTTTATTTTTTTTACTAGCCGTGCACTGACTAATTAAAGCTTCGTTCGCACGTTTTCTCCATTTTTCCTGTTCTATTCCTCTCTTCTTCCTGACCCTCAGCTCAGCCTAGTGGTCCGGACTTCACTTCAGGTCCCTATCTTGTCCTAGTCTGGGGAACACTTCGCCCAGGGGTGTGCCTAAGAAACCCTGTTCATCTTCTTTGAGAGCATGCCTGAATTCGCTCCAAGGCAGGGTGGGCGGGGTGACCTGGAGACTCCCCCGCTCTCGCGCCCCCCCCCCCTGCCCGCCCGCCCTTCTTTGGCAGTCTCATCTGGGTAAGGCCCCTCTGCACTTCCCTCCATCCCAGCGCCTGCCAGGGGTTTAAGAACAGGTCCTCATCTATGGTGCCGGGGACTTGGAGCCTATAAACTTGTCTTGGGTCCTTGCCAGTGCATAAAGATAGGCGCAGTTAGGCGCCTGCATTCCTTACCATTTTCGAGCCAGAAGTATCTGCCTGCATGTGCAGTGTCAGAAGGCAGGTTCCCCTTGAGGCCTGTGGCCTGGTATTTCCACGCTCACTTGTGGTGGGAGAGGATTGCCCTCACTTGGCTGGCAGAGGACCCAGTCTGACAGTCCATTTATTTCTTTCTCCTAGTCTTGCCCTCCAGATGGGGTACCCTGTAACTTGATTCGGTGTTTACAGAGTTCATCTGGGACACGCTTGGGGAGGGATAGTGTCTGGGAGAGGTCCTTTCAGCCGACATTGACGCGTTCCTGTTTTAGAGCTCGTCACTCCCTTGTACTATTTCTCTTCTGTTTTCAGTGGTGACTCATACTCTAAGAAGTTATTTCATTTAAAAATCATTATATATGTATATATATGTATATATATGTTATATATGGATGGATATATGCATATATTCATATATATTAATGTTTTGCCTATATGTATGGTGCAGTGTCAGAAGGCAGGTTCCCCTTGAGGGTGCCTGAAGGGGCCAGAAAAGAGTGTCAGACACCTCGGAACTAGAATTACAGCTTCTGTGAGCTGCCACGTGGGTGCTGGGAACTGAACTCAGGTCCTCTGCAAGAGTGCAAATAGTCTTAACTGCTGAGCCATCTTTCCATCTACCCACTGTAGAACTTTAAATGTTCAGCAAAATTGAAAGAATTTTATAGTAGGCCCTCCTATGACTGATGTTTAGATTATGCCTCAGACTTTTACAAGGCTTGACTTGGTGGGCCTTCTGTCCATCCCTCCAGCCTTCCTCTGAATTCTTTCACTAATGATGTGTTAAAGGCTCATGCACAGGTTGTTAGCAACGTGTGTGTTGAAGTCCCGACTGTCCCGTGTTCCACCCTATGAAGTTCCAGAATATCCCTCTGGGCCTTAACGTTATCATCTATGACTGGAAATAGCAGTGGTGACTTCATAGGGTTTGGTGACAGTGAAGAAGTACATATAGATTACATTTAGAACAAAGATTTTGGACTTTGTTTTAGTCATGTGGCATGCGTGAGATACAATAGTAAATGACTTGGCTGGTTTTGTGTGTTATAAAGGAGGCAGGTTTCCTGGACTCTGGCAGCAGCGATGTCCGTACCACTCTGCCTGGTACTTCCTTTGTACCTCATCTTTGCTCTTCAGATCAGCCTTCAGCAGAGCACCCTCACACACACACACACACACACACACACACACACACACACACGAGTAAGGAGATGCTGAGCTGCTTCCCGCTGTGCAGCTGAGTCACCACCAGTCTGTCATATCTTGTCTCTCCTGATTTGCATACTTGGCTTTCTGTTTTAGTCCCATTCTACAGAATGAAGGATTTGTCTACAGGGTGGCCGAGGCTCTTGAGGTTGGAAAGCCTGTTTATCTGAATTGTGACAACAGGGAGACACAGCAAAGCACATTGCCTTTCAGGCGTGACCTTGAGTTCTTGAAGGTCGCTCACTTTGCAGCATCATGTGTTTTGCCAAAATACCTTCCTGAACACTGACTTTCCAGCCCAGTCTTCCTGTTGGGCTCTGGCTGATCTAGCTGGATCAGAATCACCTTGGGGTATTTTAACAGAGAGTCATTTGTAAATGCTTGACATCTGAGGGGCATTTTGGGAGAAGGCATTTCTCTAGGACGTAAGTTGTGGCTGTGATACCATTTTCTGCCCTCCTGCTGTAAAGACAGAGGACTGTCTATTCCTGTTTCCATTCAGATTCTTTTCCATGAATTCTCTGTTTTTGAAATTATCCCAGAGAAGTCTCTTTTAGGTGTTAGTAAGTTTATGGGGTTAGTAAAATGGCTTAAAGCTGAGCAGTGGTGGCACACGCCTTTAATCCCAGCACTTGGGAGGCAGGTGGATTTATGAGTTCAAGGCCAGCCTGGTCTACAGAGTGAGTTCCAGGACAGCCAGGGCTACACAGAGAAACCCTGTCTTGAAAAACAAAAACAAACAAACAAACAGTAAGATGGCTTAGTCTGTAAGATGCTAGGCATTGCAAGCCTGAGATTCACATATGGAAGGGGAGAACCAACTCTATGACATTGTCCTCTGGCCTCCATGCCTGTGCAGTGACGTGTGCACACCTTCTCCTTTTCACACATCACATGTCGCGCCCTCCCCCTAAATATATTAATTAATTTTAAGAAACCTTTTATGCTCTGCTAACATAGTGTAGTTGAGAGAGTCCAGCTTTTAATAGAACCATTTGCTTTACCTTATTTTTATGAAGCTGGTCCTGTGTCTGAACTTTATAGACATATCAGTTTTTACTTAAAAATGTTCACTTGAAATACATTTAATTACATAAAATGAGTTTGTAAAAACGGGTGGCGGTGAAATAGGAGAAGCAGCCCTTTTAATGACTGAAGTGGGAGACTGGATACAAATGGTAGAAGTTTCCTGAGTGCTGATTGACGGGGGCCTTGGAGTTCATGTGTCGGTCTGTGTTGACAGTGGATGGATGCTCTGGGCAGGGCAAGCATTTACCACATAGCTGCATCTGTTTCAGAGGTATTCAGTGGAAAATCGTTTGCACTCTACATCTGTTTCTCAGCTAAGAAAAATACGCGCAGTTGGTTCTGGCCTCTTTGGAAGGTTTTAGAGCAAGGATAATTATGCCTTGGGGCCTTGGCCAACCCCCACTTGTCTCTGGGAGGCAGTCCTTGGTACCATCAGCACTCAGAAGGAGGTGAGTTTGATGGAGATAGTTTCCAAAAGTGTTTATTATTTGAAAACCCATTCCTTTCTAGTATGGCCTGAGTGTCCAGGAGATGGATCTTTTAATAATCCGGGAGAACCTGGAAGTAGCTCCTAAAGCACAGAGCACGCTGGCTTCATGGCTAGCTTGTCTGGACGGGAAAGAGAGTGGAGCACGAGAGCAAGCCTGGTGGTATATTTCTGAGGAGCCTGAGGTGGGAGGACCATTTGAAGCCCACGTTTAATGGCAAGGCCCCATCGAGAGAACAAATGTGGGGTAAGCTCGTGGAATCCTCTGAAAGGGAATCCTGGTTAAGCCTAAGGATTTGTATGATTCTTAGGGATTATATTTCAGGAGAGGAAGACACACAGCTGCTTAGCAGGAGCCTTAGCTGGGTAAATGCTAAATAACCAGGAGTGTGGAAAGCCAAAGGCAGCCAACGGCTGGATCCTTACAGCCAGAGCCAGGTACTCACTGGTAAGGACTTGACAATTCAAGGAGCCTTCATGATAGGGCCTTGGGGAGGTGTCTTAGTTAAGGTTTCCATTACTTAAGAAGATACCATGGCCAGGCTGTGGTGGCGCACGCCTTTAATCCCAGCACTTGGGAGGCAGAGGCAGGTGGATTTCTGAGTTCGAGGCCAGCCTGGTCTACAGAGTGAGTTCCAGGACAGCCAGAGTTACACAGAGAAACCCTGTCTCGGAAAAACAAACAAACAAAAAACAAAGAAGATACCATGACCAAGGCAACTCATATAAAGGACAACATTTAATTGGGCTGGCTTATAGGTTCTGATTATCATCATCAAGACAGGAAGCATGGCAACATCCAGGTAGGCATGGCGTTAGAGAAGGAGCTGAGAGTTCTGCGTCTTTATTGGTGGGCAGCCAGGAGAAGATTGGCTTCCTGGCAGTTAGGAGGGGTGTCTCTCAAAGCCCACCCCCAGACGTCCTCCAACAAGGCCATAATTCCCAATAGTGCCATTCCCTGGGTCAAGCATTTTCAAACCATCAGAGGATTTTTTTTTCTTTTTTAATTTGGGTGTGTACAAGGATATTCCTCTCATGTGGAGTTCTTACTTTCTTCTGTTTACTTCCTGAGCAGAGATATGAGGCCATCTTGGGAACTTCAAGGCGATTTGAGATGAGCCCTTTTCTTTGGTAGGCATTTTCTTTTCCTCGATGTTGGTGGCAGTATGTGACCTACCTCTTCATGTAAGGGGCACCACACCTTGGCTCCCTAGTGGTTTGTCTTACTTCACAAGTTCTAATGGACATTTAGAATTTTTTCATTCCCCCTCCCCTTTTCTCTTAGCTTTCATTTTTAGAGACTGGGCTGTATTACTCAGGCTGGCTTTGAACCCTTGAACTCCAGTGATGGTCCTGTCTCAGTAGCTGGGAGTATAGGTGAGTGCCATTGTTCCTGTCTCTAGTGGGCTTTATGTTAGAGCAAGTGCCATCTTTCAAACAGGATTTGGAAGGCTTTGAATGTATCTGAAGAACACAACTCAGGAGTCTGCCAGTCAGACCAAACAAACCCACCTTGCTTCACTGCTTACCTTGTAACCTCTGGTATAAAACAGGAAAAAACAGCTTCTTGGATCCAATCATGGAAGCTGTTCCAGTTGGAGAGACTGTCTTTCAAACCACTTAGCTGATTGCTCAGGTAGCTCTCACATGATTAGTGCTAACCAAGCAATTTGCCAGAAGCTCCTTTTTTCCTGAGTACAATGGGACATTCATGATGTTTATCTTGCAGAAACTTTATTAAAGGGAACCTAACAGGAAGGTTGGGAGCAGAGTAATGAAGCCTGTCTGAATTGAAAGGTGACTTTTGAAGCCCGTAAAAGGGTAAGGATGGATGCCACTCTCTGTTCCTTTCGGCTGCTGACGGGGCCAGTACCAGGACCGCTGTCGTCTGCAGGGTGCCCTTGAAGCCCATATCTAACCAGCAGGCTCTTAGTCACCCACTGGGAATACACATAGTATTGTTCAGTGCATAGTTTTGTTTGCTTTGTTACATTTCCTTGTTTATTATAAGGCATCTTCATGGTCCATGCCATGTTTTCAGTGCAGACATTGTACAGTACATCTCACGTATACTTACTTGCTCACTGTTGCCTAAGGAACTCAGGCTGAAAATAATAGCAGCGTTACAGCTGAGGGAGGGGTGGGGAATACATTCAGAGGCCGCTGGGAAATGCATTGTGGGTAGGTAGTAACACACCCAGGGTGACTTTATTTCTATAAATTTATGTTGACTGACTCTTTTCACTGGACAGAGATTACTTAATTTTGGGGGGTAATTATATATGGGTGGTGCATACACTTGGGTCTTTCCATATATGTGTCCATGTGCACACATATGAAGACCACAAAAGGACATCAGGGTTTTCTTCTATTACTGCATAGTTTATTTTATTATTATTTTTTAATATAGGGGTTTTTACTGATTCAGAAGCTTACCATTTTACCTTCAAGTTTTTCCAACATACCAAAACAATCTGTCCAAGCAGCAGGGAGCAAGCCTGTTGAACTATTTCATAGTCAGTCTGTTATACAACTTCTAATGCATTTCAACAAGTGGATGTTGCCTGCTGCAGGAGGGTACCATCAGATGGAAAGGTGAATCTTCCTTATCCCCTTGTGTAATTGAAAGTATGACGTTATGGAAATGGAAAAAGCTGTTTTGGGATTTCATGGTAGCTTGCCCGTTAGTGTTCGCATCCCTGTCAGTCAGACTGGTCTGAGAGGTACGAGACAGGTGCAGAAAGTCAGGGGGCACCTGTTATTTTCAGTAAACTCAGAGGGAGGAAATATGTGTAACCTAGGCATTTGAACTCATATCTCAGAAGTTTGTTTGTTTTGTTGGGATACAGGGTCTTACTGTGTGACCCTGGCTGCCCTGGGACACACTCTGTAGACCAGGCGGACTTCAGACTCACAGAGATCCACCTGCCTCTGCTTCCGGAGTGCTGGGATTAAAGGCATGTGCCACCAAACCCGGCTCCTCTGAAGTCTTTTTACTTGTGGATTTGTAGGAACAAAAATGGTGAGTTATATAGAAACATTCCTTCCTTACCAGAAGGAATGGGGGAGTTAAGATGGGTGAAGGGTGAGAGAACCCTCCTCCCTGTGTAACTCTATGTAATGGAAGTAGTGGGTATATTTGGGGACGATGAGATTTCTAATTCCAGTTTGGAACTTTGGTGGTTTAGTCCCTGTGGATTTTAGGTTGCGATGCTGTAATTAACATAATTAGGTACCTTTTTGCCCTGAGAGTTATTCCGTGGGACAGAGCACCTTCTCACTTGATGACCACAGGACCAGAGACATGTCCCTTTTTAAGTTGTTGTATGTGTTGGTTGGCTAGAGGCAAAGACATGTCTGTCCACTCCCCTCCCCCAGATCTCTTCTTCACAGATGTCAAAACCCTGATGAGGAATCTGTGAAATGTGAACGCTGACTTGACTGCAGACGTTCAGTGAAGCAGCTGGAGAATTTCAGAAAGCTGAGCAGGATCGTCTAGACATCACTTTCTTATCTCTACTGGCCTTTCTGCGAGCTTTTCCACAGCAGGGGTCCAGGCTCAGGAAAACTGGCTTAACTGGCAAAAAAACCAAAAAAAAAAAAAAAAAAAAAAAAAAAAAAACCAAACAAAAAACAAAACACATCTGGAACAAGTTTAGACCAGTCTCAAAAAGTATAGGATTATGGTCACTTGTGTGAGAAGAAAAATCATTAGTTTTGATATTAAAGATTTATTTTTTTGTAGTCATGAGCAGGGATGTATGTCTGCATAAGATTATGTCTGCTACATGAGTGCAGGTGCCCATAGAGGCGGAGGAATTGATCATCCGGAGCTAGCGTTTCAGGCTTGTATGAGCTGCCTGTTACAGGTTGTAGATATTGCAACCTTGGTCCTCTGCTAGATCAGTAAGCGCATGAGCACTGATACATCTCTACAGCCCTATTTTTGGTATTAAAAAAGAATTTAGGGGGTGGAAATGTAGTTCAGTTGATGAAGTACTTGCCTAGCATGTGTAAAGTTTGATGGCAGACACCTATCATGGTGATGCTTGACTAGAATCCTGGGTGGAGACAGGGTGAGCAGAAATCACCACCTAGGTTATCCACAAATTCATAGTGAGCTTGAAACAAACCCGGACCAGAGACCATCTCCTGAAGACAGTGAGGCAAAGAAAGGAAAGAGGGAGAAAGAAAGTTTCTTGCCTACCAGGCCAGGTCTTACTTAGTATTCATTAGTACATAGACATTGTAGTATGCATTTATGTAGTGTTATGGACAAAGGAATGATACATTGTTGTAAATCGAATACTTTTGTAAAGGAGACACATGGGGAGAGGCAGAAGTGTAGGGAATGTAATGAACTGGAAGAAAGATCAGGGAAAAGTCTGAACACAGTAAGTTTGAAATATTTTTGAAATGAACCAAATGGAGGAGGTAGAGAATCAAGCTACTTCAGACTTCTCAGTACCTTTGGCCACTATGTCCTTCAGAAAGTTCCAGAAATGGAAATGTTATTTGTGCCCTGGCAGTTGTCAAAACAATGATCTCCTGCCTATAATAGCCAAGGGACAGAATGTGTACTTTCCTTCCTAGGACCATGGGCGTTGGCTTTTTACCTTAAATATATGTGCCAAATTACCTAGAATGTTGTTGTTTCCTGTGTGAGTGTTGGAAATAAGTCTAGCTGTGTCAGGCTGCAGGCCCCCAGGCTGAATCCTCTGCTTTGCTTAGTGACTGTCTCAGAACGCTCAGTTTTTAACCAGAGTGAGGCTGTTTTGTGTCAGACAGTTAACTGCCTGCTGGTGCGATAAACCCTAAGCACTCTGTCTAGAAGGCTTTTCTCAAGATGGATTGCACAGATGCCCCTTTGATGCCACAATAAGTAGGTCTTTATTTGTTATAAACATAGTTTAAAATAGTGCCAAGCTAAGCTTTGAAGACTGAAGTAGTCTCTCACAGTGGGGTGCCTATGTGAGTGAGAAGGCCTGGGCTAGGTTTAGTATACCTGAGACTGCGCTTCGCCTCCCTTATGCTTGTCTTAAGACCTCCATTTACATGTGGAAGTTTCATGAATGTCTTTCTTTGAGTTTTACATGAGTGAGGTCAGGGAGAGGGAGGGAAGTCACATTATGATAACACACCTAAGAGGCGACATAGCACTAGTCTTCCCAGCTGGGTCAGTGACATCAGCTCATGGAGAACCTGACAGTAACCTCACCACTCACTTTGGGCTCCACTCCTTGTCATGAAATAGGACCCCCATCCTGCCCCCAATCTCAGTGGTGGGTGAGTTTTGTGAGCTTTGAAAGTTTATATGAATAGATGAATTTGGTATGGATTCTTTTATTCCTGGCTTTTATTTCTTACTGTGTTGTTGAAGTTTATCGCTGTAGGGTGTAGGCTCTCAGATCAGTCTCTTATTTTTGTTGATAATTGTAATGTGTGAATGTTTACATTTCTTTATGTGCTCTAAGTTGTGTGTGTGCATGTGTGCACCTGGGTTTGATAGCCAGCAGTTGATATTTGGTATCTTCCCTCGGTTGCTCTCTCTTTTGTGAGACAGGGTCTCTTGATGACTGCCCCAAGGGTCTTCCTGCTGCCGTTGCAGATGTGTGCAGCTGCACCTGGTCTTTTACATGGGTGCAGGTCCAAGCACAGCTCATCCTGCTTGTGCGGCTGGTGCTTCACCGACTGAGTCCTCTCCAGCCATGTGTGTTCTGGTTTGATGACATTATGTTGTATGTGGTTTGGGACTGTTAGAAATAAGAGTATGGTGTTGGTATATACATATACATTTACTTCTCTGGGGTTTAGCCTGGATGGAGTTGTAGTACCTGATTATACACTGTGCATTTCTCAAATTCCAGTAGATAGCTTCAAAGCATGCAACGTATGCTACATTGTGGTTCTACCTCATGATCCACCAGCAGCATCTTCATCTTCACTGTTCAGCATCCTTATTGTAGCGTGTTGTTGTTGTTGTTGTTGTTGCTTTGGTGGGTCTATAGATTAGACTCAGGGCCTGGCACGTACTAGGCCAGTACTCTGTTTCTGACCCACACCCCAGGCCCTGGACATCATGTGCTTTTCTCCATCTAGAGAGATGGGTGCTTTAAAGCATTTGAATTGATGTGTCAGGCTGAAAGAAGCGAGGAGGCTGGGGACATAGTTCAGTGGTGGCTTGCCTAGCATGTCCAAGCCATGGACCCCCTAGTGTCCTCATGGACACCCTAGTGTCCTCGGGGAAGCATACACAGAGAGAGTAAGAGAGAGACTGACCAATTGAGAGGCTGATTGAGGTTTGGAGTTTAAGTTTGAAATTACCTGAGGCCTCCCTCCCACTGAAGGACAACCGCGAGGTGATTGTCTGAGGCTGTGTTAGTGTTAGGATCTCAGCCTTTGGATTCTTGTACACCATGGTCCAAATGCCAAGTGTTGAGTTATGTGAAGTTGACATATTTAGCCTCTGAGAGCCTTAGAATTCCTTTTAGCAAAATGGGAAGCATTTAAAATTCCTCATGAGTGGGTACGAGCCCACTCATGCCCCGTGTGCTTGTTAACAGAGGGCCAATAAGCTCTTTGAGTCACAGGAAGAAGTGCCTGTTTCACTGCTTTGGGATACTCCAGTATTTGTTTGTTTCATCTTAATTTTCACGGAAACAGTTATTTTACTGAGAGTATCTGACACCGGAACCCATGCATCCTTTCTGGAGCAACTGGGTGTGCTTGGTATCTGAGTGTGTGTATGTTTTGAAGGACATCTTGAGCCCTGGGGTGCTGTGGATGTGTCTGCATCTGACACAGGACAGCAGAAAAGGAAATGGTGCTTGGCTGTATTTTGACGCAGAGGAGTTCTATTTTTCCTTTGTCAGGTCTCTGCATCCTCCACTGAAAGCCAAACAAAGCCCTGCCGGCCGCCTGCATAAATATTGTGACTGGCAGCTCCTGGATGCTGCTGTCCTCTCCCCTTTCCTACAATTGCCTAGCGACTTGGGGAGGCACAGTAATGCTTTGTGGTTGTCATGCTGGTGTTCGGAAGGTGACCTTGCAATTCCAGCACTAAATTTGGTGATCTAAAGAAAAGCAAGAAAACACAGTCACTTTTCTTTGGAGAGAAATTGAGGGGCATTTAATGGGGGGAAGAGAGGGCCTTTCCTCCCCAACTCCCAGGTTATTGTAGTCTGCTCCTGGGTCTCAGAGGAGACTCAAAGAACTTGGAAAACCAGTGCAAGGTGGCACCCTTGGTACCCTCACCCGAACATGTCCATCCTCACTTTTACTTGATGAGCAGAACATCTTCCAGAAGACTGTCTAGGAGACCAGGAAGGAGTGCCTCCTTGCAAGTTTGACCTAGAGAATTCCATTTGTAATTAGTTAGGTTTTAGTTTTGTTTTGTTTGTTATTTTTTTTGGAAAGATTGTTCAAGACAATTTCATTTTCTCCTTTTTAAAAATTCATATTCCTCCTTTCAATCTTTATGCCTTTATTTTGTCTTTCTGTGTCTCTCACAACTTTCTTTCAAAATGTAAGGAAAGAGGAGGGAGGGAGGGAGGCATGGATGGACGGATGGATGGATACGTAGATACATATGAGACTACTGGTGTCTGAATTCATACAATAGAAAGGGATCCCTTTATATAACTTTTTACTGATTGATTCTGAGCAAATTTCATAATATCTTTAAACTTCAATCCTTTACCTCTCAATGAAGATACTGACTGTTCTGTCTGTTGTGGAGGTTCTGATAGAAAATGACAACATGTGGATTTCAAGAATAGGCACAACTGGCTGTACCTAGCACGTGCTCTCTGTCCGCTTCTTTCCTGTATATATGGGCACCATCAGTTCTTCTGCCCTCAGAACTGCCCTGTGGGTTGGGAATTCTATGCAGTGGTGAGGAATCCAAGACAGCTCCTGTTTAAGTGACTTGGCTAAGATCACTCAGGGTTGGCATTTATTAAACACGGAGTGGTTTAGTCCAGAGTCTGCGTCCTTGCGTGTATCACACCTCCTGCACACTGTCCATCCTGTCACACAAACCCACTTCTGCTTCACCCTGGAGATAACTATTGTTCATTTAGCGTCACTTCCTATGTGACTGGAAGCACCTACGGCACACGCATCCTGCTTTGTTTTGTGATGTGCCTTAATTAAGACCTGTGGTTCTGCCATGTGGCCCAAGCTGTTAAGATCACTCTAAAAGAAAGGTAGGCTACACTGAGCTTGCAAGGGCCTGCGTGCCGCCCCTACCCCCACCCCCACCCCCCACCCTGTCCCCCAGCTTCTGGGGAAAACTGTGGGAAACAAGGGCCTTCGGAGGTTTTCAGAAATGTAAATGCAAACTCAAATTTCATCTGCTCCCAAAATGTTATTACCTAAAATCTTGAAAAAATATTTTCTTTTAGGGTTCTTTCCACAGGTTGTTAATCTGAGAATGGTCCAGGTCTAACAGGCCTGACTTTCTACCCCTTGGTGTTGGGTTGGAGAGTGGTGGTGGAGGAAGTGAATTCACTTAATATTGCAGCTACCATTGGGATGTGTCACCTCAGAGAGGAATGCCTGTCGCACAGCCAAGGTGAAGCTTTTAAAGCTGCTCAGCTTTAAAAAGAGCAGCGACTCTGTAAAGTCACAAACGTGCACTCACCACCCTCCTAACCAGGGGTGTCTTTCTAGATGGATGCTCTTACCACATTTTTCTCCTCTCTCTTTCCATACCTGGCACTTGAGAGTCGTCTTTATTTTTCTTTCCTTGTTCGGAGACACAGCTAGCTCAAGTGCTCCTGTGTTGTGAGGTTCTTGTCTAAATGAGGCTTAGCAGGCCCCAGGAGTCTTGCCCAGCAGAGACAAACCTTCGCTTGTTCAGTGTCGGGAGAGGAATGCGGCTGGCACACCTGCCTCCCTGGATACACCTGTAGGGCTGGTTCCCCTGCAGACACCTTACTGCCGAATCTGTCACTCAGCCAGGGTTTGCGCTCCCCTGGCAACGCAGTGTCAATAGTGACAGGATGCAGAGGGACTGAGGTTTCTGTGTTCTTTTTTTTTTTTTTTTACCCCCTGCTTAAGTCCCAAATATGTGTGCAATCTCTTACACTGGGGTGGTGAAGTCGAAACTGGGCTTATCACTGGCTTGAGTGTCTCCTGGAACATAACTCTAGATAAGGTGGAAAAAAATACCAGGCACGAGATACCATAGAAAGCTAATCTTTCCTCACAAAGAACACTGCTCTTTTTAATTGGCTAGCCTGTGCATAGGTAAAGGGGTGTGAGGGTAGCCTTCCACTCCTCCCCTTGAGCAGTTCGGAAGCCTGAAGGAAGGCTCCTTGCAGTGAATAGTCTGACGGTTTATGTTCTTACTAGGTATTGCCTGCTTTTGAGAAAATCCCAGGCAGCCGATTTCTGCTGGAATGAATCCCAGTCTTCTGACCTTGGACTTAACCTTTCTTCTAGCCCTTAGTGGTTTGGCCTGTGAAACGGGAATAACTGATGGTGTGTAGCTCTGAAGGTAGGATTAAAGAGGTGATAGTTGCATTCCTCAGAACAGCACCTGGCACCCAGGATTACACAAGAGGTTGCAGATGGAAATAATGAGAATTATTCACAGTGCCATTGATATTTATGTCATCTTCTTGCTTACTGAATATTCTAGCATACAAGTTGGTCACACAGGTTTAAATAATTGCTTATTGCTATAAAATTTTATTTCCTTCAAATCTACTGCTCCCAAAGTTCTTCCTGTTTGTTTGGCAGAACAAAAGTATGAGGCAGGGATGAGGGAGCACAGCACGTGAAGGCTCGTCCCTTATATTGGTTTGGCTGTGGATCATCAATATCATATTCCTGGGGCTGGGCCCCAGAGATAGAGGCACCACCCGGGACAGAATCTCCAAGTATTAAAGAAGCATGCCTAGCATGGGGCCACACGAGTCATCAATTTGGAGAGGAAACATTGTATCCAGAGCTTCACTAACGTGCCCATGAGCTTGTTGGCTCTCAGGTGTGAGTATGGGCAGGGTGGGATCAGCAGCGTTCACCAACAGGGCATAGGCAGGACTCTTTAGATGTTTAAATATCTTGTAATATTATATATGCCTTAAAAAATAATAAAGCAGGCTGACATGTAGCTCAGGCTATTCTCTGAGGATGTAGCCTAGGGCAGCCTTGAACCGATCCTTCTCCCTCTCAGATGCTGGGATTACAGGCATATACCACCATGCCCAGAATCTTTCTGCATTTTTTTTTTCTATCTAGAGATGGCAGTAGTTATCAAGTTCAGTTTTATGAGTCCTCAGGGTTTTTATTAAGAAAATACATTACTGTATTGTAAATTTATTTTACAAGTACTTTAAAAAGCCATATTTCAGTATAATTGCTTTCCTTTGTTCTTTTACACATTTTATTTTACTTATTTATAAATTCTGAGCAGTGCCCATAGGCTTCACAAACTACCAAAGGTGTCCACGCACAAACAAACAGCTGGTTGTATAGTAAAAACGAGAGTGGATTGGCTTACTTTAAAAAAAAAATAAAAAAATTAAGTGTTTGAGTGTTTTTCTTACATATATATCATTATACACTATGTGAATGTGGTGCATAGAGAGTCCAGAAGAGGGAGACCCATCCTCTGGGGCTGCAGTTACAGATGGCTTGTGGGTGCCGGGAGAACAGCCAGTGCTCTGACCGCTGAGCGCTCTCCAGCCCCTGTTCTTTCCCATATAGACATATTTTGAGTTGCATGCAATCTGAGCATCCCTAGTTAAGTGTGGTGGTGCAGGCCCACCTACCCGGGGGTTGAGGTGGGAGGTTTGCGAGCTTAAGGCCTGTTTCTACAATGGTGTAAAATCCTAATTGAGAAAAAGGATGAAATGAGCTGGGGATGGGCAGTAGCTGAGTAAAATAGAATAAAAGAAGTGAGGTCAATTAATATTAGTAATGTTGTTTTACTCAAATGATTATGTGTAAAATACTGTTTCGGTAGGTTGGCTGTACTAAAAAGTCATTTATGAGATATTTCGTTTGTTTCTTACTGTGGCTGCTTGGACCGGGTGTGGCTTCTAATTGGTTGGTGCAGGTTCACTTCTGCTCTGTCTCCATGTGACAGAATCTCACTTGAAGTGTGGATTCATGTGCTCCCAGCCCAGTGAACCACAGGAGCTGCGGAAGGGGTTTCGTCGTGGTTGCTGCAGGCTGCAGTTTTTGCCGTTAGTTTGTGCTGCTCTGGAGTCTGCTGTACCTGGAGCCTTCCCAGGAAGCACAGTGGTTGGACAGAATGCTGAGGGATAGCCTGAGGAAGCACTCCCACTCTGTTCTAACAACACCCAGGCTCGGTGCGTTCAGGCCTTCTTTTAGGTCTGTTCAGCCTCGTACCTGCCCAGAGCCAGACGTGATGTTCAGTGACCACAGCACTAAGCTGTTCTGGTGCCTTTTGCAAGGCCTTTGATGGATAGAGGATAATTTAGAAGTTCTTGGAAATGACTCTTACTGTTTTCTTAAACAATCTCTGGTGTAAAAATGGAGCATGGTTTATATCGAGGACGTTTGGCATTTTGTTTGTATTTCTCTCCCCCAAAATATTTTCCTGAAGGTGCTTGAGTGCGGTGGGGTCGTGGTTGAAACCATTTACTTCATGTAAGTGTCGTTGGACAGGGCAGGGTACAAGGCTGTTTTTAGAAGATTACAAATCCAAGATTGGCATTTGGACCACACAAGTTGAGTGAGACCTCTTCAAGGGTACTTTCTAACATTAGAATTGTCTTTTCTGTCCTGAGAGTGTTTTCTGAACTCCAGACAGCTAACTGATTACACACTTGGACAATCTAGCTCTTGTCTGGGATTCCTGAGAGACTCACTGCCGGAGGGGAGGTGGTGCAGGAGTGAAACTCAAGACCATTCTTGCAGGTGCTGGGTCAAAATCTTCCCGAGACCGACTTTCATGGTTTACTCTTTTTATGCATTTAAGCATAATAGATCTATGGGAAAGGGATTCCATGAGACAGTTATCACAACAAAGCTTTAGACATAGCTACAATAAAAACCTCCCTAGCAAGGCAGCAAAGTACCTGTGACCCATACAATACGAATGACTTCTATTGGCTGATAAACAGAGCTCTGGGCTAGGGCCTTTTTCAAAGAGATGATTCTATTCATTGAGAAACAAACCCCAGTATTAGGGCCTAAATAACTTCCTGGATATTGAGGGGATTAAGGTGTAGGCTTGCTCCTACTAGACTAGCTAAGGAGCACCAGGTTGTCAGACAGCATTTACTCCAGCCTTCCAGGAGAGACGCTGTCATTCATTTCCTTCTTGAAGAAAACAGGAATCTGGCTCCTCCAATGCCTTCTTTAGGAAGAGCCTCCTACAAGCTCTTTTCCCATCTTCTAGCTTGTTTTTCTGGCATCATATTATGTCTGGCCTTTTTATTTCTTTTGATTAAAATGTATAAGCTGTTACAAAAATATGAATTGGTAATGTTGCCAGATCTGATCCAATATAAATACAACACTGGGTCCTACACTTGAGAGTTGGGGGAGAAGGGAGTACTAGTGAGAAGCAGAGAGAGGAGATCTCTACACTGGGAAGAACAACGAATCAAAGGGCCCGGTGATCTTCCAAGTCCATGCTCAGCTCACCATTGACCCATCATTTCTTAGTTTCAGGTCTGTCCTGCTAGGTGGCCTCATGAACTGTCAGAACTCTTTGCTGCCCTAGGGTGTTAGCCCTACTGTTTGGGAATAAGACCATTATCACAGTTTAAAGCCAAGGTTGAGGCAAGCTTTAATTAAGCTGGCCAGGTTGCTGGTCTCTCTGGCCATGTCTATCTCTGGGCTTCCAGAAAATGGCCATGAGTCATACCTTGCAGAGGCTTGAAAAGGCAATCCCACAGGGCCACTATATTTCCCATCAGGTCTAGTCAGGGGCAAGCATATATCCTGACATACTTCCTGCCAACGTACCTCCTGCCTAGATCCACTCAGGGGCAAGCGTGCATCCTGACATAGTTCTTGTCTACATATCTCCTGCCCACATGTGATCAAGCACATCCTCTTGTTATCTCCCAAAAACAATAGCCTTCAGCATTTCAGGAAGTATTTGTCCTTGGGCCAGGGACTTACAAGTTAGAGGCATTTTTGTTTCATAGATCTGCCAGGCACAGTAATTTAAGCTTAAAAACGAAATGTTGGCTCTCACAAGAGTCCAAACTTCCATCCCTCCAGCACGGGATTCCTGAGGAAATTTTAGTTCTTTGGTGGTCCCTTGTGCTGATAGTCTAATAACTAAAGGGAGGGTATAAATGTATCTCCTCACCTGCCAGGGCAGCTATGTGAAAGCTATCTGCCATGTATACTGGTGGCGTGTTTCGTGTGGGCTGGCTCTGAGCTGACTGTTCACGGTAAACTGCAGCATCCAGAAAGGAATAAGTGCTGCTTTTCTTGCTCTTGAGGAAATGAAGTCTTGGTAAAGTCCCAATAGGAACTTGGAAATCACTTTTGCTGAAGGGCATCGGCTGCTTGTCTGAGCCCATGCTATAACTAAAATTCAGAAATAAGGCATGGCATCTCAGTTTCATTTTGCATCTGCCCCTTTGCTTCAGCTCAGCCACCTGTTCTCTTCTGCTTTTAGGCCCGTTAACTATGCAGAGAGAGTCTGTCTAATAAACCAGTGATGTATCGTAGCCTCCATCCTTCAAGACTGAGGCACAAACTTATAAGGAATTGAGATGTCTTCAGGTAAACTTTTACAGTGTCTGATTTCAGACACCCAGACGATTCATAATGACTTCTCCATTCTCCACCCCTCTCTGGCCCATAAGCCTGAAGTCACCTGGAATTCCAGGAATAGCAGAGCCTTGGAGGAAGGAGATAGCTGCAAGTGAGAACAGTTGTCTGTGATGGCGAGACCGCACCCTTTGGTTCTGACAGGAATAGTCATCTGAAGACGACTGGCTTGCAGATCCATCATGAGACAGTGATCAACTGGACCACACCTTGACCAAGATGTATAGTTGTGCATACCTCTTGCCCCTCCTATTTAACCAAAAGTTCCTGTCTGGGACCTGAGGATGATCTTGGGGGGGATCACTGGCCTCCTCTATTGTTAAATCTCCTTTCTCTGCTTTTTAGCACTGCCTTTCTCTTTGGTAAATTGGAATGAATAACTGAACCTACCTTTTAGGGGATTCTGTCCTAAAAACCCCAGTTGTGAACTTCAACAATAATCAGGGACAATTCCAAATGATGATTTAGACAAAAGACTCCTTATGCTTGTTTTCTATTTAATCTACACTGAATAGAAACATCAATTCGTAGCCAACTAGCAGCAGTAATAACAAACAGCTGTTGACATTTATACAGTTATTCAACACACATTTGCTGGGTATGCACTGTGTCAGGTGAATTATTAGAAGACAGCTAGACAAAATGCTAGCAAGGAGTGTGCTCGTATGGGTGTCTCTGCAGGTGTTAGCACATATCCGATAGACGTGTGGTTCGGGCCAAAGCAGTTGGATCTTCCATTCCCATGCTGCAGATTGAACCACACTTTTGATTCTCTTTGAAATGCGTGAACATTTATATCCTTGTGTGATAGAAGTGGGCTTGGGAGATTATAAATGGCCTGAAGGCCTAGAGTGTCATGACTAAGGGGGCACCTCAATGGAATGACATCCTCTTTGCATGCTGTTTTCTCTATATTTCTTGTATTTCATTCTTATTGATTTCTACTGCTGGTTTCTGGGCAGTGGGAGGAGCCCGGATGATTCAGTTCTTTCATTTTGGTTTGAGACATTAAAACATCACTCCTCATGATTCATGGGGACTGTCTGTGGCATCACCCTCGGAACTTGTAAAGTTTGTTTTTTAAATAAGGGCTGTGGTTTTATGATGTTAAAAGTAACACATTTTAATAGTTGCTTAAACAGTATATAACTCAGCATGCACAGCATTTAAAAACTGTGCATTGAAGTCTATGCTCGGGACTCTGGTTCTTTGACAACTTTTTAGAATAAGCTGAGCTGGTTTTAGCTGTATTCTTACCTTTTAAAGAAAATCTAATGTTAACGTTTGGAGTAAGATGTTTTTGGAAGGTCAGTAATGTTGACCTTCCCAGAAATTTGTTGGTTTATGGGACTGAGTGAGGGCTTTCGAGTATCTTCTGAGCGGTGTTTAGTCCTGTTGGGCTGAGCAGTTTAGAGTCCAACGTGGTCTAGAGGCCAAAGCCCTGGACACTCTGTTCAGGTTCTGACAGCAGGGTGTGGTTTCAACAATGAAGAAGGTTTTATGAAGGGAACGTTGAAGAAGGGGGAGGTGTATGCTTTATCTCAGACTGTGCCAGGGCAGCTTGGTACTTTGTCAGTCCTTTTTTCCCTCCACAGAAGGTGACAAGCTAGAGTGTGTATGTATTGAACTGGGCTGCTTACGGGGCTCTCTGATCAAGTTGAGTGTTAGCAGAGAAGACACTACACTGGTTTTGATGCCATTGCTGATTAATGTGTTCCTGGAAAGCCAGCCCAGTCAAAATGAGAATTGGATCACCTCTGTCAGTGCAGCATACCTTAGAGATAGTGTTTACAGTAGTGGTGGTGATGGTGGTGGTGTGTGTATGTGTGTGTGTAAGAGAGGGGAGAAGGAGAGAGGATGCATATATGTTGTGGCACTCATGTGGATGTAGGCTCTAGCATCTCTAGCTTGTACAGGGTAGGTCTTTTTGCTTTTAAACTTCTGGAGATATTCCTGTCTGGTTTTTTGTCTCTCCATAGATGTACTCTCAGGTTATAGATGTTTATAGTCCTGTATCCAGTTTTCACATGGATTCTGAGTACCAAACTCTGGTCACAGGCTGTGTGAAAAGTGTTTTGCCCTTGAGCCATCTTCCCAGTCCTCCTTGTTACTTAAAAGGTACATTTTCAGACTTTAGAAAGGTGAGTTTATTCTTTTTCTCCCTATTATCTTGAGCCTATGAGATTTTTCTCTGCATTATTTATTGAAGTATAGGGGGTAGAACACTACCTGTGTGTAGGTAAGACCTCTGACACTGAACTACATGCTTATCCTTTTTAAGTGTTTACTTTGAATCCTGATCTTGCTAAGTTGCTCAGACTTGGGTAGCCAAGGCTGGATTTCAACGTGTGATCCTGCTACTTTGACCTCCTGAGTAGCTCAGATGATGACCCTTGCTACCAGAACCTGTGGTTCTTAATGACATGTAGAACACATGTACTTACCACACTTTTGAGAGTTTTACAGTTTTGAATCTTATAGTTGGTATAGATCAAATTGTAGACGCAGAGGGATACAGACCTGTCAGAACAGCATTTAGCTGCTTTAGGAAACTGTTTCCTGTTTGCTGTGATGTTCTGATCTCTTTCTCATGCAACATCAGGATCTGTTTCCTTCAGGAACTGCACAAAGTAAAAGCTGGGGAATTAGTTTACATAGCAGTAGGCACACACTGATGTTTGGAAGTTACTCAGCACAGAAGGCCCCAGAGTACCAAATACAACAGTGCAGAAAAGGGGCCAACTTTTCCTTGACTGCTGGCTGTAAACTGACATTAACTTATATACAGTAACAAAGATGAAAACACCTTATTTGAATTATTTAGATATTGCCTGGCTATTATTCTTCCATCATTTAAAATTTACTTCAAAAACATAATGTGTAAAATCACCAGCTGCTATATTTCTTCAGTATCTGCTTTTCACCTGTACCTTCTTAATCTGCAGATGAAAACAGAAAAACAAACAAAAAACAAAACAAAAAACAAAAAGGCAAAAAAAAAATATCTTTCAGTGCCTACATGTTTTCTCCCACATGGATTGAACTCTGTTTATCATGTTCTGAAGTCCTTGGAAGCTGCTGTTTATGTGGTGTGCAGCACACACATGTGCGTGTGCATGTATGACTCCCTGCATAGTAAGGATGCCATTTTCAGGTAGTGAGTTACTGAGAATAGGCTGTGGGCACATGACATAACCAACTCACTGGATTCCATTGCCAAGACAAATAGCAGTAGCTGCGTTGGTCTCTGCTGAATCTCATTGCCACCCTGGCTCTGTTTCTTATTCACATGGAAAAGCTTGCTGAAATTTGTACCTCAAGGAGTTGGTGGAGGAGGACTGACCCAGGGTGTCTGAGTATTCCCAGTGGAGAAATGCATGCTGAAAGGGTGCAAGGGATGAGTGATTTCCAGCTGCCGAGTGCAGCAGCAGCCATAGAGAGAAATGTTGAGGACTTGTGGTTTGCAAAAGTATTTCACCTTGGGCTTCTTGTGGAGTGAAGTAATGAACCAAGAAGAAGGAGAGAGACATCATGGGGACTTTAGAAGTGGAAGCTTGTCATGCTGGAGTCTGGCTGAGACGCAAGAACTCCAGCACATTAACATACCTTGTAAGGCCGACACAGAGTCAGTATTCATTTTTTATATATATATGTATATGTATATGTATATGTATATGTATATGTATATGTATATGTATATGTATATATATACACACACACACATACATACATACACGTTGTGTTAAAATATCAGTGACCCAGGCTGAGTGTATATGACTTTGTGTAGAACCTGATTCCTTTCCCCAGACATTGCTTGAGTGCCTCAGTTTGCTGTGATGAAACACCATGTTCAAAAGAAGCTTGGACCCCCCCCCCCCAAATCTCCTAACCCCTTCCCCTTCCAATCCTGGCACCAATCCACCCATTCCCACTTCCCTGTCCTGGCATTCCCCTATACTGGGGCATCTAGCCTTCTGAGGACCAAGGGTCTCTCCTCCCTTTGATGTCCAACAAGGCCATCCTCTCCTACATATGCAGCTGGAGCCATGGGTAATCTTTGGTTGGTGGTTTAGTCCCTGGGAGATATGGGGTTGCAGAGTAGTTCATATTGTTGTTTCTCCTATGGGACTGCAAAGGTTAGGGGGTTCTGGGGGTGGGGAACCAGGAAAGGTGGCATTTGGAGTGTATATAAAGAATATATTTAATAAAAAAGGAAGAGGAAACAAAACAAACACACCAACCAACCAGTGGATCACAGCCTCAGTTATTCTCCTCTATGCAAAAACTTGACTGCAAAGAAAGCTAGGTTTCTGTCACCCAATCCTAGAACCCTGCCAGCTTTCTGCATACCCTTTAGAAGGGTAAGAGCTGCTTTCCTTCTACCCACCCACACTAAGTCGAGGAGAATAATTGGGCTGAAATTGATGGCACCACCATATAAAGGCATGTTTCCAGCCAGCATATGAGGTTCTATAAAACAATACAAACAAGGTGAAGGGGCGGGGGCTGGAGGAGAAGCTTGGGTAGAAAAGGGTTGGTTCAGTTTACAGTTCCACCATGTAGTTCTTCACCGAGGGAAGTCTGGCAGGAACCCAGAGGCAAACCTGATGCAAAGGCCATGGGGGAGCTGCAGTGAGCTGCACCCTCTCTCAGGCTTGCCCACAGTTCAGTGCAGTGAGGACGTTTTCTCATTTGAGATTACTACTTTGCAAATGATTCTAGCTTGTGCCAATTTGACATCAAAGTAAACAAGCAACATACTAAGGATCTCAAAGCTGGACCGTGCTACATGCCCTACCCGTTCCCCTCAGTAGCCACCAATGAGAAGATAATAACCTCAAACCCCACTTAAACTGCAGGTATGACTATTAGAAAAACAAAGTGCTGTGCCTCTCCCTTGAAGCAAAATCCACACTTGGGTTGTCTTTCTTCTGAGCACCTCTCTTAATCTCCTGTTTCATCCTATATTTAAATATCTCTACTCTGCAAATCTGCATCATAAACTGGCTAACAAACCCTGGTTTGACCTGAGCTGCGGTCCCTGAAACTCTAAGGGAATTCCTCAGATTGCTAAAGATGGCAGGGGGTGCTGTGCCTCTTCCACCTGTACCCAAGCTGGCGAGGGCTGACAATAGCTCCTTTTTGTTTTGTTTTTTCGTGTCTCTGCCCTTTCTGACTTCTAGTTATGACCTTCAGTTCCAGGGAGGCCATATTTCCAGGGGTGACAGGCATGCAGGAAATGCCAGGGCCTCATGCTGAGAGCCACCCCAGGGGGTTCTCATACTGTGGTACCAGTTACTTCCAGCCCCTGCTAGTGCCCCTGAAGGCTGGCCAAAGTGCTACTCAGGTGTTTAAAAATTAAAAAAATTCACCACTCTTCTGCTTGTAAACTACTGAATTGTAGCTGTACTCTTACACACACTCACACACACACCACCTCGTGCACGCACGCATGCACACGTGTGGTCATTGGCTCCTTCATTAGGTTTTCCCAGATAGGCACTCAAGACATTTTCCTAGAATAGGTGGGTGTAGGATTGCATGATCAGGGACCACAGAAACTCTTGGGTGGTCGTGGTGGGTTTAAGCAGCTTCTTGTGTCCACTCTTGCCAGGACTTCCCAATCAGCATGTTTGGGAGACATTGGCCAGAGAATCTGCATGCTAAGAAAAGCTTTTCCAGCAAATCTGTTCGTTATCTCCTACTTTAAGCTCACATTGTTTAAATTTCTCTGTTGCCTTTTGTATATATGGAAACAATGCAAAGCCTCAAATGATGTTCTGTCTTCAGTGCTCCCCTTCCACACAGTACTGTCTATTGAATGCCCTAAGTATAATAAATGAATGAATTATTATATGATGAATACTTAAAGTCTTTAAATATGTTAACAGTACAGAGTTAGTGTTCCCCTTCCCAAGCTGATCTCTCAAGTGAAAGTGATCCTCCTGCTTTAGCTTTCCAAGTGTTGGGATTACAAACATGAGCTTAAAGTGTGTACATTTTTTATTATCTAGCTATTTCCCTATTGTAGGACCCCCCCTCCCCTTTTCCCACATTCCCTTAGTTTGTAATGATGTAAGCAGTTGATAATTTGGGCATGGCACCTTTTTGGGAAATGTTCCCTCGCTGAGTTGTGGTTCTTTCTAGAACTGGTTTCTTGTACAGAGAACATATAATACTTAAAGTATTCTTTTCATGGCATTGGAAAGACATTAGCATTTATATAGCACTTTCTGTCTCTGTGATCCTACTTGTTTAACTAGTATATTTTACAAATGGAAAAACAATTCCAAGTCACTTTATATTACATTTCCTTAAGCACATTAAAAATTGGATGAATGGATTCCTGACTACTAACCAGGCCCTGGCCTGTGTCATGCACGTGATCAGGCACTTTCTTGGTCATTCACTTTCAAACAGACCCAAGCAGACTGTTTCTTCCTGAGACTTCTCTTCTTTGCTTGAGGAAATAAAATATTAACGTTTGATACTTTAAGTTATATAATTATTAACACTTAAAAAAGTACAAATGAAATACCTACTTAAATAACTTGAACATTTTGAATTCTGTAGAATTAGTATTCTTTTTTTTTTCTTTTTTCTTTTCGGTTTTTTGAGACAGGGTTTCTCTGTGTAGCCCTGGCTGTCCTGGAACTCACTCTGTAGACCAGGCTGGTCTCGAACTCAGAAATCTGCCTGCCTCTGCTTCCCAAGTGCTGGGATTAAAGATGTGCGCCACCACCGCCCAGCAGAATTAATATTCTTAAGATGTGTACTATCATTAAGGTATGCAGAGTTAAAGTGACGAACCGCATTTGACCCTGAAGTCTTTAAATCTCAGCATTCCCCGTGGAAAAGCTTTGTTCTTCTCAGATGGCTGAAATCACGGCTGTCTAGAGCAAGCCCTTCAGGACTGCAAGCTAGAATGTGTGAGTGTGTGGACAGACATGCACCTACAGAAGTGTGTCTTATGGAGTAGGGACACATTTCCACAAAATATTTCTTTTCTCCCTCAAGTTGTGAATGTTTTGAGAATTCAGAGGCAAAAAGGAAGTTTTGAGAAGACTATTTCTTTGCTAGGGCATCAAAAGAAACATGCAACACTGCAACAATACAGTGAATTTGACACAAAGAATGGAAACAAATATGTTACTTTGTATATCGAATAACCGCAAAAAAAGGTTGGTTTGTAATGCTTTGGACAAAATCTAGAGCCTCACACATGCTAAGCCAGTCTTCTGTAACAGTGAGCTACGTCCACCCTAGATCAGTATTCATCGTGTTAACAAACCCTGTGTACTGTTTACTATGTGCCATCCCATTATGAGAGTTCCGTAAATACTGATCCTGAGCAGTCCCTCAGGATAGAGGTACTGTTATCCATCCTATCCTGTGGATGAGGAAGGGGACACCTTTGTTAACATTCTGCTTTATAGAAAGCTGAACCGTGAAAGAACAAGGTAGCTACTGTGTATGAAACCGGTGATGCTACTATGAACAAGCTAAATCCTGATTCATTGTGTGTGGCCTGTGGGTTGGGATCTCTGATAAGTACTTTGCATACAGTTTTGTTTATGTCTCTTAAGAATTCAGTGCCGGTCGTCATGATATGCCAGCTTTAAAAGTAAGGAGCCCATCTCAGTGTAAAGTGACTGGACTCTTGGCTATAGATTAATAAGCTTCAGGTTTCCCCACCAAATTGTATGTTGAGGTCCTGAGTTCCGGTATGGTAGTAGAAGGAGGTGGGGCCTTTAGAAGGTGATTAAGTCACAGGAATGCAGCTCTTAGGAAATTAGTGTCTGTATACAAACAGAATGGACGGGCTTCTGCTCTTCCTGCCACGTGAAGGGGCATTGAAATGGTTAGGAGTTGGCAACCCAGGAGAGATGTGTCGCCCAAGCCTGACCATGCTAGACTTGTGGCCTCCAGGGGCATATCTGTGTTTGTAATTCACTGACTCTCAGGCTTTTTGTAGTAGCAGCCTGGACCTAGTTTTCATGGAAGCGTGGTATGCGGTATAAATCAGCTTTCTTAGAGCTGGTCATCCTAGGCTTGTTTCCCCAGGAGCTCTGCTGTGTTTGGACTAAGAACTAATTGCTTAGAGAGGTCCTTCTTGGGTTCCTTGGTCATTTTTTTCTTAAACTTCTAAAGCAAAGTAAATATAGATTTATTAAGGAAAAATGAGGATGATCTCCTGGGAGTGGGAGGGCCCCTGGTCCTTTAAGCCTCTCCATTGTTTGCAGCATGTGGTTAACAAGGTTCTTAAAGTTCTGCTACCAAGGGACAGAACAGAGGACGGTTAGGCAACTCACAGAGTCTGCCACACTGTTATTTCAACATTTATTTTTTTTTATTTTGGTCACTAAAGACTTTTCTTTATCCTTCTTAAATCTATAGAGAGAATAGTACTGATGCAAAAAAACTTGGTATGATTGGAATAACCATTTCTCGAATGACCACCATGTGCTACTAACATTGAGGGAATCTGCGTAATACCAGCTCTGCTTGCAGCCCTCATTAGACTTCTGCATGCCTTCGCCTGGCCAGGCGTTCCCTTCCCTTCCCTTTCTCACAGTGTCTGCTGTAGTGACCACGTACATTCAGGGCAGGCGAGAGGAGAGCTTGGTATTTTATCTAACTCATGTCTCTCCTAACTTCTGGTTCTGATGGGTCTGCAGTATAATGTTCACCATTGCAATACTCTCTCTGACTTAGATCACAAACCATCTTTAAGGCCTTTTAATGTTTCTTTGGGTTATTTTATATTCTCCAGTCTGTGTTCAGAATCAACTTGAGTCATCTATTTTAGTTCTAAGTACTTAGCCCAGAATTAGCACTGGGGGGTTATTGACCCCCACCGCCACCCCACAGTGTAAACACGGAAAAAAACCAACAAAATAATAGTCATGGTGTTAAAGTGCAGTTTGCACGTTTTCTGACACTAGAGATTATATGACTGCATTGCTTCCTGTCTATAGTCACGGACATGTGGAAACTTTCAGGAGCCACGAATTCGATTTTGAAAAAAGAGATGCACATAAAAAGGTTCTTTGTGTATCACTCTAGAGACACAGGAAGTTCAAAGAGCATGTGGTTCATTGATGATCTGGTTAGTTCTTTCCACGCACTTTGTAAGTTAGTTTAAAGTAAGAGCAGGCATATTTATATTTTTCTCTCGAGCTACATAGTCATAATAAAATGATTTTGAAGAGGCCACAAAAACAAGCGGCAGCGCTGGAGTTTACATTAGAGACCCTCCCGAATGAATGAGGTATGGCGGGCAGGATACAGCTGGGCCTGCTGTTTACCCACAGGGGCTGCATCCTCACGACACAGCCCACAGAGCTGCATGCAGTGCCCTAGCTAGGCCTCTCCTTTTGTCTCTGAGGACGACCTTTCCCCTTGTGCTGGGCTGGTCTATCAGAATGGAATGGCTTCAGTGATGTCTCATTTCAGGAAATGTTTAATGAGTCTCAGGAAAACTATAAATAAGTGTCATGTCGTTGTCACACCAAAGAACACGTAGAGCTGTTGGTTTAGATAATTAGGATGTCCCACCTGTGATGCTTAGAAGAGGTCTGTATCCACAGAAATGCCTGCATAATGTTATTTTCATCTTTTTTATTCAGTGCATGAAATTGTCTGGCACCACATGAGAGTATCAGGTACCACATGTAGCCAGTGGGGAGGCTGTCATTTTTGACAGCGTCATCTTAAGATCTTAAGGGTCATTTTGTCCATTTCTAGTCTGCACTTCAGTCATCTTGATCAGGAAAGTGAGAGCCGAACTCATCCTTTGTTTTAAAGGCCATCATTATGCAATTTAGGGTGTAGGGTGGACAAGTGTAGAACACTTATTCTGCTTGTGCAAAACCATGGGTTCTGACTTAACACACCACGCCCAGCCCCAAGCAGCAGCAGCAGCAGCAGCAGCAGCAGCAGCAGCAGCAGCAGCAGCAGCAGCAGCAATAAGGAAAAAACAAAACCAAAATAAAACCAACCCAAAACAAAACCCAAAACCCAAAAACAAAACCTGAAACAAGCAAAACTCAAAAAACTTAAAAAGTCCTGTTCTCAAAAAAATTTTGCTTTGACTTAGTTTACTTTGATTTAGTTTACTTAAAGTGAAATAAATTGTTCCTGTCCATTCATCAAATCCTTTTTAATCTTTAAGATCTCTGTTTTTATTTGTAGTTTAGGTACTTGAAGCAAAAGACTTTTTTTTTTCTTTTCTTTTCTTTCTTTTTTTTTTTTTAAGAAGTCCTCTAAAGCCTGGGTTGTCTTCTGACTTGTTGTAAACCCAAAGATGACCTTGACTTCTGATCTCCAGCTCCCAAATGTGCCACCCTGCCTCGTCATCTCCAGGATTCATGCCTGCTACTTCAGCATGCTAAAACTGAGCCATAGCTGTGGCTCAGAAAATCCTTAATAGGTTAAAATGTCTATGTTGTATGTGTTTGAACTTGATAGGACAGATGGTTTTTATGTATACCATGGAAGAAATTTCTTAAGATTAAGAGATTTGGCAGGGCAGGGGTGGCGCACGCTTATAGTCCCAGCACTTGGGAGGCAGAGGCAGGCGGATCTCTGAGTTTGAGGCCAGCCTGGTCTACAGAGTGAGTTCCAGGACAGCCAGGACTATACAGAGAAACCCTGTCTCAAACACACACACACACACACACACACACACACACACACACACAAAAAAAAAAAAAAAAAAAAAAACAAACCAAAAAACAAAAAGAGATTTGGTCAAACATTCCTATTATTTTTGAGACTGCGTCTTTCTATGTAACCCTAGCTGTCCTGGAACTCACTTTAGACTAGGCCAGGCTCAGAATCAGAGATCTACCTGCCTCCCTGGCTCCCCATGCTGTGATTAGAGGTGAGTGCTGCCACACCTGGCCAAGCTCAAACGCTTAACAGAGTATTGTTTTGTATACATTCTCTTGATCCTGAAAACTGTTCTTTCTAAACACACACACACACACACACACACACACACACACCCCAGAGGGGACACTCTCAGCCAGCCACTGAATGGAGCACAGGGTCCCCAATGGGGGAGCTAGAGAAAGGACCCAAGGAGGTGAAGGGGTTTACAGCACCATAGGAGGAACAACAATATGAGCCACCCAGTACTCCCAGAGCTCCCAGGGACAAAACCATCAACCAGAGAGTACACATGGAGTTACCCATGTCTCCAGATGCATAGGCAGCAGAGGATGGCCTTGTTGGACATCAAAGGGAGGAGAGACCCTTGGTCCTGGAAAGGCTCAGTGCTGCAGTATAGGGGAATGCCAGGACAGTGAAGCACGAGAGGGGTAATTGGGGAACGGGGAGGAGAGATGGCTTATAGGATTTTTGGGGGTGGGGACCAGAAAAGGGGAAATCATTTGAAATGTAAATAAAGAATATATTTAATAAAAAATAATAAAAAAATTTTTTAAAAAGACACATTTTGGTTTCCAGTAAATTGAATGCCTGGTCTCTCCTATTTATAACTCTTAGGGGTTCATGTAATCATCTAACAGGAGAATGTTCATTAAGTAAAAATGCAAGCCCTTTTAGTAGTTTTTAAATTTTATGTGTATGGGTATGCCTGTCTACCACACATATAGCTGGTACCTGTGGGAGCCAGAAGATGGCACCCATCCCTTGGAGTTCTAAACAGTTATATGCTGGTACATGGATGGAATCAAATCCAGATCCATTGGAAGAATAGCTAATGTTCTTAACTGCTGAGATTTGTTTCTAGCCCCTAAAATGATTAATTTTGATATTTTTTTCTTATTCTCTTCATTCTTTGTCTCACACAGAACTGCACAGTTTTATTTGTTAGAATTAATTACAATGTAAGCAAAAATAAACTAGGGGCTATGGGGCAGGTGGTGACTCAGTGCTGGCACGCCTGTTGAGCCTCCAGGAGGACCTAGGTTGCATCCCCAGTACCCTCTCCCTTTCCAAATATAGTGTTTAAAACTTCCATTTAGCAGGTGAGGCAGGATGAATTGTGATTGTGCATATCCCATGCAGGCCATGCAGGAAACACATGTTCATGATGGACTCATGCTACACAGGCTGCCTGTGGCTCTGTGGTTGAACCACCAGCCACAGATTGGCCAGGGGAGGACTCCCAACCCTAAAGGCAAGTTCCTACTCGACCCGTTAGGAACCTCCAGGAACAAGCTGACTTATAAACAATTTCCTGGTGAACCACATGGGGAGGGAGAGGATTTCCTGAGCTGAACTCAGACTGTTGTTACTCAAAACACACAAAGATCTTAACCTTGAAACATCAGAAGCACAAGGGCAAGGGCTCTTGGCCAAGTGTCACTGTTGGTTGTGACTCTGCTGTCTGGGGATGGTACTTGGATCTCAGAACCGTACAATGTTGTTGGAATTGATTCCAGTTTATAAGCTCCTTCCACTTTTGCTCATTCACCTTCCCAGGGAGGGTCTCTGATGGAGACCAGTGGAAAGTACCTTTGGCAAGCTGTACAGACCTGCCCAGCATCAGGAGGAAAGCTACTGTGTGGAGCAAATTAGGTAGAGGAAAGAAAAGGAACACAACCCAGTTAGATCCAGCGTATGTTGAATAGTCTTTATTCTGGCAAGGCAAACCCAGTTTGTTTCTCTGCTCTGCTGGTGGATCAGCACCTTGGTGTAGTTAGCTCCTTTATCTATTTGTTTATTCACATGAGTTTTCTGTTTTCTTTACCATTCAAGAGGCAATCAAGGTACAAAGCCCTTTGCTGGGTTTCCCCATCTTGACTTATTCCTGTCTTCCAATTGACTCTCTTTGGATCTAATATATGGAGCTAAGTGAGAAGAGGTTTGTGGTTAACCTGCGGGTTGCCAGCAGCTTCTGAAGCAGTGGACATCCTGATTCTGACTTTTTTCTTTGTATTTTATAGACAATGACTTTCATTCTACTGTTACATATAACATTTTAATATTTATAGTATTTTAGTGAAAGACTTGGTGCTGATGGACTGTGATACTTCTCCATCTTGGTCCCAGGGTAAAGGTTGGGGTCCTTTTAGTTTTGCTTAAAGCCATCCAGCCTATTCTTTTGCTGACTGATAAAACCTGCAAAACTAGGCATCTTTGAAACAATGGTTCATCATTTCTCATGATGGTGTGCATTGGCTGGTGAGTGAGTTCCTGGCCTTGATCATCTGCTCTGTTTGACCTGTGGCTGACTTGGAAGTCCCCTCCAGTGTCTGCCCTTTAACCCCTCTGGACCTTCCTAGCGCTTACCTTCTTTTTTCCCAATGTTGCTTTTCTCTTAGGGGTAGGACAGGCTTCCTTACTTGGTGGTTTCAGACATCATTCCAGAAGACTGATGGTTGATCAGGTACAGATTACTGGGGATGTTGAGGAAAGAGGTCATAGTTTGTGAGAGAACCCCTCTCTAACAAATGAAAGAAAATGTGCACTGCAGTGACATTGGCAGAGGCAAAGCCTCTTGGGTTTCCTACAGTTACTGTAGAGTTACCGCAGAGCTCATCCGTGGCTCGGTGGTACGTCCCGTTCCTCAGGGTCCGTTCTGTACTCACAGGTTAGAGAGGCTCATTACGGACTACCCAGCCGCCCCAGCATGCCCTTGCCATTTGCACCTCTCACGTGACAGTCGAGGACTTTCTTTCGGTTCTCATGCCCCCAGCTCCCCAGTTTTTGGCCTGGAGTCATGGATTTCTCTCCATCTGGAATATTCTTTATTGCCTATTATTTTTCTAGCTAACTGCTATATATGCTTCAGACTTCCGCTTCAGGGCGTTTCCTAAGGGTGTTCCTGTTGTGACACCCTAGATTCTGGGAAACAGAAGCCTTCCAGATAGTTTCCTCTGCTCTCCCTTTAGAACTTGTTTTTGTCTTTCCTGAGAGCCCATATTGTGTCCCAGAGCAGAAACAATGCCTGCCTTCTCAGTGGCCTGTCTGCCGCCCATAGTAGTGGCTACTTAGGCACGTCCCTTACCTTATTTGCTTAGAACAGAACTTCACTGTGCCCTTGGAATTCCTCTTTCTTCTTAGGCTAGCCTCTGACCCCCCTCCCTCCATTCCAAGGGAACTTAAATGTACACCAGGGTGACCTCGAACTCCCAGAGCTCCTCCTGCTTCTCCCTCTCAAGTGTTGGGATTAAAGGCATGCACCACCTTCCCTGACTGAAATCAAGTCTATTGGCAAATATTCTAAGTCCATCGTGGAAAAAAATCCCTCATCTTGATCAAGCCTTCACGTGACAGCAAACTATGCCAGGGACTCAGAATGAAACTGCGTGGGATCACAGATGCTAATCAGTGTAGTCACTGCTGCACCCTGCATGCTCTCTGGACTCCACGGAGAGGATGTGTGAGTGGATTGCATGAGTTTAACTTGTTTCCAGAGGTCATTATTGAAAGAAATGTCAACTTCCCTGGTTGTTCATATTTCAATGGAACATGTATTTGGTTAGATCCTACATAGATGAAGGCGGGGGTATTTCGTCTTTCAAATCAGCTGTTTATAAGATAATTCTTGAGTAGATTGAATTGAGAAAATGTAGGATGATGTAGGATACTATATGATAATACTTCATCTAAACCACATAAAGAGCCAGTTTTTATTCTAAGCAGTAGCCTAAGTGGAAAGAGACTTTACTAATAGAGAGCTCAGAAGGGCTGGCTGGCACGGTTGGAGTAGGGTCTCCTGAAAGGTTGGAACATAGAATAGAAAGTTATGAGGCTTCTTATTTTATCTCTTCTCAGAGTATCTTCCTCCACCAGTGAGCTTTCTGAATGTTCACCTACACAGCAGAATTTGAAAGGTGCATGGGTCCCCAGGTTATTTTATGACAGATTTAATTTACATGCTCAGAAGATAGAATTAATCGGTAGAACTTGTCAAGTGTCCATTCCTAAGCCAAGCAGCTTATCCACTACAGGCGGATTCGTGGGCTGCCAGGAACACGCTTCTGGTGGTGTATATTCAGTCCTTCTGTGGAAGGGGAGGGAGTGCTGATACCTTGAAGACGGCTGCTGTTTTAGAAGAGATGTAGGAAGGTTGGTTTTAGGAAACTGATAACGTTATCTATCTAAACAAGGCATCAACTTTCCAACAATAGATGATGAAATCTTGCCTGTTGTTTTCCCTCTTTAACCTTCTTTCTCTGTCATGTTTGGTTTTGTGTCCTATCTTTTACCACCAAAAGTTTTAGTTTTTTTTGGGGGGGGGGAGATATTGTGCAAATGCTTATTATTATTCTTTTTTTTTATTGGCTATATTCTTTATTTACATTTCGAATGATTTCCCCTTTCCTGGATTCCCCCCTCCCCCAAAGTGCCATAAGCCCTCATCCTTCCCCCTGTTCCCCATTCACCTCCTTCTCGCTTCCCTGTCCTGGTATTCCCCTACACTGCTGCACTGAGCCTTTCCAGGACCAGGGGCTTCTCCTTCCTTCTTCTTGGGCATCATTTGATATGTGGATTGTGTCTTGGGTATTCCAAGCTTCTGGGCTAATATCCTCTTATCAGTGAGTGCATACCATGTGTGTTCTTTTGTGGTTGGGTTACCTCACTCAGGATGACATTCTCCAGTTCCACCCACTTGCCTAAGAATTTCATGAAATCTTTTTTTTTTTTTTTTTTTTTTTTTTTTGGTTTTTTGAGACAGGGTTTCTCTGTGTAGTCCTGGCTGTCCTGGAACTCACTCTGTAGACCAGACTGGCCTCGAACTCAGAAATCTGCCTGCCTCTGCCTCCCAAGTGCAGGGATTACAGGCATGCGCCACCACACCCGGCTTGAATTCATTGTTTTTAATAGCTGAGTAATATTCCATAGTGTAAATATACCACAAATTTTCTGTATCCTTTCCTCCATTGAGGGACATCTGGGTTCTTTCCAGCTTCTGGCTATTATAAATAAGGGTGCTATGATCATAGTGGAGCATGTGTCCTTATTACATGCTGGGGAATCCTCTGGGTATATGCACAGGAATGGTATAGCGGGGTCCTTTGGTAGTATGCCCAGTTTTCTGAGGAACCATCAGACTGATTTCCAGAGTGGTTGTACCAGCTTTGCAACCCCACCAGCAGTGGAGGAGTGTTCCTCTTTCTCCACATCCTTGCCAGCACCTGTTTTCTCCTGAGTGTTTGATCTTAGTCAAAGCAAGAATTCTTATTCTTAAAGCAAGAATTACAGAATGCATTAGAAATGTGCTGCTGTGATTCCTGTAAGGGAAGGCAGTTTTCCAGTGTGTTCTAAATTATCGTTAGTATAAATGTGTACTTCATCTCTGGCCTGACCCTGGGATCCAGGGCTTCATCTGTGCTGTAGTTCTGGTTCTCTTCTGATTAGCTGCATACAAGGTTGGGTCAGGATGTCTGGAGTATTTTCATGATCGTGTTGGGCAGTGTAATGAAGGACTTGGAGCATGGTATGACCCACAGGTCTGCAGCGAGGCTTGCTTCACATTAGCTTAAGGTAAAAGGAAGGGGAAATGATCAGGACATGACACATCAGAGGAAGATGTTGACTAACAGAGAAAACCACTCAAGTAAGTCATCTGTGATGTTTGGAATCATTTTGCTGATCAAGAGAAACTTTAATAATATTTGTTTTGTCTGAAGGTGCCTGGCTTCTCAGGCTCTTATGCTCTTTATTTTCTAGAACATTTAGTGACTTGAAACTTCAGTGAAGTACAGGTTGAGAGTTCTTATCAAATTTGAGATACTCTAAAATCTGACACAATATGACATAATGTGGGAAATCCCGAAACCTAGGGGTTGTGTGTGTATACAATATTATAAAAAATGGAATAAATTTATTCAACTATTTGTATAAGGCAGTGGTTCTTAACCTGTGGGGGGGTCACATATCAGATATCCTGTATATTTACATTGCTATTTAAAACAGCAGAAAAATTACAGTTATGAAGTACCTACAAAGTAATTTTATGGTTGGAAGTCAGGACAACATGAGGAACTGTATTAAAATGTCTCAGCATCAGGAAGGTTGAGACCCACTGGTATAAGGTATGTATAAAACAGATGTGATTTTGTTTGACGACCTGGGTCACACTGACAAGCTCTCACTTTGTATATGCAAATGCTTATGTTCCCAAGAATTTCAGATATGGTGTATTCAACCTGTATTTTAAAGTATAATGGATTCCTACTGGGAAGTGAGTACTTAGACTTGTGGTATAACTGGTCATATTGCTGCTCATTGGGTGTCTGTGTAGACAGGTTTACAATGTAATAGAAAATCAGTTACATGAAAATACAGGGTCGTCCCCCCCACCCCAGACTGCTTTAGATTTGGAAGTTGCCTCAAATACCCTCCATAGGTTATTATGTTTCTAGTATGTTAATTATTCTGGCATATAATTTGCAAAAATGAAGAAAACACTACAATCCAGGTGGTCATTTTACTGAGACCACATCCTGACTGAGACAAAATAAAAAAGCCAAAGCCTGGCTTTTACTTTAGATACATTAAAAAAAAAATGTCATTTATTCTTCTAGGACAGTATGAGATGCATAAGAAAAAATTCTTTCTCTTCGGTTAATGGAACTATCATTTGTTCTAAGTGAACTTGTTCAGAGTCCCAAGTGTTAGTGCAGCAGTTAAGAGGGAACTAGAACCCAGGATGGAGTTGTGGTTTTTTCCCTCCTTCCCTCCCTTCCATTTAGGTTTTTGAAACAGGGTGGCATAGAACTCACTGCATAGTCCAGGGTGGCAGTCCCCCTGCCTCAGCCTCTGAAGTTCTGGAACTCCAGACTTGTGCCACCAGACCCCCTGAACCCAGGACTTCTGACTCAGGCCACTTTCCATTTTGTAACCATTTGGTGTCCCGGGCTCCTTACCCTGACTTACTTAGCTGATTGGTTTTTGCTGTAAGGCCTTTGTTTGTTTTGGGTGGTGGCTGTAGTTAGCACTCCTCCTCCGAGCTTTAGTCCAAGCCTGCTTTGTGGTTTGTGGTGTTTAGCTTGTGAATGGCAGTTGAGGTTTTACTCTTTTATGGCTTTTTGCAGCATCAAAAGGATTCAAGCTGCTGAGGAGGCGGTGTCATTCATTGTCTTGTGTGGATTGCATTGACTCTGAAGTAGATGTGAACTCCTTTCCCTTTCCCTGTGTGCTCTACCTGTGCAATTGCAGAGTTCCCTGGGTTTGTGGGGTGGTAGGGGGTGGAGGGGCCACTGCTCTGCCTAGCAAGTTCATGTTAGATGGAGAAGAAAAGATCGGGTGCTTGGAGGAGGTTATTCTCTCTACACACAGGTTCATTGTCACAGGTATTTGTCATTGACTGCTGAAAGTGATCGAAGGCTTGCAGGGCCCGCTCACACGTTACTGCATTTCACAAGGCTAACGCTGACTGCATCTGTGATTATAACTGTCTCGTTCATGTTGAGGGTCCTTCTGGATACAAGAGCACATTGTCTCACTTACAGCCTATAACCACAGGCACATCAGAAGGGGCCACTGTCTTCACACCACAGCTCCCATTGTGGTTGGATTTTACTTGAGAAGGTAGTTATTTTGGAAAGGAGGACCTACACCTTCCAACTTTAAGAGGCGGCCTTGCAAGTTTCCAATGTTTAGAACCGAGGCCAAGAGGCTTAGTGTAGTTGCCTATGAATTGCCGTTTGAGAATCTTTCCAGGTGGAAGGACACAGTTGACCGGAGGGTCCAAGGCCAGGCTTTTGTTATGGTGGCGGTGCTGAGAGAGGAAATGGGGGCCACTGGGATTCCTGCTGGCTAGAGAAGCAGTTGAGGCTGGGAGGAAACAATGCATTGTTTCTTCCCACTCGCCCTTGACAAGTGGCCTCTTCTAGTTTCAGTGTAAGCGGCACTCCTGGTTCAGCCTGAAAAACCACTTGTGAATTCACTGTAACATCAGCGCCCAGATTCTATCCTCAAAAGTATTCAGTGGCGTGCTGATTGTTGGCTGGTCGCCCTCTCTGGGAAGAGTAGTGCTTCCCAGTGTTCAATATCAAAACACCACTGCCTTGGCCAGCGTTATGGGGAGACCGTCTTTACTGGGTGCGGAGCTGGGAAACGGACACAGGGGGTTCTGCTGTCTTCTGCTGTCAGTAAGAGCTGGCTCTTTCCGAAGTGAGTTCCTCAGGCAGCGCATTACAGCTAAACTCTAGTAACACTGCATGAGAATGATGGTCACGCATTGTGAGAGTTTTCAAGACAGGGTTTCTCTGTGTATGTACTCTTGGCTGTCCTGGAACTCATTCTGTAGACCAGGCTGGCTTCAAGCTCAGACACCCGCCTGCCTCTGCCTCCCAAGAGCTGGAACTAAAGGTGTGCACCACTACCTCCTGGCTTACTTCTTTTGTTTTTATGGGACATGGTCTCACTGTATAGCCTAGTCTGGTTTCCAACCTGGCACCCTCCGCCTCTCCCTCCACCTGCTAGCATCACAGCATACGTGTCCTACTTTTTCCTTATTTGGTCACCGTAATAGTACAGAGAGAGACACACTGCTTGCTCTCCCAAACTTAGTATGGTCTCATTTTAGTCCCAGCTGCTTGTGTTTTCAATTTGCCCATCTCTCTGAGAAGTATCGCTGAGTATAAATGGCAGATCTGAGATAGCAAAGTATCTTGCTCATCTTGTAGTCAGGATTTGCCATCAGTAAAATATATGTAATTAAACATTCAATGTCAGTTATGCTTCACCTACACTTTCTCTTTTTCAGTTATAAGAGTCCACAATATTTTCAGAAGAATTAATGAACTCATGTAGTGTACTGAGTATCTGTTATGTGTCTGTTTTACATGGCATGGGTGGATCAGTGAACAAAATGGGGAAACAACCATATCATCCAGGGGAAATTGGGCCAACTACTGTATATCAGAGCAGTTTATGTGGTACAGGGTGGGTGGAGTGGGGGTTTGCAGTGGGAAAAGTGTGTTAGGGGACTATATACAGAGGAGGGGCCTGGGTTGCAATTTTAAGGCCAGAGATCATAGTACTCTAAGAGCTTAATTTTCTGATACATCATGTTCCTGATTCCTTTTTCTCAAAGGAACGTGGTGTGTTAAATAGCTGGTCTCCCGGAACTCAGGTGTAGTCTGCTGGCCCCCTTCCAGGCTGGATCTCCCTTCCTTCCCTTGATTATCGGTCAGTATGCAGCCCAACAGCCTGTCTCTTCTAGGCCCCTTGTTACGCTCCTGGCTGGTGTTGATCCTGTGGTCAGCCTAAACCAAAGGCCCTTTTCACAGGCACAGCTCTCCACCAAGCTGGCTTTCCTTGCCTATTTTACTGTTTTACTGTTGACTCATTGGACCTAGAAGTGGTACTTTGTTTATCTCTGCAGTTTCCCATTATATAGAAATCCTGCTGGGACCCATTGATTTATTGGCAAATAACTCTTCATTTGTGTCACCCTGAGTTCCTAATGCCCTTTGAGGATGTATTTCATAAGCAGAGTTAAATCTTTTAAAGTTCATTTTCCTTGAATGTGATATTTAGAAGGATCCTGTTAGTGTCCGTAAACCTTTAGATAGCCCTATAGGAAGGAGTTGGGAGGGGAGAGAAGAGGAGGAGCCATTAGGACAGATGGACCTCAGTGTTGGAACCAGCACAAATATTTTTAGCTGGAAATTACTAACATTCTGTTGCTAACATCTTATTCATCTTCAGAACCACCGTCTGTTTGGATTAAGAGGAAACCCTTGTCTTCTTATCACAGTGTAATAAAATTTCCTTTCAGGTTTAATCTATACAAGAAAAAAAATGAGTTAATTTGGATAAATACAAAATAACGAAAATGGCTTTCAAGTGTGACAGATTATGGGGTTGGCTTTTCAGTGTCAGAAGTCTGGTTAATACTTGCAGAAAGCTGTGTGGTCATTAATAGGCAGGAATCCCTTTAAAAGCTTTGGTAACAAGGCGGCAGAGATGAGATAGATTAGCGGTAGGGAGACAGCTCCTGAGGAGTAACACTGAGGTTGGCTTCCGGCTGTGCTCTCATGCACACATGTACAACGCACACACAAGTGCGTGTGCATGGAACTGCCTGTAAAATACGTAACATTTAAAAAAATATCACTTTAGAATTATTTATTTACAACCATATATAGTGGCAAAAGTATGGACTTTGGAGCCAGACTTTTGATTTGGATGCATCTTTTTTTTTTTTTTAATTTGTTGTATGATCACAGGTTTGCCATATTTGGTGCGTCAATTTATTTGTCTGCCAAATGCAGATAAAAATATTTACTCAGCGGGTTCTGGTGAGGATGGAGTGGATACAGTAGAAATGGTCACATCTCTGAAGGCTGCTCCCTTTTGGGGAGGATGGTGGCCTCCATGTCTAGCACTTCAGCACAGCCTAAAGGCCACGGGAATATTACTTAGTGTTCTCGGCCACGGAAGTAGGAAGCGGACTCACAGAGTGAACAGTTCTTTTGTTTTCCAGCTCTGCCAGGGAAGTTGTGTGTCACTGGCTCTTGGTTGTTTATACTTGTTCTTGTTGGGCCAAAGTGAGTTGTTTTTATGCTAAGTTTGGGCAAGGTGCCCTTTATTGTCATTGAATTTGACCTTTACACCACCTTTTTAAGTGCTACCAAAAATATGTAGAGATACCACCTGCACTGAGGCCTTTTATTATTATGGAATTATATTCTAAAGGAAGTGTGGAGGATGACTCCATGGATGAGGAAATAGAAATCTAAAGGGGCTTAATCATACATCTGAGTTTTCTTTTCTTTTAAATATTTATTCATTTACTCACTATGGAAGCAATCTCACAGAGCCCAGGCTAGCCTCTAACTCACTACAAGCTGAGGACGACCTTGAACTTCTGATCCTGCTACTTCCCAAGTGCTAGGATTATAGTTGGGTACGCATCACACCTGGTTATGCAGTGCTGAAGCTTGAGTTGAGGCCTTGATGCTTGCTGGGCCAGCGCTCTACCCTGAATGACGACTTCACTTCTGTTAAGTCCTGATGCTATAAACAATCTCTGTTGCTGGATGAGACATGTGGAGGGAGGCAAGGAGGATGTGGCCTGGGGCTGCCCATCCCACCATGAGCTTAGTAGGACTTGTGGAGCCACTCAGAGAAAGGGAAGAAGAGTTTCGGTGCCCACCAAGATGAGGTCAAACTGGAATACGTAAAGTTCAGCTTGCTTACTATTTGCTTAAAACTCCTCAGAGATTTTTGTGAATAAAAATTCAAAAATATGTGTGTGTGTGTGTGTGTGTGTGTGTGTGTGTGTGTACACACATGCATGTGGATGCCAAGGGTGGCACTGAGTGTCTTCATCTATTGATCTCCACTCTATTTTCCAACAAAAGAGTCCTCTTTCCCACAAGCCACCTCCCGTCCCCCCCCCGCCCCCATTTTGCACCTTTAACTCACAAACTTTACAGTTGCCTTGTAATTACAGTTATTCATTTTTTCCCATGTGTTCTAAGGAGGCTGAAGTTGGGGTATATAGGAGGTGGGGTTTCTAAATGGATACTCTGAGGCTAGCTTGTAGTTAGACACCACTCTGGAAATGCTGTTGGGATGTTTTAAGCAAACTGACTTTGATGTGTTTCTTTTTAATTACTTAAAAAAAATCCCTCAAACAATGCATTTCACTGTGATATTTTCATTCATCTGTGTCATTAAGTTTTCTTTGCATTTGTCCTGCCCCTGGATAATTTTAGATGCCGATGGCCTCACTGTGCCTTCCTGCTGTGGAGCATCTTGATTTTCCCTTAGAATCCTTGCTGTATAGAAACCTTTGTCTCAGCGAGGCGGTGGTAGCACTCCCCTTTAATCCCAGCACTTGGGAGGCAGAGGCAGAGGCAGAGGCAGAGGCAGAGAGGCAGAGAGGCAGAGAGGCAGAGAGGCAGAGAGGCAGAGAGGCAGAGAGGCAGAGAGGCAGAGAGGCAGAGAGGCAGAGAGGCAGAGAGGCAGAGAGGCAGAGAGGCAGAGAGGCAGAGAGGCAGAGAGGCAGAGAGGCAGAGAGGCAGAGAGGCAGAGAGGCAGAGAGGCAGAGAGGCAGAGAGGCAGAGAGGCAGAGAGAGAGGCAGAGAGAGAGGCAGAGAGAGAGGCAGAGAGAGAGGCAGAGAGAGAGGCAGAGAGAGAGGCAGAGAGAGAGGCAGAGAGAGAGGCAGAGAGAGAGGCAGAGAGAGAGGCAGAGAGAGAGGCAGAGAGAGAGGCAGAGAGAGAGGCAGAGAGAGAGGCAGAGAGGCAGAGAGGCAGAGGCAGAGAGGCAGAGGCGCAGAGGCAGAGGCAGAGGCAGAGGCAGAGGCAGAGGCAGAGGCAGAGGCAGAGGCAGAGGCAGGCGGATTTCTGAGTTTGAGGCCGGCCTAGTCTACAGAGTGAGTTCCAAGACAGCCAGGGCTACACAGAGAAACCCTGTCTTCAAAAAACAAAACAAAACAAAACAAAAAACAAACAAACAAAAAAGATGTCTCTGTCCCTCTCTCTGCCTGCCTGCCTGACTGCCTGCCTGCCTGTCTCCATCCATTCATCCACTCATCCATCCATCCATCCATCCATCCATCCATCCATCTTCCCCATGTATGTGTGAATGGTGTGTGTGGGGTAGATATGATGTTGACCTGGATATCTTCTTTAAACATTCTTTAATATATATTTTTAATTTGATTACTTATATATATTTAATATATAATTTAACTTTTTAGAATTAAAAAAAATTTATTCTTTGACAGCTTCATATCTATACAGTGTTTCTTGATCCACTATGTACACTGAGGCAGGGTCTCTCACTGAACCAAGAGCTCAACAGTTTGTTCTGGGAATTCACTGTCTATGCCTCCCTCAAATTGGAATTATAGGTGGGCTTCAAGTCCACTCAGCTCTTATGTGTTTTATTTATCTTGTGGGGTCAGCACCTGTTTAAAATTTCTTTTATCTGCTGGGCCATTTCTCTAGCCCTTTCTTCCCTATTGCATGCTAAAAAATTTGGAGCAGCTACGTGTATCTGTTACAGGCATAATTTCCCAGTTTTGCAGTGCCCTGCATTGGGGTGGGGTGGGGTATCTTTGTACTGTACTGACCAGACATTTCAGTCTCTTGAAGGCAGAAAATTGGTATATGGAAAGATTTGATTGGGGTTTGTACTCCAACTTTCGACCAATGAAAGAGTACTTGATTACAAATTGTGTAACTCTTTTAGAGCTGCAAAGATGGGAAAATGAGTGTTTTCATCTAACATTTAAATGCTCGTCAATTGTTAAAGAGCCAAAGTAGCATTTTTTACAGATGGGCTTAGCTTTAATTATTCATATGTCGTTTTGAATTATCACAGTTATTGCATAATGATGAAATAGTGTTAAGAAATGGCTGTTCCTGCTCACACAGGCAGCTGAGTCTCATTCCTACAACTTCTTCAATTACTTCTCAATAGAAATCCAGATCCCTTGATGCTTGCGGTAGGTCCTGGTTCTCTGTTGTCATAGTTGGCATTACTTCCGTGTGATGATGAGGTTACAGCACTCTTGGGTCCAGTGTGCCTATGGAGAGACCTGTGTAGTCCCATGTTGCATGGCTAGGTGTCTTTCCACCTTGTGAAGTCTGTACATGACTGCTGTCTTCCTGCCACCCACCACGTCTCCTTGATAATTGTCCTTATACTTAAGGTTATTTTTTAAAAACGTATTTCAGGGTGTGGATGGATAGTTCAATCAGCAAGATGCCTGGATCTGAATTTGATCTCTCGCTTCCAGGAGAAAAGCTGAATGTGATGGTTGGGGTGGGGGATGGTGTTGGTGGTGGAGGCTGGTGGATCCTCAGGGTTTGCTGGCCTGCCAGCTTAGGCCAGCTTAGTGAGTTCCAGGCTCAATGAAATAACAAGGTGGACAGACAGTTCCCAGGGAACAATATTCAAGGTTGACCCACAGTTGACCTATGGTCTGCATACACACACACACACATAGACACACACACACACACAGACACACACACACACACACACTCACACTTGCACACCCTCTCTTTCATTTTTGCTTAAGTCAGTTCCTTCAAAGATGGACATGTATGTGTCGTGTTGGACATGTATGTGGTCCCTTATCTGTAAGGCAAATATACTTATTGCCTAGTACGTTGTCTGTAGTGTTTATAAAGCACAGACTTCTGTTCCATTTCATATTCCTTTTGAATATTGTGTGTGTGTGTGTATGTTTGTGCGCGCACGCGCGTGCATGCATTTGCATGAGCATGCAAACACATGTATATGGGCATGTATGTATGTTGGAGTGTCTCCTCTTTTAAAAACTACATGTCATAGTAGCCTTAAGACTTGCACTAATCTAGTATGATCTAGTAGTGTTCCTTAACTATTTTGTCTACAAGTTTTTAAATAAGGTCAGTTAAAGCTCCAAATGGACATGACTTTGTAGAGAAAGACACACCAGTCTGGAAACTTAGGCTTCAGCCTTCTTCCTTGATGCTCTGCTGTGAACTTGCCCTAGTCTGCAGTTCTTTGGGTAGCTTTGCATAGCATTTGATCTCTTAGCTGGCATGTCCAACCTAAAGGCTACTTGTATCTCATAATAGATGGGAAAATGGCTCAGCGCTATTGTATATGGTACCCTATTGCAATATCAGAAGGCTGGACATTGTCATAGAATTTTAGCTTTTTGGTGCATGGTGTTCTATCTCTTTATTTATTATATGTAGGTACACTGTAGCTGTCTTCAGACACCAGAAGAAGGTGTCAGATCTCTTTACAGATGGTTATGAGCCACCATGTGGATGCTGGGATTTGAACTCAGGACCTCTGGAAGAGCAGTCACTGCTCTTACCAGCTGAGCCATCTCTCCTGCTAGTGTTCTATCTCTTAACGTCTCCATTTCTATAAGAGGAGTCTGATTACATAATACCTGTGTCTCTGGAGATTTTGATTAGTCAGAGATGATGTAGGCAGATCATGTACTATATAGACTGTCGTAAATACTTGACATAGCCCTGATTGTCCCATTCCAATTTGATGTAAAAACCTCTATGTTGGTAAGTTCATTGGAGGTAGTTCCAGTATGACAACAAAGGTGTTTTTTTGGGGGGTGGGGTGGAGGGAGTCTGCACTGAGGAATAGAAATTAGTGCCGTGTGTATGCAGGACAAGTACTCCAGCATTGAACTGTCTCAGTCCCCTTCTTACGTTTGATTTTAAGACAGGGCCTTAGTACATTTCACAGGCTCACATGCAGCCCAGGTGGGGCCTGAACCTGTTATCCTCCTGCCTCAGCCTCCTGAGTAGTAGTTACCGTTCCAGGTATTTGCCACCAGGCCGACCTGGTAACAAAGTTTTTTTTTTTTTTTTTTTTTTTCCCCCAAGACAGGGTTTCTCTGTATAGCCCTGGCTGTCCTGGAGCTCACTGTGTAGACCAGGCTGGCCTCGAACTCAGAAATCCGCCTGTCTCTGCCTCCCAAGTGCTGGGATTACAGGCATGCGCCACCACACCCGGCGGTAACAAAGTTTTTTACCGACAATTGTAAGTCAAAGCTGAAATGTGGGCCGATGCTAGGAAAGTAACTTCTTCGATTAAGGCTTTTTGATCAAAAGTTGCCACATTCTCACAGTGCATGTGATGGAGTTTCTCCCACAAGATACGCAGTATTAACTAATTCTGCAGTGGCTTGAAATGGCATGTCAAAATCATTTTTGAGTTTCCTTGGTAATTATTATGATCTCTCATTTTGGAAGTGAAGCCTATTACAACTGTAAGATTGTAGCCCAATTCTATTGTGTTCTTACTAAATATAAATGTGATTATAAATTAAAACCCATGGGAGGTATTTCAATTTAATCTTAATATTTATTTTTTTCTGAAATGTGAAATTGAATAAATATTAAGACTCTCTTTGAACATGGCAAAATTGGATAAATTTAATTATGCTACATTGTTTTATAAATACTTCCTAAGAGAGAATGAAATGTCTGGAGTGCCTTGAGGTGATTGCATTCAGGGGAAGAGAGACTAGGCTTTCATGTGACCCATGCATCATAACTTTAAAAAGATGGTTCACTGTTAGAGGTTTGTGCTGTGCTTGTGTTTGCCTGGCAGAGTTTGTAGATTCAATCTGTGTGTTCTACTTGCTTACACTTAAGAAAGTAATTTTAGAATTACTTGTGTTTCAGTCTCACTGCCTTTAATGGCTATTACAGAGGCCTTACAGAAATTGAATCTGAGGTGTTTATTTAGAAGAATATAATACAGATGATTTTGTGGATCGGAGAGCTGATATGTGTAATGAAAATCAGTTTTCATTGTGTTTCCTTAAGAGATGATACGTTAAGTAGCTTACTACAGCTGTGACCAAGATTCCTGAGAAACAGCTTCCTGGGGAAAGAAGTGAATTATTTTGGCCAGTGGCTTCAGAGCTTCCCTCCTGTCCTTGTGTTGATTGAGGGCCTGTGATGAGGCAGGACATCACAGTGCTGGGAGCATGTCGTAAGGCTGCGTGTTTCAGAGCAGACAGCACATGCGCGCTTGCCTGGGTGGGTGCAGGCCTGGAGAGAACACACCGTCTTTATTGACTCTCTTTTTGCCTTTTATTTCATCCTGTTCTCTCCCTCACTCCCATAATGCCACACACATTTGGAGTGAATCTTCCTCCCTTCCTCCCTGAAAATGCCTTAACCCTAACCTTATCCCTAACCCTAACTCAGACTCACATATACGGAGAGATGATTTGCTAATCTCCAAGGATCTTCTCAGTCCCGTTAAGGTGAAACACCAGTTGCTCATACATTTATAACGATTAATCATCACAGTGCCAGGGAGATGGTTCAGTGGGTATAGCGCTTGCTGGCATGAGGACCTGCATCTGTAACCTCAGTATAGGGGGAGGGGCAGAGACAACAGGCTCCCTAGAGCTCACTGACTACCTACTCTCCCACTGGTGAACTTGGAAAATAAGGTGGCAACAGATGAGGCAGAAACCTGGCATTAATCTCGGCTTCCACATGCGCATGCACATGTATACCACAGATGCCCAAGTGTGCGTGCTTGGATGAAATTTACTGAGCTTTGATATTCAGAGCAGTAGAAGGATGCTAGAAGACCAAGAGTATATGCAGAAATTCTTGCGATGAAAGGACTGGGAGAGAGGGGAACACAGGCTAGAATATACTGAGTTAGTTATCTCCTGGGAACCTTTGCTTATGCAAGCATTTTGAAGGTTAAAGAATGGAAACTCCAGTTGCTCATACATTTATAATTTCAGAATCAGAAGTCAGCCTTTCATCTCCTGGGGTGAAAACTAACTCAAATTCAATCAGATTAATTCACTTTTGTGCAGAGGAAAAGCTGATGCAGTGAGTTGAACAGGATCAGGAAAGCCCATAGTTTGTGTTTACTGGGTTGCCTTGTTTCCTGTACAGTCAGTGTCCTTGTGAACAGGGCCTTTCTGCCAGAATGTTACAGGACTCCAGCTCTGTACCCTTTGGGCTAGCATTGGCTCCTTCCCTCCCCTTCCCCTCCCTCCTCCCCTCCCTCTTCCCCTCCCCTCCCTTTCCCCTCCCCTGTCCTCCCTTCCTCTTCCCCTTCCTTCTTTCCTTCCTTCCATTTTTTTTCTTCTTTCTAAATGAAATTGGATTAATTGGGTTATTCTACCTTCAGAAAGATCACCCTCCCTGGTACAACTGAACTCTTCTTCCTGTCTCATGCACATTCTCATCGTCTTGTACTTACTTATTAGTGGAACAATTTTAAGTGAAGAGTATATAAAAATCAGTGGATTCAGGGAAACAGTAATTTAACTGATAAGCTTAATAGCCAAACAGTAGGATGAAAATAACTCACTTGTAGGAGAAAAAAAAAGAAAGGAAGGAAGGAAGGAAGGAAGGAAGGAAGGAAGGAAGGAAGGAAGGAAGGAAGGAAGGAAGCAGGCCAGTTGATGAGTGCTGAGCAGCCAGGCCTGGTTACCTGGTTAGATCCTTGGGCAGGTACCGCAGGCGACCCCTTTACAGAAGTGAAGGATGCAGAAAGCCAGCTTAATTATTAGAGTTGTATAGCTTTTCTTTTAGAGACTTGACATTTTTAGTGATGGAGATTTATTTGTAGTGATTCTGACCCCACCTCAATATGTATATCTTTTGTAACTATAAAATCGATTATTTAGCATAGTCCTTTTGTTTGTTTGGATAGCTTATAAACAAGTGACTTTATTTGTTAGAGCAGGCTCAGTGAGGGCTGGGTACAGAGAGATTTCGTGTTTCTCCCGCCAGCTGGTACAGTTTCTTTTCACTGTTATCACTTCCACCAGGGGGGCTCACCTGTGAAACCCTAGGAGCCCACACCAACGCATCCTCAGCCCTCTAACAGTTGGTACCAGGCGGCACTTTGGTGTAGTGTGGTTTATGGATTTGGACAGATGACTGTTGGCATGGACTGCCTTTAAGGTAACCTGAACTATGATTCTAGTCTCATTTAAAGGGTCCGCACTGCCAAAGCTCACCATCACCAGTGCCTTCTGTCCTGATAGGCTTCCTGAGCATGGCTTCTTGGCAAGCTGTAGAGAAGGTTGCTCTAAACTTTGAGGGAGGTGTTCTCTCATGGACACAGGTTTTCCGTCTACATTGGGTAAATGGGACCCTGACTGTAAGACCATGTGTGGTAAGATTTAATTTGTAAGACACCATCCAACTGTCTTCCACATCTGCTCTTCCATTGTACGTTCCCACACATGAGTGGGAGTTCCTGTTTTCCCACATCCTTCAGCATTTGGTAGTGTCCTTGTCCTGGATAGTCTTGTCTGTATTATATAGTAGTGTTTTACTAGTGTTGTTTGTTTGGATGTGGCCTTCTCCCAAATGCTATTGTCAGAACTAAGTCTGGGTTCAAAGAGAGAGACTACCACTCCAGTCTAAGTGTCTTGACAGAGGAGAATTTTACTCTTGATAAAAGGATGCACTATTCACCAATGCAGAGGAGCAGAGTACTCTGGACTTCCATTTGGTTTCTATTTAAGTATGGGCTGTGATTGTGTCTTTTCTCCATTGGCTGGAATGGGTTTGGGATTGACTAGCTTTTAAAAAATTGGCTCAAAGGAAGTGAAAAGGCAAGAGGCCAGGAACTTTCATCCCAGAATGTAGCAGGGCCTTCATTTTCATGTGGACAGAGGTTTTAGTGTGTGGGAGAATTAAAACATTTGCTTAAAAGTCAGACATGTTGGGCGTGGTGGCACACACCTGTAATCCCAGCACTTGGGAGGCAGAGGCAGGCAGATTTCTGAGTTCGAGGATAGCCTGGTCTACAGAGTGAGTTCCAGGACAGCCAGGACCACACAGAGAAACCCTGTCTCGAAAAACCAAAAGAAAAAAAAAAAGACTATATAAATTATGTTTAAGCCGGGTGTGGTGGCACACGCCTGTAATCCAGCACTTGGGAGGCAGAGGCAGGCGGATTATGAGGCCAGCCTGGTCTACAGAGTGAGCTCCAGGACAGCCAGAGCTACACAGAGAAACCCTGTCTCGAAAAACCAAAAACCAAAAACCAAAAACCAAAAAAAAGAAAAAAAAAAAAGTCAGACATGTTGGAAGAGATAAGAAGAGTTCAGGTCCTAGCCCTGAACACGAGGGTGCTTTTCATTTGTTTTCTGAGACAGGATCTCTCTATGTAGCCCTGGATCTTCTAGAACTCTTTATATAGACCACACTGCCCTCAAACTCAGAGATATGCTTGCCTCTACCTCTAGAGCGATGGGATGAAAGATGAGATCCACCATGCTTGGCTCTGAACAAAACGTCTGTAGTATTTGTTAGAAAATGCACATTTATTTACTTAATGTTTCTTACATTATTAATAACGATTTCTTTATTTTTATTTTATGTGCATTGGTCTTTTGCCGACATGTATGTCTGTGTGAAGTTGTCAGATGCCCTGGAACTGTAACTGTAGGGAGTTGTGAGCTGTCATGTGTGGACTGAGAGTTGAACCCAGGTTCTCTGGAAGAACAACCAGTACTCTTAACCGCTGAGCTGGCTCTCCAGCCCCCACTATTTTATATGCGAAAAGGAAAATGCCTATGCAAAAAGCTTAAGAAGTAAAACTGCTAAATCATAATTTTAAAAATATTGATTGTTGGGCTGAAGAGATGGTTCAGTGGTTCTGTTCTTCTAGAGGTTCTGAGTTCAATTCCCAGCAACTACATGGTGACTCACAACCATCTGTAATGGGATCCAATGCCTTTTTTCTGGTGTGTCTAAAGACAGTGACAGAGTACTCACATATATAAAATAAATAGATCTTTTAAAAAAAATCTTGATTGCTGCTGGAGAGATGATGGCTCAGCAGTTATGAGCACTAGCTGTTCTTGAAGGGGGAACCAGTGTTCAATCTTGTCACCTGTAAGGCAGCTCTCAACCCTGTTTCAGGAGATCTGATGCCCTCTCCTGACCTCCATGGGTACCAGGCACACACCTGGTGCACATATATACATTCATGTAAAATATCCATAAACAAAATAAATATTAAAAAAAACCCACAAAGGACCATCTGAATAGTTCAGATAATATATTTAGAGAGAACCAAAAGCAACTTTTCAGTACTGTTACATGTTCACGAGCTGTACAATGTCAGCGAGTAAGAAACTGTACAGTGTAGAGTTTATCTCAGCTTAGTGCCCCACCTCTGGCCTTCATCATTATGTGGGTTTCCTTGGGGTCAGGATACACATCGCACATAGGTGGTCCGTGTGTGCTGTTCTATCTGTCATGTGTAGACAAGGGCAGTGTGTTTGAGAGAAGTGTCCGTGAGGGCTAGATAGAGAAAGCACTTGCTATGCACATGGGCAGACCCAGGTTTGGACTCCGAGCATCCACGTGCCAGGTGGGATGGTGAGCTACCTGTAATCCCGGATCTCTGCGAGGGAAAAGACAGAGCACTCCCAAGATAGGGTGGTGAGCTAGATTAGTCCTTTTGATGAACTCCGGGTTTAACTAAGAGATCATACCTCAGGTACGAGGTAGGGAGTGATGAAGGAAAATTCTAGGCATAAGCCTCAGGCCTTGACATGTGCCCGTACACGCGTATATCCTCCTGAACACACTTGTCTACACACATGTGAAAATTCATACACGCACGAGTACCACACATGTATGCATGGTAAAATTGTCATTAGGCTATATCTTGCTCAACATACATAGAGTGTAATTGTACTAAAGGGTACAGAGTCACTGTGTGATAAAATATTCACATCCTGTGTCATATGCAATTCATTCTTGACCAGAATGTCAACACACGGTATGTGGCTATTTAAGAGAAGTATGTGAATGTAATTCTTTAAGGTATTTTTAAACACTTGTTTATTTGTGTGTGTGTGTATGCTATGTTACATTTGTGGTGGTCAAGGGATATCTTGTGGGAGTTTGGGCTCTCCTTCTTCCGTGTTGGACCTGGTATTGAAGTTAGGTCAGTCAGGTTGGGTAAGAAGTGCCTTTCCCCACCGAGCCACCTCTCTGACCCTGCCAATATATTTCTTATACATTATGTAAGTATATAATTTGCTCATATAATCTTGTGCTCAGATGACAGCAAATACACACATTTGCATCTTTCTTTTCGCAGATGGTAGAGTTTGATTCAGTATAATTGAAACCTTGAATCACTGAGCTCTGAGCCTTATATCTGAGGGTGTTTTCATTAGTTTTAGAATCCAGGAAATAAAAAGGAACTGGCATGTGCATAGGAATAAAGCCAGGAGGCAGAAAATACCGTCAGTTACCTGATAGCCATCTTTTTACCAAGGAAGGAGAAGGCCGCATGCACATGCAGTGTGCCTCTCGATGGAGCTGCGTGCCACTTGAAGGACACACATGGTCACCCCCGGGGATGAGTCACCCAGTGCAGCTGTAAACTTCTCTTTTAATTAAGTAGGAAGCACCTGCCCATTATTACTTCATCACTTTTCCTCTCCCCAGTACAGGATCATTAGGGATTTAAAGTACAAAAAAAAAAAAAAAAAAAGAAAGAAAGAAAGAAAGAAAGAAAGAAAGAAACAACACAGACCCAGTGAGCTGTGATGGAGATTTTTCTGCAGAGGGTAGCATTTGGTGTCTAAGAAGGGCAAGCCTACAGAGCCTCTGCCGGGAAGAGCGGGTTAGAATCGTTGGGGAGCAAATGGCCGTGGCTGCTCCAAGGTGTTTGGCAGAGAAGTCTCTATCAGCAGCCATGCATGTCTGGGTTTGCACTTCTGCACCTAGTGTTTGAAAATATTTAGCAGGATTAATGCCGAATGTGTTCAAGGTGTTGTTAGAATGTGAGTGATACTAGTGTTGGCTCTAGTTGGGTGTCTGGGCTCGGAATGAGCATTTCCGTAGATGGTTCAGCCTTCTCTCATGACTCCAGCAAGAGGCAGAGACAGGTCACACAGTTAGCAGCTACTTCTAAGCCTTAGAATCTAAAGGGCTGAACAGCGTCATTTACCAAGTGATTAATCCCTGCAGTTTTTCTATGTCCTCTCAAGAATTGTTCTCAACATGGTTGTAACATGAACCTACCTTGTTTTTTTCAGAGACAGAATCCCACACTATGTCCCAGGTTGGCCCAGGTTACTACACTGTAGTTCAGACTAGTCTTGAACTCATAACAGTCTTCCTGTCTCAATCTCCTAAGTACTGTTTTATTGGGTAGCTACTACATACTCAGAGCTTTACAAATTTGTTAGTCTAACTTTAACAGCTATCTCAAGAGACTCATCATTTCTCAAATGGAGAAACTGAGCTTCAGAAGTGGTATACCTCACTGAGGTCACTTAGCACGCATTACACGTATATACCCATTCACAGTGGGTTTTCCTGCAAGATTTGCTCTCTTTGGGTATGTTTGGAAAATGCTTTCCATTCTAGCCCATGGGGATGAGGAAGGCATACTAAATTATTGGTGTTGTTACTATCCGTGGACCCTCATAAACAGCCTTGGTTGACACATCTGCTCGTCCCTGTTTGGTGACTGTTTGCTCAGTTTGGTGACTTGTACATTTCATATGGTCAGGAGATATTTTGGAACATGAAGTCCGGATCTTGACGATGGTAGTCCCGCACCTGCTCCATCACCCCCTCTGCTTTTTAGATCCCTTTGCTTTGCTTGGGGAGCTGGAGGGGTTGCCCCTAGTTGTCCCTGAATTACACATGAGGCTTGTGGGCCGCTTGGCTCAAGGTTAACATGTCCTCTACCCTGTTGACATTTGGCTTCCTGATTGTGATTGCAGAAAGCAACCACAGGATGGACTAACCCCCTTTGTAATGTGTTCACTTGTGGGTTCAGGTTAATCAGTGCTAAGAAATTGATTCTTTTTTGCTCCAGAATAAATGTTGGTGGCTTTCATATTACTTAATTAAAAAAAAAACAAAACAAAAAAACAGTGAGTTTACTAAAGCCAGCTCATCTTTAACCAGAGAATCCCCCTCCCTGTTGGTAGAATTCCCTGCTTGGTCTGTGTTTGCAGAGCATCATCTGCTGCCTGTGGACAGAGTCCTACTGGGCGTCTCCCCAAGTCTGCTGCTTGGTTGATTATGATTTATCCCGATTTTTAATCTGCAGGTTACAGCTATTGGGGGGAAAATTTGCTGCAAGAATTACTGTCCATGGGTACATTCTGGATGTGTGTTTTTTTTTTTTTTGTTCATTCCAATATGTAAAGGTTGAGAAGGCACCTTAAACACAGCTCTGAGTAGTGCTGTGTTCAAGGCAGCTGTTCTGTTTTGCCCACACAGGGCTTCCTAATCAGTTAAATCCCTTAGGAATCCAGCCTTGATGACTGCTAACTTTCTGCCTCTCAGAACTGTCATTTAGTTTTGTACACAGAATGGTATTAGGGTTGTCTCCCTCTTAGTCTAAAACCTTGGAACTATGTCTCAGATTAGGCTGTGGGGCACAATACCATAATTTTCATTCCTTTTACATGGATTTATTTCCTGAAATGCAGGTTTCTCAAATAAGTGTGTTGACTGGTATTTGAAAGAATCAAACTTAAATAAGATTTTATCATTTCTCTTGGTGTCTGATAGATTGAGGGAACCCTTTTTATTTTGGTGGCTTGTAGTTAAAGCAACAATTTGTAATGTCTAGACAACATCAATATGTGTATTGTCACAACCTAGACTCAGATAGACTTGTTTCTGCCAGCCAGATGTTACAGAGGTGGTAATTCCAAATGTAATAACTATAAATATATATTCATCCCTCTTCAGAGCTGAGGTCTGGGCCCTCTCACATGTCAGACACATAGCAGCTAGACCCCCAGTCCTGCGATTTGTTTGTTTGTTTCTGTTTTTTTGTTTGTTTTTCATTCTCATAATAATTTTACAAGATGAAATTTCCTTCTATTTTACAAAGGAAACTGGTCCTGACAGATGAAGTCCCTTAATTAGCCAGACCCCGTGGTGAGTTAGTTAAGTGAATCTTGTCTTTTGAGTCTTTTGTTCTTAGAACTTTGATTTATGTATGATTTGAAAAATGCTCTTTTCTGTTATGGAAAAGAAAAGTATCCCAAAATCAGATTCTCTTAATTAGAGGATGTTGCTTTGCCCAGCAGCCAGATGGGTTGGAGCTGTTGCAGACCAGGCCAAACCTACATGATTTGTACGTGAATTGTCCATTGTAGTTCGTTTTTAATCCCAGTTTTGGTTTCCTTAGCCTTTCACCTGCTAGTCAGGTTTGGCCCTTGCTCTGGCTTTCAAAACTAGGCTCATGGACATTCAAATGTGTAGTTACCTAGATAGGTTTGAAAACAGATACAGGTTTCATCATCAATAACTATTCAATAAAATAAGTACTCCTTGAATAAAATTATTTTCACTTCTACCTTTCCATTTTCAAGTATTATCATCAGTGCTTGGGTGTAACTACCCACAGTTACATCGAACGGGTTACCTGGAAGGGAAGCTGGGGAATGTATGGGAAGGCGGCAAAAAGAGATGGAGACCAAGACAACATTGCTGTTCAAGGCCTCGAAGAACTCCAAATATATGGGCAGAGGAAAACCCTTCCCCAAAGGCTGGAAGCTTCTCAGCAGAACCAGTGCAGTTTCTCCACAGGTGACTAGTGTTTCTCAGGAAACTGCAGGTCCTTGAAGAACAATGGGCTTCACCTTGGTCTGAGCACTCCACCCTAGGTGGAGGGGATTATGGTTGACACAGGAGTTCCAACTCAGGCTGGGAGAGGAACTTCACATTGGTCGATGTCAAGTTTCTGCCAGGTGGTGTGGCACCTCAATAAGGCTCTCTACACTTGGGTCTTTGGGCCTCTGAGTCACATTTTGATTAAAATGTTTGTTGTATGGGCCTCTGGGAAGGGACTCTTTTAGCCTTGGTACTCATTCTTGAAGTGGGATCTACCACCTATTTTGTGGAGATTGTGTACAGTAGTGGGTCAGCAGACATCCAATCCAGCCTTGTACACAATACATGTCTGGTAATGATAGAAGAAAGAGTATTACCATCTTCTAGTTGCCACACTTGATCCTAGAAAGGAATGCATTGTTCTGATTGCTTTTCTGTCAGCTTGACACAAGCTAGAGTCATCTGGGAGAAGGGAACAAGTCTGCTTGTGCTACAGACAGCTGAGTGCCACTCCTCTGCTCCTATCTGCCTGTATCTTCCCATCAGCCTAAGCCCAATCCTTGGTGCTTCCTTAGTAAAGCTCTTCTAGCTTTCCAGCACACCTTAATCTTCCCTTTCTGTGAGTTCATGTAATGGCATCAGTTTCCCTTGCCTAGGGAAGGGAATACCCCTAGGTATTTAAAGGGGGATTGCTTGAGTCCAGGATCCCCTGAGGATGGGAAGACGTTTAAGTTGCTTACAAAAATCGACTTAGTCATTATTTACCTTACCTCATTGGTTGTACCAGGCAAGTATTCCCACTGAACTCTACCCCAGCCTTCCAATACACTTGAAATTATTTGTAGATTACTAGTAATATCTACTGTAAGATAAATGCGTTGTAAGCAGGTGCTATGCTGTCCCCATTAGGGGATAATGTCAACTAAAAGTCTGTATGTATTTAGTACAGACACGTTTTTTTTTTTCTGTCTAGTCTTTCTGTCCTGTGGTTGCTTGCATCCGTGGATGTGATTTGTGTTGCATACAGAGGACCAGCTGCCTTCTATTTACTATTAGATGCCGTAATTTTCAAGCCGTGCCTTCATCATAACTAGTGTTTTCAATGAGAAGAACGACATGAATCTACATTGTTGGTAACACAAAGCACATGCTCTCAAATAAGGATGTTAAAATAATTCCAAGTGAACAGAAGCAAACTGAAATGCCACTATTTCTGCATTTAACCCCTCTTCCCCCGAACTTTTCCTTATATTTGAGATCATCACAGAAGTCTGTCAGGTCACAGAGCTCTTCTGATTCCTGTGGCATGCTCTGTTTTGAAGTGTAGTCATCTGCCACTGTGTCGTATAACCAAGCCAAGTGTAACTCAAGCGTTTGCAGTGCCAAATCAGCTGTTAGATAGTGTTTTGCTCTTTTACTGTACACTTGTTGCAGGAGACCAAAGATGGTACTGGAGATTGAACCTGTGGCCTTGGGCATGCTGGGTCGAGGCTGTGCCGTTGAATACGTCCTCGTTTCTAAAGTATGTTTGGATTACCTGTGTACAATAGTATGGATGTTGAGAGTAAGCATTTTGAAAATGAATCATAATTTAATGTATCATTTGTGTATCCGTATAGTTTGGGCTTATTTTAGGGATCTGAATTCAAATTTTCATGCTTTGACAGCCAAGTACCTTACCCACTGCGCTCCCCAGCCCCGTGTGGGTTCTTTTTCCCTCTTTTGTTTCTTTGTTTTTATTCTACCACTTGGCTGCTACTGTGCTTAATTTCTCTTCCTCATCCATAGCTTGAGAAGCAGAGTGCTAAGGAAGTAGTTTCTATATCTTGTTGAATAAATACCCCGTCATTCTAATCCAACAGTGTCTTGCACCATTGTTAAATCAGAATTTGGGGGATACAGCACAGGGCCAGCTTGACTATTTTTCTTAACTTATAATTGTGTGTGTCAGACAACCCTGGCTGTTGTAATGGTGTAGCTGATCACGCCTTTGCAGAGAACTCAGTTTTGCTGTAATGTTTGTGAATGTTTCTTTCCCATTAGAATTTGAACATTTGCATGATGAGACCTTGGTTTTGTTGTGACTTGCTTAAGCTTTGTCACAGAATGTTCTCACATGGGGAGAGGGGTGCCTTATGAGGGGTCCCTACCTTTTGCTTCTCTCTGCTAGCTGGGGCTAAGGGGCTGTACACAGGCTCCCTGAGGCTTTCCTGGCGAGGTAGGTGGGAGATAGGCTGTTGGAATGTGGGTTTTGAGCACTGGTTCCCAGCTGGCGTTGCTGCCTGCAGTGTTAGGGAACACTTGGGGACATGCTGCTTCATTTGGCTTAGGTCACAAGTGGTGTGCCCTGAGGGTCACACCTGCCCCTGCTTCCTTCTGTTCTTGTGCTTTTGATCTACCAGGATGTGAGCAATGTCCCTGCCGGGGATGCACGGAGGCCTTGAGCTCCCCTCCAGTTGGCCGCTTTTCCTTTAGGTGATTTCCCTCAGGTCTGTGGTGACAGCCACAGGGAAATGACTGACACAACTGGCTGACTCTTAAATACTTAACCTTTGAGAGTCACATGGACTGGTAACCTGTAGGCAGGGTTGTGTCTCGGGGGATGAGGAAGCCAGAGATAGGAGGAACGAGAAGGGCATCCTGGACTGAGGGACAAAAGAAATAGTCCTTGAAGAAGGTGGAGTTCGGTGTGTCGTGGCATGTTGGGTGGGGAGAAGTATTTGCAGAGCCTTGTAGTCTGTGGTGAGGGGTTCGGATTTTTATGGAAAGAGCAGTGATTTTGGGTTGAAAGATTTAATTAGGAAATGAGCTTTCTGACTCTAGGGTACATCCCTGGGGCCGAAGTCTCAGGAGGTGAAATGGCAGAGAGAGGTGGGAGTCTTAGTCATGCAGACAGGATCATACACCAGGCTTGTCTGGCCAGTCCAGTCCCCTCAGGCACTCCCTGCCCTTCCTTGATGCTATCTTCTGGAAGTCTGAGCTGATGGCATGGAGCTGTGCTTCTGCAAGGTCTGAAGTCAGAAAAGTAAAAACTTCGTCAAAAGCTTATCCCATCTCCGCAGTGTCCTCACTGGGTGAGTGTTGGGGGTTCCTTCTCAATCCCTAGATTCACGTGGTTTTGAGGAATGTATTTTTGTTTGGTTTTGTTCATCTAATTTTAGACAATTTGACAACTGGACTCTTGAGCTCTGTAGGAACTTTAAAAAGAAAACCAGCAGTAATGGTACACTCCAAAGGAAGGATGTGAATGAGAGGAGGGAGGGGTAGGGTTAGGGCTATATGTTTCACTAGGAGGACTTTGTGTGTGCTAGGAATGTAAATCTCAGGCTCCTCTACTAGATATACAGAGCTATTCCTATCTTGTGGAAAGAAAATTGGCCCTTAGAAGCAAGTTGTCCAAGGTCAGCTTTGTCAGCTTTGAAGTGACAGAGCAGATGCATACCCGGTCCTGTCTGGCAAGTTTCCCTCTCAATTCCTGCAGCACCCAAAAGCTTCAGCTAAGCCCACTGCCCCTCGCCACGTGAGCATCTCCTAGGGGCTCCTTTTACCCAGGTAGTTTTGGTGGCCTCATTCCAGCCACTTAGTCAACACCCACAATTCCTTCCATTTTTTCCTGCATTTGAACCCTAACTTTCGAAGTCGCCAAAGGTTATAATGTATCTGAGGGTTGCTGGCTTGGTTCTGCTCTCAAGTTACAGAGAAGGGCTGGTGTTCCGCCCTGCCCTTGGGCTGTGCACTGATGGGGGAGCATGCTCAGGTCCTGCCAGCAGCTGGGACGAAACCCAGGTTGCCAGTTTTTGCTGCCCCGCCCCTTTTGCAGAGTGGCTGGAAGAGCCTTGCCTGCACTTCCCAAATTGGAGTTAAGGGGAGGGACTGCAGGCTGGCACAGGTAGGAGAGCTCCAGCAACCTAGTTTTCCACAGCTAACCCTCAGCCCTTCTGCTGGAGGCTCTAAGGCAACGCTGGTGTTTCCTGCAGGACCACAGGGATTGGTACTGGGGTTTTCTTTCGCATACCCAGGGCGTGGATAACCCCCGCCTTTTCTAATAAGAGTTTGTTGGCTGCCATCTTCTTGTGTTGTTTGGAATTTTATTGTTAATGAGCCATCTTGATTTCATTTACTTTTATTCATTTGAGAATGGGTTTCATTTTGAGTGATGGTAGTCTGCTTCTCCTGCTCTGAATAAGCTACCAGTAAGAAAGTCATCACCCAAAGATGCTTGAGAGTGTCCTTTCTCTCTTCTGTTTATACAGCAATAAAATACCTGTAAAAGCATTACTCAGCAAGCAGATGTAAATTCATGTATTTATTCACCACTATTCCTCCATTAGAGATTAGTTAGTCCCTTTAAGGAATACCCAGAGACCCCACCCTCTTGCGCACGCACGCGCACGCACACACACACACACACACACACACACACACACAAAGTGTGCATGGCATTTTGCATTCAATGAACAGCATTGGGAAAAACAAAATTACAAAGCATGTTGTTCCATAGAGTAGGATGGTCTTGGTAGTTCTTTTTCTGTGGTGAAAGTTTCATTTTTCTCTGTTAATAACAGTGAACTTCAAAAAACGGCAAGTGTCTTCTGACAATAAGCCTGTACTGCCACAAAGCCTGGTAATTACTGGAGCCCTGTGGGGTCACAGGCATTTGGGAGTTTGGAGCATTCTTGGATATATAAATGCAAATTCATGAAGGGCCCTTAAGGAATGAAAACAGAAGAATTAGTCTATACAGAAATGTGCCTTATTCCCAGGAACTGGGATCAGAGCCGTGGTATAGCTTGAACAGAAGTGGTTTGTGTAGGTAGGTGAGTGAATTTCGCCATTCTGAAGCTTAACAGACCCATTTTCAATAGCTGGGAGACCCAGCTCTTTCTTTTCCACAGCGGTAGCCACCAGCCAGCGAGAGAGTGCTTTTAATTGAAAATCACAGAACTTCGCCTCAGCCAACTTTCAATTGCTTCCCAAGTGCAGCGTTTTGCCAGAGTTTCAAACAAGACTGTACAAGAAAGAGAAAAGAATGTGGGATTCACAGATCCTAAAACATTGTAAAGACAGCTCTGCGATCCGCAGCCAATTCAGACAGCGAGCTCTCCGCAGCCTTTGCAGAGGCTGAACAGAAACTTAATTCATGGCTTTCTCAGAGCTTCCTTGTCTCCATTCTCGTGGTTCCTCCTCTTTCCGTGGACCACCCTGGCTTGTTCGCACTTTTCTTTCTGTGGCCTCAGCTGTCTCTGTCTTGTCTGATGATGGTTGCTTTGGCTAAGGAGGAAATGCTTTGGTGTGTTCTTGAGCAAATGTAAAAAGGAAGTGTAACTTAGGGGCATAGGGCACCTTGGGGAAGGGGACATGTACCCAGTCTCTGGTGCATACTGTTTGGTAGGTTTTTCTGGATCTGTCATTCCTTGCTTCATGGACTCTGTGCTTTTCCTGGCTTCCCACATTTCCAACATATACTTGAAGCCAAGGCTGGGATCTTTGTCTTCATTGTGTATCTGAAAGAGATGGACTCTGATCCACTGTGGTCAGAAGCTCACATCTGTGGCTCAGGATGTGAATCTCCATGCAGCACAGGGGTGGGAAGCACAGCTGTTGGGAACATTGTAGGGGCAAGAAATGGCTACCGAATTTATTTCAGCATTGTTTGTTTTCTTTAAAATCATGCTTGTTTGTGTGTTGGCATATGTGGAGATCAGAGGACAGCTTGCGGAAGTTTGTTCTCTATGTCTGTTATGTGGGTCTTCGGAATGGAACTTAGGTTGTCAGGCCTGGTGGTAAGCGCCTTTACTCACAGAGCCATGTGGCCAGCCCATACTGTGAGTGTTTTCTTTTTCCTTTTTTTAAAAAAGTATGTATGTATGTATGTATGTATGTATGTATGTATGTGAGTACACTGTCACTGTCTTCAGACACACCAGATGAGGGTGTCGAATCATATTACAGATGGTTGTGAGCCACCATGTGGTTGCTGGGAATTGAACTCAGGACCTCTGGAGGAGCAGTCAGTGTTCTTAACTGCTGAGCCATCTCTCCAGCCCTTCTTTTTCCTTTTAAAACAAATCTCTATAGGACTCTCGTAATGCTGGGGACCAAGTAGTAGTGCATTGTATACTCTAGGCAATCCTCTACTGCCGAGCTACGCCCCCAGTCCTTAGAAATCCTAACTTTTTCTACTCCTATTTTGAGCTCATCCATCAAGTCAAGGGTCTAGAAGTATACAGTTCAGAGATAGATGGAGTACTTGCTTGTTAGGCTTAGGACTCTAGGCCCATACTCAGCAGCACAAAAACAAAAACAAAAACAAAAACAAAAACAAAAACAAAAACAAAAAAAACCACCAAAAACAAAAACAAAAACAAAAACTAAACCATAATAAAAGATACGAAACCTAGTGTGAGCCAGGCAATGTTGGTAAAAGAACTGTTAGGGTGTTATTAGCATGTGAGGGCATACTGAATGCCTTCTGTGTTCTAGATCCTGCTTCAGATTAGACCAGTACCATGTGATTTAGGTAGTTTTCATCCACACCATTGTTATCTTTCCCAAATCACCATGGTGTGTTCCCTGTCTGCTGGATTCCCACGGGATTCCCACCAGAATGAGAACTTATTTCAAAGGTTGGTCTTTGATGCCCTGTTCTCATTTTTTCTGTCCCAAGTGATGACATTTGGAAAAAAAATTCCTGGATTCAGGGAGAGGCCTGGTATAATAAGAGATGAGATAGTGCTTGTGTCCATGAAATGACTTTTAAGGTCCAAGGACTGGGTGTGAGGGACCCATCGCTTGCTCTAGAGACATGCTAAGAAGCAGAATTTGCCAGAAGGATAGAAAGTGCCTTATGTTTTTAGTTCAGGTAATTGGTTTCACTGGATAAATGATAATGTGAAAGCAAATCTGAAATTCTTTTAGAACTATAATTATTCTCTTTGATCTAAGCATGCAAATGATTAAGATGTGAAAAATGTTTCTTGGTGAGCAAGGTCTAAATTTCCATGGATTGAAGGGCATCTTAGCCAGCTCACTTTGGACTTAACCAAAACGTTTGTAACAACTGGAAAATTTGTATTTCAGAGAGGGTTTGTTTTAATTTTTATTCCTTAATCTAATTTTAACTTTAATCTTCTTTTGCAAGTCTAATCCAAAATGTAAGTGAATTAGGTAAAGAATATTAGAAGCTATCAAAAAATCTCTTTGGGGTCTCTGTTCTAAGCACATCGGGCCTTGATGCCATGGGCTTTACTGTGAATCCGTTTTCAAGTGTGACAAGAGGACAGTTCGCTATTGTTCTCTCTTCTCCTGCCCAGCTTGACTTGTTCCTCTATTATTGCCTTGTTAGGGTTTGTAACTGAGTCATATCAAAATAGTGACAGAATGGACGCATGGTGCTGTTTCTGCTATCTGTGAGCACCTCTCAGGTGGCCTCAGTTTTTCATAAGGTTGACCTGTGATCAATTTTTGGGTCAGACCACACCCTATATCTAGCTGTTTGTCGGTGGGTCTAAGCATCTCACTGTGTATCCCTGGCTGGCTTGGAACTGGTATATAAACCAGACTGGTTTTGAACTTAGAGAGATCCATCTACTGCTACCTCCCAAGTGCCGAGATTAAAGATCTCGCTAAGCCTACAGTTGAATAGTCCTGTAGGTGCAAGTTTTTAGTGAAAATTATTGAGCTTAGAGTGACTCTGGATTTCCCCTCATGACTGAGGGTTTGTTCTGTGGGCAGTTTTCACGTTAGAAGGAGATCCATGTGTAAAATTCATTCTCTTGCTTAGTTGCTGTTATTTCATTCATTGTTCCATGAGTGTATATTTGGAAAGACTTTATATAGTGTATGAAAGCCGTAAGAGCTATGAATCGGATCGTAGAAATGAATGAGCTATAAACTATTTATGTATATATTTGAACATGTAATTTTATACATGCAAGCACGTGTACATACATATATATATATATATATATATAATATGCAATGTGCATTAACTTTTACAAATAAATGCCACCTTGTTGTATTGTCACTTAAATTCTGTTGCTGCTTTTCTCTAGATATTTGGAAATAGAACTTCCTTGAGACCTGCCCCCTTCCCACTTTTTTTTTCCTTTCCTTCCTTCTCTACAGTTGTCAATCGACTTTTATTTGAAAAGAATAAATATTTGATGTTAGAACATAGCTGTGGTTGGATTCTAGATAAATTCTTACCAGACAAATTGAGAGTCCTTTTGAGCAGGGATTTTATAGAAAGAACCATCTGACCTACTGGTATATTAAACTCTGTTTTATGTTCTGTTTAAGGCTCATTCTTAAATATTTTAAGGAGAAAGCTAATTATGAGTATATGCTGAGTTAAATAGTTGGTATTATGTTTTAAGTTTATATTAGGGAACAAATAGCTGTTTTCCTTGAAAATACTTTGTCTATAAGTAGCAGTCCATGTAGCAGGGTGTTGAAATACCTCATATTTTCCATTAATATTTGGATGCAAAGAGTAGTACTGAGTTATCATTAAACACTTAGAAAGAAAAGACATCTTTTTCTCAGAAAAAGTCTGCTTATAATTTTCCTAAATTTGATGAATGTTATCTTTCAGGAATATTAGTCTAGATGTACAACATATGTATATGTAAAATGAAAATCAGTGGTGAATGTTTACATCATCTTTTCATTTTCACCTCCCATTAAATTGTGAACATGTTGCTATATTTTATAAAAAAGCCCATATTATTTTATTCTCCCATTTTTAAGATTTGGTTGGCATTCCGTCACAGGGTAGGCTATTCTCTCTCCGTAAGCATTGCTGAGTGGTAGCTTAGGTGCCTGTTAGTTCAAAGAACTCTTGAGATAAATCTCCTTGTAGCTGAATATCTATCCATATGGCTAAGGTGGGTTCTGTTTTTGTTTTTTGTTTTTTGTTTTTTTTTTTTTTTTGCAGGCAAGCTCCCCAGCTGTGGAGTTGCTGAGGTTTACATGATTTCAAGATCCCTTTGTTTTTCAGATCACGTATAATCATATTTTGCTTTCCCGATAACCTTCTTCCCAGTGCTGGACATGGTTTTACTTTTGCTGTTGTGATCTCTGTTGTTGTAGAGATAATATGCTGATGTTTTCAGTTTGGTTTTGGTCCCTAGCTTCTTTTCCTGTTCTTGTCCGTTGTTGGTGTCTGAATTTGAGTTCTTGTGTAACATTTGCCTTTGACCACTGTCTTTAGAGCAAAGTCATAGTAGCTCTTCAGTCCATGGCTCCACCACAGACAGGCACCAGGCTCTGTGTGTCCTGTTGATGTGGTTACCATTGTCTGCCGGTATTGGCTGGTAGGTAATGGGTCAGTCCTTCCTCTGTTCTGAGCCAGAAGAGTACAAAGTGAGTCTCATCATAGAACAAGCAGGACACTTTTGCACCTCTAGCTGCCAAGGAGGCCTGCATCATTAGTAGGTTTCACGAGAGATTAAAATATTTTTGACTTAATATTTATTAATAGTTTGATAACTGAAGGATCCTTTTAAAGGCCAAAAAATAACTGTTTGGTTAGTCTAGATCAACATTCTTTCTCCATGTTAATGTGGAGGGTCATTGACATGATTTGAATAAAATTTTACCATGTAAATGACTTTAAGAAATTAGTTAACTTTGTGCCTGTCACTTCACACTGTAGTGAATTTAGGTTCAGTTAATTCCCTGTGTTAGAAGAGGCTGCAGAGTAGCTGGTCAGTGGTCCTAGTGCAGCGGAGGTGGGGGTGGGGTTGTTTTTGGCAGAGACTTGGAAAAGAAAGCCTGCTTACTGTATGAAAACGAAGGTAGCACCTGCCAGCCTTTGCCTTAATAATTGTGACACTCGTAGCTGCTCACTCTGAGGTGATAGTTTAACTTCTGAATTCTCAAGATGTCACATAACTCCCTGGGCCAATAAATTTTTTCGTGCATTTCATTCATCATTCATTCATTCATTCATTCATTTGTTCCTTCATGGTCATGGCATTGGGTGGAAAGAGGCCCTGGGAAAGAGGTGCTGAGCTTTAAGAGGAAACACTCAGCTCGGGCCTTCTGAGGTGTCCTGATGCAGTAAGTCACGCTTGCTGGAGGTACAGTCGCTCTTGCCTGCGGTTCAGTCAGCACAGGGGAGATAAAACCCTGATGGATTCATTGCCAAGTTACTCGTGGTTGTGTACGGGTTGCTCTGTTCCCCATGAACATCACAGATACTGCAGAGGGGCATATTTTTATGTTTTAATAAATGACATTATTTAGCTCCTCCATTCGCTGACACTGTTCAGTCCTGTTTAGGAATGTCACAGTGATGGGTGTGTATGCTCTAGCCTCATGGAGGTTCCATGACACAGTAAACATTCATGTGGCAGGGTTTCATGAGGTAATTAATGTGAGTGATGTAAGTGGCCTTGGCCTACAGTAAAGACTGTTGTGAAATTTCCCATGCCGGGAGGGAGATCTGCTCAGAGCTAGGGCAGGCCTTCTGGAGCCTGTGAAGGTGCTGTTGTGAACTAGAGAGTGGTTCTGCCCACTGGCTCCATTGTGTTCCTCTGGCTTGCCCTGCTTGTTCTTCTCAAGGACTATTCTAATGCAATTCTGATCTGATTTTTCTCTTTCTCATTAGTCTGGATTAAACATGACCATCAAAACCCCAACATTCAAAGTGGCTGATAAAGTAGCCTTATTTTATAGACGGGCTTTCATCAGCTACCTTTCCAATTTGATAATTGATATTTGGTTTTCTTTTTTAGTATTTGGGTGGAATGGTTTATTTTTGTCGTTTTAATGATTTTTTTAAAAGATTTATTTATTATACGTAAGTATACTGTAGCTGTCTTTAGACACTTTTTCTTCTCTCTCTGGCCCCGCTCGCTCCGGCCTAAAGATTTATTTAAGTACATTGTAGCTGTCTTCAGACACACCAGTAGAGGACATCAGATCCCATTACGGATGGCTGTGAGCCACCATGTGGTTGCTGGGATTTGGACCTTTGGAAGACTAATCAGTGCTCTTAACCTTTGAGCCATCTCTCCAGCCCCTTTAATGATTTTTTTTTAAAGTTTTATGTGTATGGATGTTTTGCCTGCATGTATGTCTATTCACCATATACATGTAGTGCCTGAAGAGGTCAGAAGAGAGGATGGTTCTTTAGAAGAGCCCCTAGTGCTCTCAACTGCTGAGTCTCCTCTCCAGCTTGATTTTGATGATTTTAACAATGAATGGTATAGTTTAAGTAGAGGTTTTCTAAGGACCACATGAAGGATTCTATGTGGATACTAGGTGTTTTCACCTAGTATCATTATTTAGTATCTCCTATGACCGAGGGCAGGTTATACAGCCTCTGTGAAGTTCTTTTCTTTCTTTCTTTCTTTTTTTTTTAAAATCACAGTCATGGGCTGGAGAGATGGCTCTGTGGTTAAGAGCACTGATGGATCTTCCGAAGGTCCTGAGTTCAAATCCCAGCAACCACATGGTGGCTCACAACCATCTGTAATGAGATCTGACACCCTCTTCTGGTGTGTCTGAAGCAACAGTGTACTTACATATAATAAATAAGTCTTTAAAAAAAAATCACAGTCATGCAGGGGCAATAATACTCAGTGCCTTTTAGGAATCATGGTAGAAATAGCTGCCAGTGGTGTCTCTCCTTCCTCATTCACAGTTAGAGGGATCTTGAGTCCGCAAGGAGATGGATGGGGTGTCTGGTTCTTTCTCCTTGAGTTGAGGAAAAGGACTTGTGGTTATAGTGAAGTGAGGATCTAAAAATTCCAAGGCAGGGTCGGAAAAGATGGTACAGCTTCTAGCTCATTCTCTTTGGACACTTGAGTGTGCAGTCCCTCCAGCAGGTTGTGAAGAAACTCCAGCAGGCACATAGAAAGTCCACATCTATCTGTTTCCATGGGCAGCCACAGCTAAGGTCCCTGGCTGCTTCTTGCCCCTATCCTCAAGCCAGCCTCCGTCTTCATGGGGTGACTCTCCTGGCTGCCCTTGTACTTTCTCTTAGCCAATAGACTGAGAAGTGATCTCCAGGCTACCTTTAGCAGAGACTTTGAAAATTGTGAGAGATAATGAAGTGGTCCCTCTTAGCTAAAGTCATTGGGTTTGGGGATGGCATTACTTAGCGGTATAATTAGAATGAGATATTGTGGCCACAGTGAAGTCATCATATTCTCCTTCTAGGTATGAATATTGTTTGTATATTTAGAGTTTACTGGCCTTGGGTGAGGGATGTAACTTTATTGGGCTTGTTCTGTTTGTAAATGGGGCTGATGATCCTCCATTCTTTCTACATCTGTGAGAATTGGTGATTGAATATTTATGAGTTGCCAATAAATATTTGTGGTCATTCTCTTTTATTAAACTATATTGCTGGAGTTGGAGAAGGCATGGAGATAGTGGTATGAATTATACTTTAACTTTTAAAAGAGTTAGAGTGTTTACATTATGTAATGGGATTGTGTGTGTGTGTGTGTGTGTGTGTGTGTGTGTGCGTGTGCGCGCGCGCGCGCAGAGAAGACAACTTACAGGAGTCTTGTTTTCTCTTCACCATTTGTGTTCTGGGGATTGAAGCCTGGTTGGTAGTCAGGCAAGCTGGGTCAGCTTGCTGGCCGTACCGATTTTTGAAGTGCCTTTTTCTAGGAAGAAACCAATCTTAATGTAATTTTCATGAAACGTAAAAACAATAGAGCAAGTAAGAGAAGTATGGAACTTATGTCTGTAAAAATGCATATTTAGTTTATAAATTTTCTGCACTGGAAACCTTGTTTTCACCTTGTAGAAAGTGACTTCAGTTGGATGATGTAAGAACAGCTGATGGACGGGTGTGGAGATTTTGTTCATTTAAAAACCATCTAAAAGACTTTTTTATGAGGTGGCCTTTTTGGACAAACATTTTGAAAAGAATCTTATTATTAAATTTTTTTCCCCTAAAAAGTGAGCGTTAGTGTCCTTCCTAAGGAGAACCATCCGTGCAGTCCCCTGTTAGGTACGACCTCTTGGTGTGCTCCCCATTCTGGGTTTGTTTTGCTTTGAGGAGCTTACAGCCCGTTCTAAGTTCGGCTTATTGGCTTCTGTAGTTGTCAAATAGATCTGACTGTGGTTCCTGCTACTAGAGTTTTTGAGGAAAGTCCATGAGATAATCTACTGTTTTCCCAGGTTGTCTGATCACAAAGATTTCTCTGAAGTAGTATAAGTTAGTCTATACATTTCTTAAATTCACATATGTAGTTCCACATAATCTTAAATAATAACCCAGAGAATGAGCACAGATGTCTGTTAATTGCATAATAAAATTTGTTACTTTCTACAGTCATTAGAAGGTTTCATGTACTCTCTGCTTTATTCATTTTCTTTCCTTTTTGCGCAGGGGCGAAGAAGGACTGTAGATTAGGGACTTTACCCCTTGTAATATAACTAAAGAAATACAGCTTTTCAGTTGGCGTCCCTAAACCATGGGGGCATTTTGTGAACAGAGAGTGTTTTACTGATGTGTACTGCTAGATGGTGTGGGATAGAGAATGAATGTTGCTTTGGAAATTGTAAGGTTTCCAGTGTGCACAGTAAACACGGTGAGTATCTGGGATGAATTTTCTATATACAACACCTGCTTAGAACTCTGCCTGGGTCTCATTGTTCAGCCTGATATTATCATAACTGCTCGCTTGTCCCAAATCTAAACTGCTGGGAATAACACTGCATTTGTAAAGTATTCTGTAGAGCATGCTGAGGTTTGGTTGCCGTGTGTAGTACAGGGACTCCTACAGAAAGTGAGGTGTGACTTTCAGCGGATGTACCTCGCTTAGTGCACTCAACTGGTCACCCCGGTGTGCGGGTTCCTAGTGCACTTGGGCTTCAGAGGAGCAACATACTGCACAGCAGAGCTCTGGCCCAGTGACCGGCCGACGTGGACTGAGGGCCTGATGTGCTCTCAGATTGCTAACAGGAACTCAGAACATTGTTTACTGCCCTGGTAGAATACACCTCATTCTTTAAAGAATTAGTCATTGTGCAAGTTTCATTAAAGTAGGCTTTATTGTGGGAAAACAAGGTATAAATTTTATTATTTTTTCTTCCCATGGTTAATGTTTATGTGATTTCAGATGCAATTAAATACAATGGGAGGAATTTAGTCTGCAGCTTGGAGCGTTCTGAAATTGGGATATAGTTGTGGTTTCCTTTTTGTTATAGGAATCTCTTGTTCTCTGTTCTTTGTTCCTGTCTTTTCCCATCTGACTCTGTCCTGTTTCATCCTGTCCTGTTTCATCCTGTCCTGTCCTGTTCCATCCTGTCCTGTCCCATCTCTGTTGCTCTGGTGATTGAGCCCAGCCACAGGCCTATACATACTGGCCATCTCTTCTGCTGAGCTACATCTCAGTCCTCTTTACTTTAGAAAAATTTTGATGCAGGGTGTCATTGTGTTGTCCATGTTGAAAGTGAACTGGAATCCTCCTACTTTAGCCTCTCTAGTAGCTGGGGCCTCAGGCCTGTGCCACCATGCCTGGCTTTTTTTTTTTTTTTTTTAAAGTACCATTTATTAGATCATATCACCCCACCCCCTTGAGGGGATCCCTACAGGTGTCACTGTATGCAGGGAAAGAAAGGGACCACAAAGAGATGAGAATAAAACTTGGTTCAGGCCGGGCGTGGTGGCGCATGCCTGTAATCCCAGCACTCGGGAGGCAGAGGCAGGCGGATTTCTGAGTTCGAGGCCAGCCTGGTCTACAGAGTGAGTTCCAGGACAGCCAGAGCTACACAGAGAAACCCTGTCTCAAAAAACCAAAAAAAAAAAAAAAAAAAAAAAAACTTGGTTCAGTTTGCCTTATTCAAACTTTATCAGATGTCCAGACTCTGTTACCAGGTGGTTTATTGAAGGCATATTTAAACACAATAGAATCTGGAAAAACATTTCCAGGCCACAATTATGTCCATTTCAGGTGCAAATAAAGCTTAAGGTATGGCTGCTTAGACACTCATTCACAAAGTACGTGTGACCAGGAAGGTGGGCCCTATAGCTAAAGTGTGGTCTCTCACTGAGCTAGCATAGAGGTCAGCAGGTCATAAAATACACATGACATTTCTCCTAAGGAAGGATCTGTTGGCTGGGAACTAAGGATAAAGGTCCAGGGAGGGAAGAGTCTGGGATAATCTTTCTAGAGGGTTTGGGTGACATCTGCCTCTACACATAGCACAAGGATTATGATGTTGTTAACAACCTGGGAATCCCGCTTTCTGGGTGGAATGCAGGTATCTTATCTCCCCCACTGAGGAGACATGCCTCAGTGTTTAACATTCCTGGCTTCCCCATTGCTTATCTGGGAATGCCAGGACCTAGTGCTTCCACACCCTTGTCTCCCCTTTTGCTCTGTAGTTTAGCCTGCCCAAGTTTGGAATCCTCCTGTCTCATTCTTCCCAGTGCAGGTGTGATAGCAAGTCTGTATCACACCTTGCTGATACAGGAGTTAAATGTTAAGCTCAAGTTAAAATGTCCTTGTCGATCCTCTGGGAAATTTTCTCAAATATTGGCTTTTGTGATGGGCCTTGTTCGACTGGGAATGATTTTATTTTATTTTTTTAAAAGTAGAATCAGTTTTTTTTTTTTTTTTTAAAGTTCAGTTTTTGAGGGGTTGGATGCATGACCACAAATTTTTGATCCACATGAGAGGAGAGAGGGGGGAGTTGGTGGTTTGGGGCGTGTGCGCGCGCGCCTGTGTGTGTGTGTGTGTGTGTGTGTGTGTGAGAGAGAGAGAGAGAGAGAGAGAGAGAGAGAGAGAGAGAGAGACATGAAAAAATGAGTGAATAAACTATTGTATATGCACATTTGAGAGAATGTCTGTGAAAGAGCGTGTTTGTGAATGAGAGCTGTTTTGTTTGTATGTGTGTGAGAGAGAAAGAGATATAGGGGGTGGGGCGTATAGTGAATTGTAAATGTCAGCTAGGGTCCCTTCCCATAGATTCACACTGACATCTTTTTCCTGTAATTTATTTGGTTTTATTACTTTGTTTTGATTTTTGAAATAGTGGGTTAAGCATGTGGCCAGAACTGGCCTTGAGCTCGTGGTGCTGCCTTTGCCTCCCAGTCTGTACCACTCAGCCTAACGTTTAGGTGGTTCCTGACCAGTGTGCGTGAGTCACTAAGACAGCAGTTTGCTGAAGGACATAAAGCTTACTTCTGTGTTTTACTTCTCCAAGGTCTGGCCTAGAATCATCCGCCCATTGTTCTCATGCACATACATGTGCACACCCACTGACACCATCATCTGAGCATCTTGGGTACTTCCCTCCTAGAAAGCCTCCCTTGACAGAGTCAGTGGTAACTGCCTTCACTGCCCCGACGCTGTGTTGGGGATGTGTGACTCGAGCTGAGCTGACTCTAGCTGAGCTTCTCGGTGGAGGTCACTCCCCAGCCTCACGTCTGTTCAGAAGTTGTATGGTGTAAGCCTGGGATTTGTTGGCCAATCCCCCTTTTGCTCAGGACAGTCATCGCCATGGCTCACTGTGTATTTAGGCAGCTGAGGGGCTGGGGAGGGATGGCTGAGAGGCAAGTATTGGGCATTCTGCAGGTCCACTTAGAGTCTGTGGTGACCGAGTGCATTAGCAGCTGGCCTCTTAAAGGACTTCGATGTGAGAAGAACATAGGTTCTTTCTTCTTAAATGAGTGGCTTCTCTTTTCACTTTCACACTCCCCCCACCCGCCTACATATCAACTGTACACTTCCTTCATTTCATTCATCCATCTCATTCTGACCTAAGGTAGGCATAGTTACTGTCTCCATTCATAGTCTTATTATAAGAGAGCAGACAGGAGTAAGGTGGTGGTTCCCAGTCTTTTAGTGTCTGTACTTCAAAAAATTTTTATATTTACTAATACTAGAGCTCATGTTAGAAAGCCACTAGGAACCCAGTATTAAGTATTATCATATATAGGCAAAATATAACTATAACACACATATATGTATACACATATATCTGATCTTGGTATGTAGTAGAAAAATACAAGAAGGGCCTTAATTTGTATTCAGATAATTTATGGCTCACATGTAGAATCTCAAGGCCTGTGGAGTAATGATAATCAATATGCTAAATTTTGTTGGCCAGAGTTTATGGGAACACTGCACTGGATCATCTTGAATATCTATGTAATATTTTTGTTTACTTATTTAGAATAGGAAACTTAAGGCTGTTAGTTTTTTAAGAATGTCTCAATTTTGTGTGTTTAGGAACATCTTAAAAGTCTCTGAAGTCCGAGGGATGTGGTGTGTGTGTGTGTGTGTGTGTGTGTGTAAGATTTATAAATCAAGTTTTTAGTTTGTAGGTTCATTCTGCATTGATAAATTTCATCAGAAATGCAGTCTCTCGAATGACTTGAGTCATCTTAAGTTTTGCCAGGTTTACTCTCAGAGAAGTCTCAGGGGAGCTCTCTTGGCCTTGGAGGACTGTAATGAGTCCCTGGGATACTTGGGCCGGCCACCTTGGTTACATATCCATCTCTCTTGTGCTTTCCTCCTTTCTAGACTGAGGAAGTAGGATGTGTAGTGTTCCTTTCTTGACTTCCTTTCACAGATCCTTGTGCTTTTGTAAAGCTCTTGAGGTGGAGTCAGCTGCTTAGTGTTCCATAGCAATAAAGAATAGTGATTCTCTAGGAATGTATAATTTATGGTCTCTAGACGGTTATTTGGCCTCTCCCTTACCACCAGGTTGGTTAGTGGGGATTGCTTTTACAGTAATAAGTTAATTCAGATAATCACCCGAGAACAAGTAGCTGTTGCTGATTTCAAACAATGCATGCTTTGTGATAGTCTTCCTTTTAAAATATGTGTTTATTTATTTGTGTAGGCAAGTTCATGCCATGGTGCACATGTAGTGGTCAGAAGACAGCTCTGGCGAGTCAGTTCTCTATTGCCGCCTGGTGGGATCTGGGGACGGAACTCAGTGCAAATGCCACTAATGGCTGACCCCTCTTGACAGCTGACCCTCATTATTGTCAAAACACAATAAAACCACATTGAACTAACACAGCCTAAATGTAGTTACTGTCCTTAGAGTACTGTCACTGGGTTTGACAGTTGTTCATATTCAGTGTGTATTAAAGTGTGTTCGGTGTGCTGTCATTCAGTGTAATGTGTGTATGTGTGTGTGTGTGTGTGTGTGTGTGTGTGTGTGTGTTGCTCTTTTGTGGAAAATAAATACTTAGATGTGGTATGAGCATTATATTGAGCAATAAGACTGGTCATGGTCACTCAACCATATCCTTATGTGGTTATAAAGTATTAATTAGAACTCAATGATGAATTGATCTGCTATCTAGATTGGAAGCACTATCCATATCTTAGATGACTATAGTGTTGTCTTATGCCTTAACCACATACAGGGTATTTATTTTTCTGATTTTTTTTTTTCTTTGAAGATAGGGTCTCACTGTGTCATCCTGGCTTGCCTGCAACACACTTTGTAAGACAGGCTGGCCTTGAACTCACAGAGCTCCACCTTTATCCTACCTACCCACCCCTGGGGTGCTAGGATTGAAGTCTTGTGCCACTCATGCCCCATGATTTAATGGACTTTTATTTTCTTCCTCCCTGTTTCTTCTCTCCCTTCTCCTGTCTTAGAGGAACTGTGGTTTCTGTTAAAGGCAAGGAAGTTAAAGACACGGATTCAAGCTTTATAGTATGTTTTAGTTGTTTATATGCAGTAGAATTTGTAAGCATATAAACTTACCTTATAAGTCCTTGCTTTAATTATCAATGGGAATTTCATTTGCCTCTTTCCCTCCCTCCCTTCCTCTCTTTCCTTCCTTCCCCCCTTCCTTCTCCCTCCATCTATCTCTGGGGAGGGGGGGCAACCCATGCAGTTTGTCTTTGTCCTTTTTGTATGCTGTTAAACCGATACATGCTTATTATGAAAATCCAACTAAAACACAGCCTTATAAAACAGGAATCTAAATTTTCTGTTACCTTCCTGTTGTCAATATTAAATAAAAACAAATATTAGCTTTCTTCTCAAAGGGAATATGAGCCAAATATGACTAGCCATGTTTTGAACACCGATTTAGGATATCCTAATGTGGGGGGGGGGGTGTCTCTGTGACCTTGGACAGCAGAGTGAAGATCCTTGAGAGGAAAGGAGGAAGTTCTGGTAATCAAGACTAACTAGCTGGTGTTGGATCAGACTTTGGGAGTTTGACCCTAAGTAGTTAGGCGTATTTAAGCACAGCACAATTTGGTGAAAATATTCCTGGTGATAATGAACTCAATCTTGTATGCATAGTAAAGCTTACATAAATCTTGAGGAATAAAGTAAGCTAAACAGATCGGGCATGCCTACTTTGAAAGTCTACTTTGTAAAGTGTCCGTGACACCTTCCATAATGATAGGTTCTCTAGATTGCCTGAGGAAAGCAGGCTCCTGGTATGGGTCTGGGGGAGGGTGCTGTGTGGTCTCCAGCTGCACAGATAGTGCAAAGGTCACCAGACTAGAATGCGTATCCCCTCTAGTCTCTGGACTGGTAATAGGTATCGCATTCCTTTCCTTGAAGGACCAGTTCTGTGCCCTAACATTCCAGGGCCCCCAGTGCTTATCTGTGAGCACTAGGATCTCCGCCTCCTACACCCTAAATTCCATGTTGCAATGTAGCAATCATTTTGTGAAGGTTTTATCGTAACAGAACGAAGAAACTCATAAACCATGACAGTTTTCAAATTCATTGGTGGAAACCTCAAGCAGGCAGATTACAGCCAAGCAAGAGGTCTCTTCTGTAGGCCATGGATGCCATCTGATGACGTTCCTAACCCCGGGTTGCTGGGAAGCTCAGCAGGATGTGAAGTCAAATGCAGAGATGGGCAGTACCTCGCTGAAATAGCTAAGGGGCTAAAATAGCTCAAGAGAGTTTGGTTTTGCACTTGCAACATTCAAACTCCCCATAATTACCGAAGTTCCAAAGAGTTTGATAGTTTAACACAAATACAGCCTCCCCCCCCCCGAACTTCCACTAACACTGTGTCTCTGACTTAAAACTCTAGTTCTGCAGTAATGATTACCTGAAGATACATTTTTTTTCCTATGCATATGAAAATAATATGTTCCTGGTCTTTGGGATCTGGTACATGGATGCAGGTAGGATGACTTTACTAACATTTGAGATGTTCTCAGTCAGCATCTGAAGTACACTTTGTGTTTTGTGAGTTTCCATGTTCACCTTGACATTGACTAGATACTTATTTTTAAATTAACAATGAAGGACCAATGGTTTACATCCATTTAGAGTTTTTCTTAGTTTTGATGAAGGCAACTGTGTGTCACATTGGGGAACTTAAATAACTCCCCGGTTCAGCCGTATTTGCATCGGCCAGTGCATGTTCGGGATCAGCACAGCAGCTGCAGAACACAAGTTCATTTCTGCCTCTTCTAATGGTGAGCGCTGGGCAGTCCGCGGTCTAAGTGGACACTTACCTCTCGCCCGCTGTGGATAGTGGGAAGGGCACAGGGGACCAAGACTGACCACATCTTTTTTCCACAAGTGGGAGCCAGGAATGGCACGCTGCTTCTGCTCATGTCTCAGGAGTCCCTGAGCAGCTGCAGCGACAGCCTTTAATCAGGGCAGCCATATGTTCCATGAGTATTTGCAGGCAAGGAAGGATGTGGTTCATGGGCGACTCACGCTGCTCTGTGATGTTTAAAGGAATCTGGAAGCACATAAGAGCACCAACGACTGAAAAAAATCTCATTGATGTATCACATATAAATGAAAAAGCCATTTGATTTTTTAAAAAAAATCTCATCTGTTAATATACAAGTCTAACATGCAGTTTTGTCAATAGCAGGGCAGTTAGACATGAATATTCTGCGCAGAATAGGAGCAAGGTTTTGTTGGGTAACAAAGTATTTAGAACTACAGAGCAGGGAGATGTGGAAGTCTTCTGTTCTTGATCTAGTAAAAAGTTAATACCACTCCAGATTGAAACGTCAAGTATATAACATTGCTGGACTGTAAAGTGATTTTTAAAGGTTTGTCAAGCTGCTGGCCATCATGTAATACTTGCTTTGTAAGTGGCAAGATACGTAGATATGGACATGTCAGTTTATATGCATATACATACATAACATATATATGTGTATATGTGTGTGTGTGTGTGTGTGTGTGTGTGTGTATACACACACACACACACACACACACACACACACACATCCGTAGACCATATACATGCCCTGGCCTACTTCTGTAAGTTTTAATTACTTCACAGTTTAGGGTTTTACTCATATTTGCTACCCAAGAGGGAAAGATGTCTTTGATACATGCAAACACAGTATTTTCATCATCCCCCAGATAGCGTTCTGTGGCTTTTATCACACTTACTGTGTGTTGTTAAGTTTATCCCAATCTTGTGCTTCCATAGAGAATGATGTGACAAGTGGTGTTTACTTTTTTTATTATTACTTATTTGTGTGAAAAAAATTTTTTTTCCAAGACAGGGTTTCTCTGTGTAGCCCTGGCTGTCCTGGAACTCACTCTGTAGACCAGGCTGGCCTCAAACTCAGAAATCCACCTGCCTCTGCCTTTCAAGTGCTGAAATTAAAGGCATATGCCACCACTGCCTGACTTGTGTGAATGTTTTTTGGAGATGATTATTACATGTGTAATTGATGATACATTTATTAGTTTTTTGGGTGTGGGTGTGTTTGCAGAGGCAGGCATATATATATATACATACACACACATATATACATAAATACGTGTGTGTGTGTGTGTGTGTGTGTGTGAGTGTGTGTGTGTGTGGGGGGGGTGTTTGTGTGTGCACGTGCACATGTGGAGCGTAGAGGTCAGTCAGTCTGCCTTGATTTTTGAAATAGGATCTTTCACAGGGCTAGGGCTTGGGTTAGGGTTAGGGTTAGGGTTAGGGTTAGGGTTAGGGTTAGGGTTAGGGTTAGGGTTAGGGTTAGGGTTAGGGTTAGGGTTAGGGTTAGGGCCAGGGCCAGGGCCAGGGCCAGGGCTGGCTGGCTGCCATCAGGCACCATGGTTTCATGTCTCTCATGCTGAGATGAGTGTGCATCACCATGCCTCACTTTTACTAAGGTCCTCAGGATTGCACAGGAGCTCCTGGCCTGCCAGATTGTTCCAGCTGTGGTATGGTTTGGAGCCATTTCTTAATGCCTTTCCCACCGCTTTTCAGCAATAGCTCTTAAGTTTTTGTTCATACAGTAGGGGTCTTCTTTCATAGGTAGTTTGGTATTTTAGTAGTCCAGAGATGATTCAGGTGACCTTAGACTATCTGCCCCTTCATTCTGGGCAGCAGCGGAGGCCTGTTTCCTTCTCCATTGTCCGCCCCCTCTGTGTGCTTCAGGATGGCAGCCTGTGCAGGTCTGACTTTATCTTTCACTCTAGGGTGTGCTGTTAGTCCTTTCATCTTGGTAATGAGTCTTCCCCTAGATACCTCATGCTCAGTGTTGTGTCATCAGTGCCTTGCTGTAGCTAAGCAGAGGCTGCTGATGGCTCTGTGGAGGCGGATTGAGAGCCATGGCCTGATCTGTGCAGTGCCAATTTAGGAAGGTAATTAGTGGGCCATCACCCTTAGATCTCTGTAAGGAGGCATTGGACGCTTTCTTCTTCCCATTTCATTGTCCTGTAGGACAGGTAGTTCAATCCTTTCTGCTAGAATCTACTTCTTTCTTTCCCGTTCCCTTCCCATTTGAAAGTGATGCTCCAGTATCTCCTTTTTTTCTTCTTGCTAGTCTGGGCATTTAAGATTCAACAACTTATTTCTTCCCAGGGAACAGGAAATGTACTGGCTGTGGCTTCACTGAGGGGGTTTTATTTTACATTTTATGAAAAGCCTGGAGACAGTATGCATAAACAGAAAGATAAATGATTGTTACTGCTCTGTGGTCCTCTCCCCTATGTGTGAGGGAGATGGGACATAAGACCGGAAAGGTTTGCAGGAGGGCAGTCTGGAGGCAACCCAGGGCTGCATCTCAGCTCTCACTCCTGGGGATGCTAGTGCCCGAGTCTGCTTGCCCCTAGTTGTTGGGGTTGATCGCAGCCCCTCAAGAATGCTGGGCAAATGTTTTACCACTGAGCCACATGCTAGGCCCTTTGATGTCATTGTTTAAAACAGCAAATCTTTCTTTAAACAAAATATTTTGAGAACTGTGCATGTTGGTAGTTCAGTCATTGAAACCGGGTGGTCTAGAAGTATGTTTTAGCACATAGCCAGTGTCTGTGCAATTCCAGGAATAACCTTATTTATCACTGTTGCAAAGAGTTATTTGTATAACAAGTATTAAATTATTTCTTATTAAGACCCACCCTGCTTATAAAATACTTTTGTTCATTTTTGAGGGTCACATCTCAGAATTATTTTATTATTATTCTTTAAAGCTAGACGTTGCTAGTGAGAATGTAGCATGAGTAATTTACTTTGAATAACTGTTCCCAACTTGCTTTACAAATACAAAACCTTACTCCAGTAATTGTTTTGTATGGTGAAATTTTGATACTTTATTGTGCATTCGCTGACTTTTGGGCTCATGAATCTGCTTTTGTATGTGTGGTCTATGCATGTCTGCATGTGTGTTGGCACATTTATGTGCAGGTGCGAGTGTGGGTGTGCTGTGGAAGCCTGAGGTTGGTGTCAGGTGCCGTCCTTCAGTTCTCTCCATTGTGTTGACTGAGCCTGGGTCTCTCAGCCCAGCGTCTGCCCCCTTGCTTCCTCTGGCTGACCAGCTTGTCCTTGGGATTCCTGGTGACTGCTCCTGAAAGCTGGCATTAGGAGCAGCCTCCAGGTGTGCCTGTTTTCTAAGTGGATTCTGGGGATCAGAATTCTAATTTTCATACTTACACAGCAGTCTTTATTGGCTAGGCCAACTCCCTAGCTTCTCATTTACCTTTGTAATTAATTACTTTGGAGTGACTGTAGGGGATCAGATGTAGGGCCTGGTGCAAGCTAGGAAGTCCTGCTCCGCTGTGCCCGCCAGCCCTCCAGGTCTTGGCTAAGTTTTTTTTTTTTTCCTCTCCCTGAGACAGGGTTTCTCTCTACAGCCCTGGCTGTCCTGGAACTCACTCTGTAGACCAGGCTGGCCTCGAACTTAGAAATCCGCCTGCCTCTGCCTCCCAAGTGCTGGGATTACAGGCGTGCGCCACCACGCCCAGCTTCCTTTTGTCCTTTTAGAGAATGCTCCCTCTATTTTCAACAGGATAGTCTGTCAAAGTCCCCAACATCTTCTAGATGGGGAACTTGCAACTTTAAAGTTAAGTCAGTCACATGAACTCTTCCAGATTTGAAAAAGTGGGCCTAAGGTGTTCAGAGTCTGAATACTTACCATTATTTACCTCAAAAGTGTGCTGGACCTTTTGCTGCCAAAATCTGTGTGGCATCCTTTTTATTAAGAAAGTAGTTCTTAAAAAATTTGCTGTTAATTGTGTTTGGAGTAGGGTTATGAATGGGATGCCAGAGGCTAATACTGTAGAGTTGACTCTGTCGCCAGACCACCCAACACTCCTACTAAAACTGCTCCCTCCTCTCCCCGCCCTTCTCCGCCCTTCCCGAGAGGTCTCATGTAGCCAGTGCTGACCTTGAACTTCTGATACCCCTGCTTCCACCTCCAAAATGCTAGATTTACAGGCAAGCATCACTACGCCTAGTTTTATGCAGTGCTGGGTCGGTCTTGAACCCAGGGCTCTGTGCATGCTAGGCAAGTACTTTACTGATGGAGCCATATCTCTAGTCCATCGGGGCTGTTTCTTCTCTTTCTTTTATAGCATGTCCACATAAGAAATGACTTTTCTTTTGGCTTCTGTTGTTAGCAACTGAAGAAATGCCTGCCCTCTGCATCTGGCGGTGGGCCCAGGGACTCTCCCAGGGGAGTCTACACAACTGGTTCCCATTAACCTGCCTCACACATGCTCATATCTAGGTCAGAGTGATTTTCAGAATTCATAAAAGGAAAGTTACCTGTCAGGATTGAATGTTCTGGATGGTGGTATTGTGCACGGGCTTCCTGTTGGCAGCTACTTAGGAAGCTGAGGCACTTCCCATACAGAAGATGGCTTAGGGAACGGGAAGAGTTAGATGTGTGGAAATATGACTTTTTCCAGAGGTATTTGCTTTGTACCCCAGCTTGGTCTCAAACTGGCCCATGCATCTATCTCCATCTCCCTAGTGCTGAGATTATAGACATGCACCCCCAGACCCAGTTCCTGACCTCATAACTGGGCTTGTGGAGTCACCCCTGTGGTCTAGCCTTTTCTGTCAGCTTTGAGGGTGGTCTCCTGTCTCCGTACCATAGTTATTGTGAATGATGAAAGGCATTTTCGTGTCACCTCCTTTTCAGAGCAGTACTTGGGTACATTTAGAAAGACACATGGAGATGAGTTTCTGTGCAGAAACTGGAGAACACCTCTCCTCAGTGCACAGCCTAGCTTAACCCTGAGTAGAAATCATCTGTTGAATTCTTTCATTCTTAGGACGCCCCTAACTCTTTCTCTTCACACCTGGACTCCTGCATGGATTCTTGGATGCTTCTGAATTCCTTCCATAAGCTAGAAATATTATCAGGCACATACATAAGATCCCATATACCCTGGGCTGAGAGGTGCAGCTCTCTAGGTTAAATGCTTATATAGGACCCCATGTTCTAAGAAACATCTAGACTTGGGAAAACTCAGGGTGTCAACTGTTTGAGTTTTGGTCAGTTGTTCCTTGGACGAATGAATGGCCATGAACTCAGTGCCCTGATGCTTTTGTTATCATCTATAACTGGGAGATAACAGCATCCCCACTTGATTTAAACGTAATTACTTCTTGTTTAGTATCTAGTACACAGTGTGGCATATTTTGTTGACTATATTGTAGAATTGATTCATTACAGTAGACTCTCAGCTAAGGCAGTCTTGAACTCTTGTTTTTCATGTAAGAACATCTGTGTTGGAAAAGTGAAGGCCCAAAGTCATGCTCACCTGCTGAGGTGGTGTCTCCTGGGAGCTCTGTGCCCTCTGTTCCTCTCAGTGCCCCTGCGCCATGGAAGTTCTGACACTGGGCTTTCTGTGGTCATCCACCCTTAGTCTGTCTTGGAATTTGTACCCTGAATTATCTTTCTGATTACTTAAATATTCTGGCAGAGTCTTTTAAAATCCTGGTTGTAAAGAATTAAGACAGATGAAATCTCTTGACATACAGATTTATTGTATTGATCAACAAAAACAATTTGTAAATAGATTCTTTGAATTTTTTTTTTTTTTTTGAGGAGGGTTATAGGACAGTCTCATTATATATCCTAGTCTGGCCTCAAACTAGTAACCCCCCTGCTTCAGACTCTCACATACTGAGATTACAGACTACCGCTGAACTTGGCGGTGCTAATGCTCTTAGTAGATAAGATCTTGACAGTTCTCATGAATACAATTTCAGTGCTGTGGTTTTTAAATTTTAGATCTTTGAAATTGGTTTTCCATTTGAGACTGCAACATGGGCCTCACTAGGCAGGTTCCCTACCACTGAGTTATATACCCTGCCTCTCAGTGTTTTACTGTCTGGGTAATTATTTTGTATATGGGGAATTGGAGACAGAAGGTTGTTTATTGGCTTGCTAAAGACCACCTGGTAAATTAACAGCAAAACTGGCATTAAAACACTAGTTTTCTAACTCCTGTGCAATTTGCACCCTAAGCCCATTTTGCCCTTTAATACAGAGATCGAATTTAAATTTGTATGTGATGCTTTCTCGGAAGTGTAATCTATTTGAAGTGGTGCTTGGGAGCAATTGGTACATCTGCCAGGAGGCATCAGGACCCTGTGTGTGGTTTACAGAGGTACATGTGAGGAAGGAACAGAGCAGTGCCCCCTTTTCTTTCATAGCCATTGGCCTCCTATGTTAAGGATACTGGCACCTCTTTTTATAGGACCCCTGGGACCACTTTTGTCACCACTGCTGCCATTTTGGCTTTATCACAAGGACATTGAATAGGTGACTTCATGTATCTGCTGAGAGTGACTAAGTGTAAGAGTATAATAGGAAAGTGGATATTAGACAAGACTTGAGTGTGAACTCAAGTCTGCCATCTAAGATTCTGCTACTAACCAGCTCTGGAGCTTTAGGCAAATGGGCAGATCAGTTCCGGGGTAAATTTTGTTATCTACAAATTGGAGTTACATGAACCACCTATGTTAATTACTTTTTATCCTTTTGATAAAATACCATGGCCAATGCAACCGATAGAAGCAAGGGTTTATTTGGACCTTGTAGTTCCAGAGGGCGAGGAGTCCATTACCATCATGGTGGGAAGTATGGAGCAGCAGCAGAGAGCACATGCCCTGATCCATAGGGAACAAAGAACACTGGGAATGGTAGAGTCTTTTGAAACCTCAAAGCCCACTCCCAGTGACATGCCTCCTCCAGCAAGGCCACACCTCCAGATTCTTCCAAAACAGTTCCACCAACTTGGGCCTGAATATTCAGACATAGGAGTATGTGGGGGCTGTTCTTAAAAATACTGAAGTAGGATGGCAGAGCATTTGATCTGTACTGTATACAGGTGCCTATTTGAGTTGTGGGAATCACTGTTACCATCGGCTTACACATGTTTGAGCACAGGTCGGTTTACAGTTTTGTTTCTTGGACACCCAGCCAGGGTGTAGGGAGCTGGTATTGGGGCGCAGATAGCTTGGTTTTCTGGGGTTGTTATATTAGCAAACCTTTGAGCAGGATGCCCCTCAGTGCCTGTAACGTTTGTGTAAAATGTAATGTCGTTACTTTACACAAGGCTGCGACCCTTCTTTAGAGAGGACCCTGGCTTTTTCTGCAGGTTCCATCCCACTTACTGTAGGTGCCAGTGGGCCTGCCTTTTCTGTTTTCAAGGAGATGCAGCAGAAATGATTGCTTCCCAAGGTTTCCCCTGCCATCCTGAGACCCAGTGATCTCTGCTTCCCTCTTCATTTATGGTTTTACATCAACAAGTTGAGAAATTTTTGAGGAGCATTTCAGCACAAGTCCTCGGTGCTCTGTGAGATGACTCATCCCAATTAGGCTGTAGCCTGTCTGCTGGGGATTCTCTTGTTTATCAGTATTTTTTTTTTTTTTAAAGGTAGGTTGCTGGCATAGCAATAGCAGCCATTGCTCTCTGATCCGGCACCTTGGAGACAGAACTCCAGCAGGGGCAGGGAGAGCAGACAGAAAGGCTGAATGATGACAGCGCGGGAGAACTAGCCCGGTGCACAAAAATCTCTTCCCGCCTCTAGCTGCAAGCGGAGTAGCTTGTGGTCAGAGCTGTCTGTAAATCAACCCTGGCAGCCTCCTTCGAGCTGTGGACAGGACCGGGCTTCGGTTGGTTTGTAAACAGGCCAGCAGCTTTGACGTGTAGGGTATAGTGTCAGGGACTCAAGTCCTGCCTGCCTTGTTTTTTTCTGTGCTTTGTCTTTCATTTCTCCTCTCATCTTGGAGTATAATAAATGCTGGACGATGGGAAAAAAATAATTTTTCTTTGATTTAATGTATGGGCCTGCCTTCTTATTTATATCAAACTTTTGGCTTGAGGCCTAAATCCCCTGACAGAGGTGGTGCTGGATGCTGTGGCCCAGGCCTGTGTTTTGCATGTAATTAAAAACCTTCCGCTTCCTATTGTCCGTTGAAGATGCAGAGAGCAGTTCCAGTGGGTGGATTTCTGTATGTAGGTGAGTGGGCTGGCAGTCCTTCTCTCCAGTGGGAGCCCGCTCTGCAGCTGGATTCCCATGAGGTCATCCCTGGGGAATTGGACCCTGGGTGGAAGTGGAGAAAAACCTATGAAAGCGTGCAGGGATGCATATGTGCATGTGTGTATGCATGTGCGCACACACTCGCATACTCCTTCTGCTAATGGAACGGTGCCCTGCTATGTGTTAGCCAAGTGTTCTACTGTTGACCTACATCCTAAGCCCAAGTGTTCATTTTCTTAAAGCTCCAAACACCTACCTTGGCTTCCCCTGCCTTTCTGTCCCCAGTGGATTGGTAGGCAAAGGCAAACCAATGACCAAGTCTAATGAATCAGTCTCTTAGCAACTTCGTTTTCTCTCTCATTGTTGTCATACTGGTTACTAACCTGTAACTCACTTTTAAGAGTCAGAGAGTGGCCGGGCGGTGGTGGTGCATGCCTGTAATCCCAGCACTTGGGAGGCAGAGGCAGAGGCAGAGGCAGGCGGATTTCTGAGTTCAAGGCCAGCCTGGTCTACAGAGTCAGTTCCAGGGCAGTCAGGGCTACATAGAGAAACCCTGTCTTGAATAACAAATAAACAAACAAACAAAAACCCAAAAACAAACGAACAAAAAAAGAGTCAGAGAGTGGCCAGGCGGATGAGGGTTCAGACAACTAGCACTCTCCAGTGTGCACTACCCTCTCCCACTGAGTGTGAGCCTCTGAGAATGTAGCATACCTTATAATAATACAGTGCCTGGGTCCTAATCCCTTCCTGTTAATCTGAAACCTTTATGAGCAGAGTGCAAACATTTGGAGAGATGCGTTTTGGTCCTGGTAAAGGGAAAGCGTAATGTCTCAACCAAGAACCACCAGATGTGCCAGAGAATACAACTTGGCGGGGATTAATGTTGAAGTCAGCCCAGAACAGTGTGTGTGGAAGGAACGAGCGACTCAGAGTTAACCGTTAACCGCAGACTTCTGCAGGCCTCAAGGTGTGTGGTGGGGCCTACCACAGCAGATGCACTTACTCCAAACTCTGGGTTTTGGCCTTCCCTTCCCTAGACACCGGGTTGTCTCCTGGCTCAGCCAGAGGCGAGTCAGCACTCTGCTGTGGACAGCAGCAAAGCTCGCCTTGGCTGCTACCCCAGTTCCATGTTTTTATTGCCTTTGTTCTTTAAAAAATTGAATTCAAAAAATACTTAAAGTACATAAAGTACTTTAATATATATATATATTTATATTTATATAACCAGCTTGATATTTTAACCAAGGTCTCTCTGTATAACTCCCACCAGATGGAGCTATGGTGTACTGTAAGCATCCTCAGAGTCTCCTGGCCTGAGCACTGGCCTGACTTTTACTGTTTCACTATACATGTGTCTTGCCTGCTTATGATTTTCAACAAGAAATAACTGTAATATGTACTCTTTTATGTCAGGTTGACTTTTTTTATGTTTAGAGGGCACCTCCATTTTAGGTGTATCAGTAGTTCTTTTTATTGACTATGCAATACTCCACTTTGTGATCATGTTATATGTGCTTATTTTTCTGTTCTTAGGTAGCTGGGTACTTTATAACTTGAAGGTCTTTTCATTAAAGAAGACCTGTTTTCTCCTAGTATTTTTTTTAATATTCCTGTGTGTGTGTGTGTGTGTGTGTGTGTGTGTGTGTGTGTAGGGAACCTAGGTTTTAGGATAGATGTCTGTTGGACTTTAGAAGGTGCTGCCAAATGGGTTCTGACTTGTGTGTGTCTCTCTCTCGTGTGCATATTTGTATATGTTCTTGTGCATGTGGATGCATGCAGGTGTACACATGTGCACATACATGTGTATGCACATACGTATGGGGGCCAGAGAAGAGGCTTGGGTGTCATTCTGCAGGCTTGGCCTGAAGCTCACAGCGACAGATATCTTGGTCAGCCACTAAGCTCCAGGGCTCCTCCCGTCTCTGCATCCCCAGTGTATCACCAAACCAGGTGATACTGAGATTCCCCAGACCCAGCTCAGGTCCTCATGCTTGCGTCAAGTGCTTCACTGACAGCTCTCTCCTGTTCCTGGTTCTGATGTTTGATCCTGTCTAGCTTGCATCTGTCTATGAGCTCTGTGCTCCCCGTCTATGGTTTGTGGTCTCCAGAATGTGTAGACTGGGGACAGGAAATGCAAAAAGAACTTTATGGAGACAGAATGGAGCAGGGACCTGGCTGCTGTGTGTTTGAGGCGAAGAGGGATGGATGTGGAGAGGGGGAATTTGAGACTGTGTAGTTTGGGGCCTGATGCTCCGTGTGGACTCAAACTCCAGCATTCCTCGGCAGTTTCAACTTAAGGAGTGTGTCTCTACTCCAGGACACCCGTGTGTCCTCACCCATGTATGAAGCTGGTGCGGAGCCCACTGTTCACAAGGCTGAACGCTGACTGAAAGGCACAGTGAAGACCCACTGGGGTTGCTGAGTGGCAGCCGCTGTGCTCACATCGTAATCAGACCTTGTCTTCATGGCAGTGCCCCAAGCTGTTACCCATATTTTCACTTTGCCAGTTAGGAACGTTAATGTGTTGTCTTCCTGTTGCTGTGACAACATCTGAGGCGGGCCATTTTAAAAGACGGGATTTCTTTTGGCCATGGCTGCAGCGATTGAGGTGCGTGGATGTTTGTCCTAGTTGTTTGGGTCTATCATTAGGAAGGAGGGCATGAGTACCTAGTGCAAGCACCTGGCATCCGGTTGCAGGATGCAAAGGGGAAGGGGCTGAGAAGGCAGAGAAGAGCTGAGCCCTCGAAGGGTAGAGCACCGTGACTTGTTCCCTATACCTCCCGTTTCCTCCACTTCCCAATAAATCCACCAGCCGATTCCCCCATTAATAAGGTCAGACCTCTTTTGTCCCATTGACTCCTCAAAGACACTGCCCTGGAACATGCTGGGCTGGTGACTGAGCCTTCAACATGTGAGATCTTGGGGAATGATTAAGAGTGAAACTATAATGCAGAAGGCTCCGAGGTTCAGTAACATGTCCATATGTCACATGCTGTTAGTAGGGGCAGGACGCTGATAGGTTTACACTGACCCATTGATTGCAGTAGTGTGGCAGACAGACAGAGAAGAGAATTCCTGTACGTATAGGGTGGACTAAGAAGAGAACTACTGTCCTCACAGGCCGGCCTCCGTGGCCAGGCATGTTCTGTAGTGATCTAAGTAGAATAGTGGCCTGGTCAGTCTCACCTGTGCCTCCACCCTCTTGTAAAGAAAGTCTCTTACGGCTGAGTCTGGTGTCCTGAATTTGATCTCCAGAAGCCATGTAGTGGAAGGAGAGAGGCGACTCCAGCAAGTTGTCTTTGACCTCCACATGTGCTCTGATGCAGGTGTGCCTCCTGCTCTTGCGCGCGCACGCGCGCACACACACACACACACACACACACACACACACCCCTGCATGAGCACACACACAGTGGAATAGATTAGAGGACAGACAATAGCAAGGGAACAGCGGGTGGGAGCATTGAATTGAATAGACACAGTAAACTTTATTGAAGAGTGGGTAAACTCCTAGGTCAGCCGACTTTTCTCAGTCCCAGCCCAGGATTCTCTTCCATTTCCCTATAGTTTGCTTTCCTTGTTAATCATCTATTTTCTTCTTTATGTACCTCTCACTTGTAGTAAAGATTCTTCCATGGGTTTAGCCAAAAGTGTCAAAGAACTCCTTTCCCAGGTCTTTTCAGCCGTGCAGAGGAGAGCTGCTCCTGGTTACCTTTGCTCTCATAGGCCAGGAGTTATTAGTCAGCCCTTGAGAAATAATTCCACACTACTGCACAGTGCAGTTTTTCATAGCGCTCTGAAGAGGGAAGTGGGGTGTCAGGAAGTTTCCCCACAGAAGTGCTGAGGCTCCTCAGATATTCTGCTCTGCCACGGATGCAGGAAGAGACAGCCCTTCCTTCAGGACGCTCATAGTCCATCTGGGAGATGGGTAGCGAACCGCTTTAAGCTTCATCTTCAGAATCCCAGCCTCACAGGCTGAGCCCTACATTTGACAGGCCGCTGCTTGAACTGCCGGGTCTCTCCTTTGTGAAAATGGAATATCCACACTTACCTCAAGGGGTTGCTTGCCTCGGGGTTCTGAGTGGCTTCGGTCTCCTGTGCCTGATGTTTAAACGTCCAGCATGATGTCGCTTCACAGAAGCCTGCAGGTTTGGTGAGAGCCATTGGCTAGGCGCCCTCAATACCAGTCAAGCTCTGGCAGGGGAGCTGAGGCCTGCAGTTGGGAAGCGTAGGCTCCGAACTTCCTCTGCCCATCCCAGGGCCAGCTTTGCAGAGCAGCATATGGACCAGAAAAACTCCTGGGGAGTTTCCTCAGCAGGGTGGCATGTAAGCAAATGACAGCGCAGGCAGGACTAGCTGTGGGCTCCTGATAGATCAGTGGTGATGGGAGCTCCGGGCACTGCCATCTGTTCCATCCTCTCTGACCTGACACACCTCAGCCTCCCACAGTATGGTGGGGGCCTTCGGGTGGGTGGAGAAGCAGGAACCCTGTGGAGAGGGCTGGCCTGGTGATACACACAGCCCAATGGACCTGAGCTCTTGAGGGATTCTTCCAGGACGGAGGGCACTGCCCACGGTGTGGCAGCCACCGTGCCAGCGCCTGGGCCACTAGGATTGTGTTGTAGGCAGGGCAGCTGGATGAGCAAAGCTGAGTAATTGCCTTGGTTGGGCGACTCCCTGGGTGGGTAGGCAACTCATTTAAATCTCTGAACAATCGTGCAACACACTTTAAGAATCCATTTGTTTTTGAAGTATTTTCTTAACTCTGTTTCGATTGATTCTGAAGAGTAGCAACATACTTCTAGTAACATTAATTGAGAGATTAGCTTTGAATGTGCTACTTCCCCACTCACCACCCTTAATTAACCCACTCACTCATCACAGGGTCTGGCCAAGTACCAGAGGCTGGCTTCTCACTCAAGCGCCATCTTGCTTAGGTTTTGGATTACCTTTCCATCACCATCATTGTGATTATCTACAAATTCAAGGATGGGACCAAGCTCGGGCGTGTCATAGTAACTCCCCAGGGCGCATTTCTGCAACTGAAAGCATTCCTCTTTGGAGGGCACCTTAAAAAGGTTTGCTTTAAAAGGACATCTTATTCTAGCCAACAATATATGTGTGCCTATAAACAAATGTACGTTTGGGTGCAGTGTAACATGGAGAAAAGAGACCAGGAAAGGCTAAGTCTTAGGGAGTGAGAAAACAGTGTAGGGCAGGAGTTGGAAGAGAATGGAGAGCTACTTTCTTTCTGGTCTAACTCTATCATGTTTTTTTCCTTTGTGGGGGATTAGTGCATAAAATATATTTGATAGTGAAAGTATTAAATCCAATGTAAACTTATACAACTTCCATTCCAAATGTCCATTCTAAATGTTTATATAAATTTTGGGCCTGGTTAATTTTGGTGTGTGATGATATTTTTGCTTGTGACATATTTTGAGATAGTGCCTGGCCTTTCTGCGCTTGGCCATGAGTTTTGCCAGTCTACTCCATCAGCAAGATAGAAGCACTCGTTCTTTGGAAACAGTTGACCCCAGAAGACAGTGTAGCTCTCCCGGTGAGGGGTGGGGAGGAGTTTCAATAGGAGATACCCAGAGTACCAGTCAGTCAGGTTACTGCATCTATAAGTCCTTTGTTCTGAAGCCCACACTCCCCAGATACTTCTGCCACTCCTGATCTGTGTGTCAGGAGTAAAATGGGGGCTGCAGAAGGTGGTCAAGGCCTGGTGGGGAGCACTCTTCCACATTCCAACACCATTTGCTTTCTTTGTTAGTCATTAAAACAAACTTGAATATACATCTCATTCCCCCACTGCCCCACCACCACCACCACTTTTTCAAAAAAAAGAAAGAAAAAGGAGCTGTAATACTTATCTCCCAATCCTTTTCTCTTTGTCTGTGTAGAGTATTTCTTTACTTGGTGGTGGTGGTGGTGGTGGTGGTGGTGGTGGTGGTGGTGGTGGTGGTGGTGTGTGTGTGTGTGTGTGTGTGTGTGTGTTTGTGTATTCAATGATATATATCTTATACATGTGTGTAGTTTATGTCTTTATACAGCAAACTTGCATTTACATGACAAAAATCAAATCAAGACATGCATTGTGTTTTAAAGCTTTTCTTCCTCTGAGTAATATTTCATGTGCACACTCCTATATAAGCTGTTGGTATTTATCGGTTTAAAAGTTAGTGAGTGTGACTTGATGCTAAACACTTGCCTAGAATGTATGAGTCCACGAGTCTCAGTCACATAAGTCAGTCCAGGTGGAGACTACCCATAATCCTAGCCCTGGGGAGTTAGAGGCAGGAAGATCAGGTTATTCTTTGGCTCTACCAGGAGTTCCAGGCAAGTATAGGATATATGGGATGGTGTCTTATACTATAAACAAACAAAACAAACAAACAAATTCAAATATAGGCTTTCAAAGTGCTCTCTTTTGGCATACCATAATTTCTTGGGTAATTGTCAAGAATGTTGCTGAGACCCTATCATTACAATGATGGTGACCTCTTAGCAGCCATTGCTGTAAAAGTTTTTATTTATTATTATTATTATTATTATTATTATTATTATTATTTACTATTTTTAGCCTCAGTAAAATTCTCATTGGGAATCTAACTTGGATTTGGACAGTCACAGGGTCTCTGGGGAAGGATTTTCATGTCAGTTCAATGTTTCCAGTTAATAGCCATGAAAAGCCTCCTGGTGTTTCTCCCAAGTGCCTGGAGGAAAGCAGTGGAGGGCACAGGGCCATTTCTGCAAAGGGAACCCTACAAGTTGGAAAATGGAAAGGAAACCACCATTTTGTTTGCTTCTGATGTGCAGCCAAGCTTTGCTGATGAGGCCACTTGGCATGCATTGTAGATCACCCTTCCGTGGCTGATGGGCATCTGGGCAGTCTAGACTTGAGACAGATATGGGCTTTGTGCTGGGGAGTAAGCAGACCATCTCACCAACATGCTCACAGAAGTCAGTGGTAAGCTTTGGGGTGTGCGTATTTTATTTTTATTATTGTACGTCTGTTGTCACATGACACTGTATGTGTGGAGGTCAGAGGACAACTTCGTGGGCTTGGTTCTTTCTTCCTATCTTTAGGTAGATTCTGGGATCTATCTCATTCCCTAGCCTGTACCAGCCAAGCCTTCTGTCACAGGCTTAGATTGGCATGTGGGTATAATAGTTTTCTTTAATAGGATTTTGCTATAAAGTGTGAAGCTTAATTTTTTATTGATAAGTGTGTATATATTTCATCCCATTCCCTATTCTATTGAAGGTTTATTCATTAACCTATTTAAAAGGTAAAAAACGTCTTTTTGTTGCCATTCATTTCCAACTAGTACAAAAAACAGGAATCAATCAAATAATCATTCCAATGAATATGAAAGAATGTTGAGAGAGACTCTATGAGTTTGCAGCACAGGAGAGTGGTCCTCAGGGCATTGACTGGCTACATCTGACACAGCTGTAGAATGGGGTGGACCTAAGAAAGACTCAAAGCTGTTTTTTATAGTTGTATAATAGTTCTTAATAAATGTGTGTTGGTTTAAATATCTGATATTGGGGAATGTGATGATCATTGCTGTATTTTCATATTTTATTTTGTTTTGATGGATGAAAATAAACCCTTTATTAAAAGACAGTTCTGTATTTACTCTAGAAATAATAGGAATATGATGGAACAAAGTCATGGTTTTTGTTAGTTTGAAATGGCTCAGAGAATAAACATTTTTATCACGTCAACCACATTTAACTCTCTGAAGCTCCTCAAGGAGCTGCAAAAAGTGGAAATAGAGGAGGCCTTATTCCCCCCCTCCCCTCCAGCTTACCACCCACATCCTGTTGTCTCTTCCAGGGATTCTGCAGACGTCCTAGGGGGACTTGATCCTCGGCAGCTGGCCGAGGATGCCATCACCATGGCAAATCCCCACAGCTCTTGTTAAAAGTGTGCACAGAAATCCCTGTGGGCAGGGTACCTGAGGACTTAGACGTTTTCCTTCTCTTAAATTAACATGGGGCGTGTTTAGTTCTGACAAAAGAATTGAATAGAACCTTATGTTCAGAGACCTTGGTGTAGTGTCTGGCATGGGGCACTTAGTACTGATTGGTTCCTTCTCTTCATTCCTCTCTCTGTAAGATTTTCCTTCCTCTGCCCACTCCTTTGATTCCCCTCCCCCACACCCCAGTGCTGGTTGCCCACAGGGCAGGCTCCCTTGTTATAATGTCTTGCTCTGTCATTTTAATGGTTCTGAGTATATTTGTGTTAGATGTAGACAGAAAATGGTGCTAGTTCGTTCAGAGGTGCCGATGAATTTCCTCTGAAGAAATGCACATGCCAAAGGGGAAGGGGGCTTTGATGCCTTCCTGCCTTTATGTGATTGGATGCTGGACATTTGAAAAAGACATTTTTGGAGGCTGCAGTGAGGCTTCATCCCATGCCGATCACTGATGAGAGTTTCTTGCAGAGAGGACAAAACCAGACGCAGAGTTTTTTTTTTTTTTTAAACTAAGTGAAGGTTTCCACTTACAGTGGGATTCTCCTCTCTCTTTCCTCTTCCCACAAGACAGAAATGTTCATAATTACATCTGATGGAGCGATACTGCGTGGAGTGGGATTGAAGGTAAAGGAATTTGCAATCCTGTAGGGAAGATGTAGTGATTTAGTTATCCTTATCAGGACTTTGAAAATCCTGCATCTCATCTTTTCTAATTTATTAATGGCATTACCCAGCCAGCCAGAGCAGCAAAATCTACAAGATTAAAAATTAGTTGAATGCAGCTGGGGCCCATTGATGTGTTGTCTCCATAACAACTAGCCTGGTAGGGAACGACAGACTGGGGCACCGCTCCGTCTAACCGTCTAACCACACGGCATAGCTCTGTAAAACATTTGAGCACGGAGTTCCTTCTGAAGGTCTTGAATTTCTGTTTGGTGGTAATGATCGCATTTATGCATAGGTGACTCTTAAAACATTATACTTGTAAACGCCATTTTAGAATTAATGCTGTTGGAAATACTAGGTTTTTCACAAATCTCTGTTTAGTCACTTGCATGTTGTATTGTCAGACCTATTCGTTCCTTTCCTGTGTCCTTGCCATCCCACACATCCCACGCCCAAGGTGTGTGTGGGGCTATGTCTGTGTGGAGGTCAGAGGCTGGTGCTGGGTGGTCCCTTGGTCACGCTCTCCTTTTTATTTGATTTTGCTTTGCTTTGTTTCTATTTTCGAGATGGGGTTTGCTGTGGAAGCCGCGCTTACACATTAGGCTGGATTGACTGGCCAGAGAGCCCTCCCAGAGTCCTCTGCTTCTGTAGCCATGCTTTTGGGTCCTACTCTTAAATGGGCATTGGGGATCCGAACTCAGGTTCTCATGCTTGTGGTGGCTTGAGCCGCCCCCTCAGGCCTGTAAAGTGTCTTTAAGAAAAAAAAAAGTGTGTATGTTTTCACATCATACCTGGGCACATGTGGAGGTCGGCAAAGGGTGCCAATCCCCTGACTGAGTGCAGTATGGGAATTGTAGTCCTTATGACTGTGCTCTAACTGTTTGTACTGCTCATTCATCTTCCCAGCTAGACTGTGAGGGTTGCTTGGTTTTGTAGTTGTTTTTGTTGTTTGGTTGTTTTTTTTGTTTGTTTGTTTGTTTTGTGCCGGTTAGAAAGGAGGAAATACAGGCAAAGGCTTGTGGGTGGCTGACTGGAGCTTCCTAGTGGATTATAGTTTTCAGAATTTCACTGAAGACAGCATCTCAGGTTTGTTTATTTTTAAGGTTTTGTTCCTCAGAAGGAAATACTAGATTTAAAAGCTTAAAAAACAAAACAAAATAAAAAAAACCCAAAAAAAGAAAAAAAGAAAAGAAAGAGAAAAGAGAAGAGCCCTACCCCCTCCCCCACCACTACTAGCACCCCCACGCCTCCACAGTGCTCATAGCCGACCTTCCTCCCTTTAACACTGCTCTCTGTGCTATCGACGTGAGAGAAGTTGACTCTCAACTCTGTGACCTGGACTCCAGCTGTTGCATGTGATTTGAAAGTGGTTGTATCTGCTCCTAGAGTCATGTGTGGATTACTAGGTGTGAACTGGAGAATAGCTATGAGAATATTCTTGATTTGCAAACAATTATAGGGTGATAATGAACAGAATTTCATAAACTTTACATTCTTACTATGAAAAATAGGACACATCTGATATCAGGTGACTTGGCATCACCTCTAAAGTGGACTTGGATTTTGGGCTCTCCTCTCTGGCTTCTTCCTCCAGGAACCTGCTTGTCAGTCATCATAAAGACTGGCTGTTTCCCGTTCTGAACACTGCTGACCATGACTGGCTGATGACCCCATAACCCAAGGGCAAGGCACTTAGGAAGCAAGTGCTGCATGTGTGCCAGGTGGAGCCTGTGCACGGCGGGGGCCGGCGGGGGTGGTGGGGTGCTAAGCCCCATTGCTGCTGCTGGGCTCATAAGTTCCTGTTGAGTATATTTGTGTTATATCTGCTCTTGCAGAATGTTGGCTTTTGTAAAGTGCCGGTGTGTGTGGTAGGATAGACAGTTTCTAATGTGGCGTGAGTTGAGGTAGACATGAAGTCCGGATCTGTATGTGTTGGCACTCCCCCTCACTTCTGCATCTCATACACTTGAGCATACACAGAAACTCTCCTGGAGAGCCCGCTGCTGTTCCTTCCTGCTGCTGCTTGTTCCTGTGAGGGCGGGCACTGTTACAGCATCACAGAGAAGGCACCGACCTTTAGCTCTTGTCTGTCCCAGGCACCCGTATTGAGATGGCGGGGTGATCTCTTGAACAAGAACTGTTGACCTTGAGATGTGACCCGAACATGCTCATCCAGAGGATGTGTGAATAGTGTGGAGGGTAGTCTAGCTTGCTGTCTTCCTAATCTTGTTTTCTATAATATTATAGCATCTGTTGTCTGAGGTGAAGGTGACCGTGCTGGTCTTTGTGCAGGGAGGTATGGGAGGGACATACCATCAGGCAGTATGCCATGTGTATCAGATTGGTTCAGACACCTGCCAAGATTACTCACTCCATCCTGTGGTGTTCTGGTTCACACTTGATCCAACAGGAACTTTAGTGCTTTTTATCATCTGCCATTCATTTGTAATTTTTTTTTTTTTTTTTTTTTTTTTGGTCCCCTAAGGAAAGCATGTCCCTGTGCTGGGGGCAGTAGAAATGGAAACAAGGAGTTTTGGATTAGCATGGAAGGCTTAGCGTGTTTAGAGGAGCATTTGGATAACATCTACACTCACTCTTCTGCTCGCTTCTTGTTGCCCAACCCAAGGGTCCTATCCAGGAGAGGCCATTGAAATAGATCCCCTATCCATTGTGGTAGCCATTAGCCCAATGTGGCTATTTAAGTAGAAACATAAATTTGTTTAAATGACAGATAGTCCAGAAATCCCAGGTTATAGTAACATTTCAAGTGTTCAGTAGCCATTTGTGACTACTGTATAGGACAATTCAGATTAGAAATATTCTTTATCCCTGGTTCTGCTGAGAAGTACTAGAGATAGCAAGACCCCGTTGTTTGTAAATGTGAGTGCATGCATATGTGGGCGCATGTATGTCTTTATGTGTGCTTACTACAAGATTTCAGGACAGAGTCCTGAGAGACGTTCCCAGTGACTCTGATATATGAGCCCTGTGAGGGAGTTTTCTGGTAACTAGTCACAGATAAATGAAGGAAAGGTTTTAATTTTGCATGCGCCTGGCTGGCCTTCTTTTCCTTAGCCATGTCACTGTACCACATGGATCAGGAATATCTGAGTTGAGTTTTCCTAATTTTCTTTGTGCCATCTGTCCCCTCCTGACTTCATTTATTTAATTACCTCTCCCCCCAGTTATTTAGTGCAGTGATCTCTTTCTCTAGGTCCCAAAGCAGACATTACCCAGGCTTTTCCATCTTCTAGACCCACACAAGCTCCTCTTTGTGATGGCATCTTTGGCAGAATCCATCCTGTAGGCTGTATGTCACGCACTCCCTGGGTGCACTGACATCCCATCCCTTTCCTTGGATGTGGGGCCTCCCTTCCAGTCTGGGGAAACCGAGGCCCTCCAGAGTAAGAAGCTCGTCCAGTGAGCCTACTCCCCAGTCTTTGGCAGAACCAGGGATCACCACACCCACATCTGAGGTTTCAGAGCCTTGGGTGTCTCCTATAGCGTGTCCTCACTGATTCCCGGGTCAGTAGTGCTCTAGCCTGTCCTAGATACTCAGCAGACTCTTTGTCCATTAGGAGTTACTTGGGGAGGAGACTATAGAGGAGCCAAAGAATGAACTAAGCAAGATTTACTTTTGTCCTAAGAAAGGAAAAGCCTGGAGAAAGGTGACCTGGGACACCTAAACGACATAGTTCTTTTTGTTGTGTGTTCTACCATCCCTAAGCAGCAATTTTGTTCTTATCAAGCAAGGTGAGACTCCGGTATGGAGTGCAGTGAGGAAGAAGGTAAGATTGGCAAGGGCCCACTACAGCCACCAATCTTTTTAAAGAATTCCCATGGGAGTCTCATCCAGCAGCTTCCCTGGTATGTCTCTGTTTACCTCTTGCAGGGCAGGTTAGGATAGGACTCAACATTTTTTCCTCTGAGCATGCTTTCTCTCAGTGGTACTGATATTCCAAGAGGAAATGAGGATTGGGGAGGCTTCTCACAGTCTGCCACAAACTGTGTTTGTCTTACCGTTTTAGATGTTAACCCAGAATAGAAATGATCACTCGTCTCCTTTCAGCCTGGTATGCCCTCCAGTAATAGCTGATGCTATGCTTACCTGCTGCTTTTCAGGGTCCACATGTATGTCTTGAGGTTAGCATGATTTGAGGATGCTGATTCTACTGCTGAAGTGCCATACTTCTCTCTCTGGCCATGAACTTGAAATTGCTATTTCCAGAGCTTTCATCTGTGTGGCCATCTGTCATGGCACCCTAGGAGGTGTATGGGTCACGATTTGAACAGAGGAACCAGGTAACAGGACAGTGAGGCTTGCTTTCGTTCGGTTGCAAAACTGCTTAGCTAAGCATCCCCTGGGAAGGGCATGATGGGAAACAATATCCCATACAGTTGTGTCTGTAAGAACAGTGTCTAGCTTCTCTGTGAGTTATGCTGGAGAGTTATATATTTGGAGGTGTGTGTGTGTGTGTGTGTGTGTGTGTGTGTGTGTCTGTCTGTCTGTCTGTCTGTCTGTCTGTGTTGTTTGCATGTTCAAAGTCTGGTTTTAAGAACCGTTCTTGCTTATCTTGATGGGCAATTTATTTCGGTAATGGGGTTATAACAGTGCTGATGATACTGATGTAAGATACTTGAGCTTATTAGAGTCTAGGTGTTTACAGATCATTGTTTAATCTTTCTTTCAAGCATCCTCTGGCTTGTATGTACAGGGACTAGGTCACTGCCATAGTTAAGTTCCTGTGTGGAAGGAAGGACCTTCTTGGGTTTAGGTTTTCCTGTTTGGTTTTGGTTTTTTGTTTCCCCTGCAGAATATTTCAAGTAACAGGCCAGAATTTACTCAGAACCAATGTATTTTTTGTTGTTGGGGACACTATGTATGGATGTTAATAGTGAAAACCCATTTGCTCTTAAGGGATTTTCATTTTTAGTGTCAGCAAAGAAATGGGTGTCTAGCAGAGGGAAGCTCTTTAAACAATTAAATAAAGTGGGGTCCTGTGTAGCTAGAGACAGCTTCTCCTTCTCATTCACCCATCCACTTTTGATCTACCTTAAAAGGTTTATTTACTGGTCCAGAAGTTCATCCCATGTTTCTCTTAACATTAGGCTGCCTGGGAGGTAAGGAGATGCATAGCAGAGAGAGAGAGGCTTTAGTGCACCAGAAACCAAAAGGTATGGTGTGTGTTTTAGACTTCGAGTGTTGAAGTATTTGAGGAATGAAACTCCCGCTAGCATTTTTATCAAATACACAGAAGAATGAGCTGGGAGGCTGGCCCTGCCAGGAACTCACTCCTCAGTGCATTAAACATACCCTAGTAGATCTAGTCATAACATACACTAAAGTCATGTTCACAGCTCCTGAAGCTGTTGACTACATTGGGTTGGAATAGACTAGAGTGAAAATCTGGAGACTTGTCTCTAAATCTCAAGCTGTGTACCAACAGAGGATGCTAGTGGAAATATAGCTGAGTAGCCACACAAGGCTTTTCTAATGCTTTCTTTAGTACAAAGTGTCTTTTAACATTAAAAGTAGTGGATGGAGCTGTATACACAGACACTATCTAATGTGTTGGGGTTTACCATTTTAGATAGACTTCCACACTTGGTGTCCTTTGGTAACAAGTTTGCTGTATTTGATCAGAGCCCTCTTTATTTCTGGTTGGACTGAAATCTATTGGTGTTCAGGGAACCCATCTTAGACAGTGGTCCTCCTGCTTCTTTCACTCCCGCCCATAAGATTCAGCCTTTGCTCAGCTGCACCCCTGTCAATCATCCCTCTTTCTCTTGTGACAAAAAGCATGCAGTTTCTTCTTCTGATAGGTATACTTTTAAGCTTTCAAAAAGGAAAAATAAGTCTGTGTGTGTGTGTGTGTGTGTGTGTGTGTGGTGTTCTTTGGGAATTCCTATGACAAGAATGTTATCTATAAAGCTCATTTAACCAAATAATATATAGAAAGTATTTTCTCTTTACAAATTTTAGGTACCGAGCATATTCTCTGCTTTCCAGTGTGATTTTTTTGTTTTGTGTATGTGTGTGTGTGGGTGGAGTTCCAAGATTTATTTATTTTATATATGTGAGTACACTGTAGCTGTCTTCAGACACACCAGAAGAGGGCATTGGATCTCATTACAGATGGTTGTGAGCCACCATGTGGGTACTGAGAATTGAACTCAGGACCTCTGGAAGAGCAGTCAGTGCTCTTAACCGCTGAGCCATCTCTCCAGCCCTTGTTGTGTTTTAAAAAGCCTAGGGAGGTTAGTACCTGGTTTAGGTCTAGGCTCACACTGCAGGTAAGAGGAATGAAAGGTGCAGTCTATACGAATGGCATCTGTGCTCCGGGATTGCTTATCGGCCATATCATCTGTCATATCCCTATAAAAATAAAAGACAAAAACTCAACGTTACATTGACAGCTTTAGTTTGGCTCTAAAAGTTCATCCAGAGTTTATATCGTATATTATTTCTTATCTTGGTTTTAATGGAAGACTCTCTCAGATGATGTAATGTCCCTCCCTTATATCTTTATACTCCAGGAAGATGTGTCTTTCTTATCTTGACACTCTGAGGATGTCTTTGCATTACTAAGACCAGCAGTACTGGTTTGACGGTGTGTCTGAGACGTGAGGCTTTCAGTTCTAAACTCTAGACAATTACAGAATAAATTCTGGACAGTCCAGAACAGTTGGGACTGTGTTTGCTCGGAATGCTAGAGGTTTTTTGAGTTAATCAGGACGTTCAGTGCTGAAGCTAGCTAAGTGTTCTGCAAATTGTGACTTTTTGGTCATTCTCAATTGCATAATGCAAACAGAAAAGGCCTATGTTTACATTTTAGAGCACAGCGCACAAACATGGTCTAAATAGGTATGTTTAGATTAGCGTGATTTAGTAAAAAATCAACCTGTTTAGATGAACTTTGTAGGATGTGTCGTACTTATTTTATTCAGAATGTGATACTCCCTGAGTCATAATAATGGTTGTTGTTAGATGTCAGCTAATTCTGAGATGTATTTCTTCTTTATACCAAGGTAATAAAGTAACTTACCTATGAGCAATATAGGGAATGAGTCAGTTTTGAGGATGGGTTAATGGGGACAGAAATACAGGTCTCCATGGCTACCCTCAGCAGTCTGAGAAGTTTCCTTCAGCTTTCAGAGGCCTCAAATCACAGGGATCACTGGCTTCAACAAAAAGAATTCTAGTGCTACGCTAGTCATTTTAGTGAAACCAGGTTGCTGATTTTCTAATATAGACTGAAAAGACAGGTTCTCAGACAGTGTGATGGTCAGTGTGCTTTCTAAGGGAGAGTGCCTGAAAGCACGGCATTCTCACGTGTGGACTCTGGCTTCTTCAGGGTAGTGAACAGTTAAGTGTTTTAGCATTAGCACAGTCCTTTTTGTAGCTTTCACTTTATATCCCAAAAGGTTGCCAAGAAACCCTGTTTCCCTCTCTCCTGCTCTCTTTTGATAACAGAGAGGCCTTGGATGGAGTTAGACTCTGATAAGGCTCACTAGGGCTGCACTGGGGATGTCCTTTCCCTGTAAATGAGATTTCTGCTGAGATTCCCAGCAGTCTGTAGGGATTGAGGCAGAAAGGAGACAGTGGCAATTGTGTTGGCATTCTTGCCCTGCTGCAGGTGAGACATAAGGCAAATGCCTGGATTAGGGTTCCTTTTCCCCTTCTCCTGTTTCCCATTTTCCCCTGCCTTCCTATCTGCCTCAGAACTGCAGAGCAATCAGTTTTCTTTTTTCTATTAAATTCCCAAAGGAGTCAAATGCCATCTCTCCATGTTTATTGGAATCTGGAAAGAATGGAGAAGAATTATATTAATTGGTATTTGTGTTCTTTCTCCATATGATGTGAAGCTATATAGAGATTGATCCATGTTGTGACTGTCAGGACAGAGTACTTGTTTTTTGACACACTGGGGCTGTACTAGGAGATTTATTTCCTTTAGTTTCTGTGGCTAACTATGAAGTAGTCTGTCAGTATCACCTGATGCAGTAACCAAATGCCAGGGGTTTTTCATTAAACTTTCTGCTTCTGCTGTTCCTGCTCAAGTACATATATATCAAATAGGTAATGGCTGGGGACAGTGACTTTGGTCAACTTCATCTCTGAGGCTGAGAGAGAAGTCACTATCCCAGCTGTGGAACCCTTTCTTGAGCAAAAGGAAGAGAGGCTCCAGGTGGTCTTGAACTTGCAATGTAGAGTTCGACTGGCAGTGACCTACTTCTTTGGCTACTTGATCACAGGTCCCCAGCCACTCGCCAGCCGGTGACTAGGAAATGCAGCTCTCCTGTATTACCAACAGTCAGAAAAATGTGGTGATCTACTCTGGTGTCTTCCCTAGCAGGGAGGCTTTTGCATTTGAACTCGAGTCTAAGCTTATTGAAGGAACTTGATGAGGATCTTTTCCTAGGTCACTGGGCTCAACTTCAGTACTGAGTACATCACTCAGGCTTTCAATCACTAACTAACCCACTCCCTGCAAAGCCTCCCTCTTTGCAGATGGTTCCTCTCTTAAGTTAGACGGGCAGTTTATTTTCTTTAATGAACTCCCAGCTTAGGAGCAAAATCAGATACAACAGAAGCTGGGTAATTTTACCAAGAGAGCATTCATTTTCTTTGTTCAAACTGTGCTTTACGTTTATAATGCACTTTAATTAAAGAGTGATTGTCAGGTTTCTTTAAGAGCTGTAGTATAAGCTGAGCGGTAATGGCTCCACGGGGCCAGGAGTAAACGTACTTAAGAGCTAGCTTGGATTTGCAGACCGTAGGATGTCATTTTAAGCATCTTATTAAGGCTGCCCATATGGGGTCTAAAACATTCCAGGTCACTTTGCCTCACTGTTCCACTTGGCCCACCTCTTTAACAATCCCATATGTTTCCCATTTGGCTTTCTCTTATTGGAAACTTCGCTCAGTGTAACAGGCAGTTCCTATGTTCACCACACTCCCGGTAACCCAGACAGAGACACATGGGCTGACAAAGTAGATTTCTTCCAACTCACTGCTGCTTCCCAGGCCCCTCAGTGAATTTGACAGACAGACTTCCTGTCTCTGGAGCAGTTCTGACCCTCTGGTTTGGTGGTTTATCTTCGGCCGGATCTATCTAGGACTTTTGAGTTATCCAGTGTCAACAGAATTGTAAACTGGTGAACAAAGTTTGTGTACCCGTTGAACATGCTGCACCTGTACTTCTGTTTAAAACTTTATCATAACCGCTATTGATTAGTGGGGTTTTTAAGTTCCTTAGAACTCTTTCAGTTCTGTGAAGGTGCTGGCCCCTGGTCATTTTGGTCATGCAAAACAAGGGTAGCAGGGAGCACTGTGGGAACAGGCTTAAACCTGAGCTCACGCTTGATGCTCACTCGTTCCTTACAAAATGATGAGCAGCCGCCAGAAGTACCATCAAAACACCGGAGCCCAGGCTGAAGCCCGGTAGTGAGCACCTGCCTTCCCTGGGCAAGAGGGGCAGGCCACCAGCTTTGCAAAGGAGCATATTTAACTGTTTAGATCATTGTATGTCACTGGCCTCAATGGATAAGTTAGATAATGAAAAAAATAAATAATAGTTGAATGATACATTTCTCCATGGTAGCTGAGAGGTGTTCAAAGTACACTTACTTATATGAAATAATGTCTGTATACCCAGCATAAATTAATGCATAAATAATGGTGAAATGGTGTAAAAATTCATGAGTGGTCACACTGCTCAGTATGGGTCCTGAGCACTTTTGAACTTTTAGTTTTATTAAGTTAATTTCTAAAAAACAAACTCTCATTGTGTTGACCGAGTTTCTCTCACATTGTGTATGTTTCTGGTATTATAGGCATGCACCACTGTCCCAGACTTGACTTGTGTGTTTTAATATTTTTCATTTGCATCACTGAATATTCTTAAGAGCATGCTCAAGAGATGGGAATGCCTCCATATGGGTAAAAGCTAAATTTGTTCAATATTTCAGTTGGAATTATATGAAAAACATACAAATTAAGAACAGAATTTTTTTTTTAACGCGGGTCACTTTGGCAACAGGAACCCTGTCCAGATTCTAATTTTATGGCTCTCAGAGACTTCTATTGTAGCAGAGAATAAACCACCAGGTGGTGGCAGTATTTTTCTGATACAGAGATAAAAAACGATAAACCCAGCCAGGGAATTTCCATCCAGGATCCCCTTAAGGTTTTGGGATTTCTAAGGCATTCAGCCATCTGCCTCAGATTTAATGTTACTAAGTTTATAGAGATTCTTGAGCTTTAGATCTGCACTTGGAAGACGCCGTTTCAGATTTGTGATTTGCTGCAGTCCAGTGGTTTGGCAGATAGGATTTTGTATTGACAAAAAAGAGAATTGTCTGGAGGGCCATTTGTTGCTATGCACTCAGTTGTTTTATTATATGGTACTGTTTACATAAGTACCTTTCCTCAGTGAGAATTTAGTTTAGGAAATAATTGTCTTAAAAGTGTTATAAACAGAGTATCATTAATAGTGTCAGGGATTGGTGCTTGGCCATTCCCTCAGTCTCTGCTCTATCCCGTCCCTGCATTTCTTGTGGACAGGATACATTTTGGGTTGAAAATTTTCTGGGTGGGTTGGTGTCCTCAAAGATAAAAACACCAACTTGTTAACATTTGTCAGTCCATTTGTCCCTTCAGATTATGCTTTTAAGGGCTTCCTCAGAGGGGCAGTTTGGTCCCACGGCTGAGACCATACACCTAGAATCAGACTTGAGCTTATATCATTTCCTCTACACATCGAGGGTAAATACTTACCCCTCAGACCTCTAGTTTATGTGATGGGAACAATAACTGGAGCCGCCATGGAATTCTTACCAAGGCTCAGCACAGTACTGAAGGCTACCACTTGCTGCTTAGGTATTGAGTGTTATCTCCCTCAATGAGCCCAAGGCCCCATCCCAGACTCATTGCCTTAAAATTTCCTTGGTGGGAGAGCCTCTTCCAGCTCTAACTTCTGGGTGTTAAATCAGAATCTGTAGTTCATGACTTCCGTCCTCCATCCTCCAGATGAGGGCGGGTTGCGTAGGCTAGCTGAGTATCCCGTAAATTCTGCTCAGAGGCCAAGCTGCATCCTGTTCCACTCTGCCTGCTGCCTGCAGTCTGCAGTAACATCACATTTCTGAGATGACAATTCTCTCTCAACTGTGACTCAGGTCCTCGTGACATCTGGGCTAATATCCCAGGATGCAACTCGCTTTTGGGAAGACCAGTATCCCAGGATGCAACTCGTTTTCTGGAAGGCCACAGACTCTTAGGAGTCACGTATGTGGTGAATCTACTTGAGCATAACTTTTGCAGATGCTGTTTTGAATAATAGCTAGTTCGTGTCTGAGTACTGTATGTGAGTGGCCAGGCATCGAGGCAGCATCTGTGGGCTCTCAACTTGTCCCAGAGCGTGCTCAGAGCAGAAGCACGAATTTGCAGCTTTGATTCACAAGTCCTATGAAAGTTTTGAGAGTATTCAGGCTGGCTGTTGATCTCTCTTAGTCTTTTACTAGGTAAGAAGGACCAACCTGTCTCATAGGTTGACTAAACTGTGTGCTAGGTTGTAAGGCCTACATTCCACAAGTGGACACCTTGGGTGGCATCATGGGTGATATTGGAAGCAAACAAAACCCAGTGCACTTTCTTGCAAGGATCTTGCAACTTTGGAAATCGTGATTTCAGCATGGTAGCCCTGTCTGCAGTGTGGACCTGGAGAAAGAAGGTCAAGGTAGGTGTGGCCAATACAGACAAGATGAAGCCTGTCACTGTCACATGAGACTAGACTTACGTCACCCTGGCGGTGCGCTGACCCAGCGAGGACCTCTATGCAGTTGTGAAGGACAGGATTCAAACTCTGACATGTCAGCCCTGACTTAGAAGTTCAAGTTCATTAATTTAAGATCCAAAGCATAGGAAGAGGAGAATTGTGGTGTGTATAGAGTCTCTCCAGTCCTAGGTACTGTACCAACAGTACCTATGGGTGTCACTGAGGTAGGCGTTTTTAGTAGCTTTCTTTTACAGATAGAGTGAGCGGCGAGGCTCAGGAAAGCTATGTAGCATGGGTTATAGGAGAAGGGACACTGGCAATTCAGAATGACTCCTGAGCCCATCGTCTTTACCACGCTTGGCATTATCTTCTTTTCTGAAGGTTTCAGGGTGGCAAAACAAAACAACTTAAAAGTACACGACCGGAAGAGATGCCATAACCCTAGTCCTGGGAACAGGACTGAGAATGGCTGTGGGGCTCCACGGTCTTTGATTTGGTGGAGATGGGGAACTGTCTCACTCAATATTGAATTTCTCTATAACTCAGGTATCAGCTCTGTGTTGGGAAACATACCATAAGACAACACAATACGCTTGTCTTATATGGATTGGGTTTGAATTGCTTTTTAAATTGTATTTATTTTTATTTGTGTTATGCCTGTATGTCATCTGCACTACATGCTTGCAGTGCCTGTAGTGGCCAGAAGATGGTGCCAGATTTCCTGAATCTGAGGTTATAGACAGTTGTGAGCTTTCCCGTGAGTGCTGGGAGTCAAACCCTAGTGTTCTGGAAAAGCAGCCAGTGCTCTTAACTGGCTGTGGAACCATCTCTCCAGCTCACATTCAATTATTTTTAAGCCGCACTTACAGATAGCTTCCTCTGGACTATTTCCTCCCCAGTTTATTGTTCAGAATGCTTGTTCATTGAAATTTTCACAGTGCACATTATCTATATGATGGTCTTTTGGTGAGGATCAGAGGTTTTATTTATTTTTAAAGTACATTCATTTATTCTGTTTATCTTTCTATGTGTGGAGGTTTACATTTGCCGTGGTGCATTGGTGGTAACCAGGATCAGGGTTTTTGGTCCTTTTTTTTTTTTTTTTTTTAAATCATATTTATATGAGTACACTGTAGCTGTCTTCAGACACATCAGAAGAATCAGATCCCATTATAGATGCTTGTGAGCCACCATGTGGTTGCTGGAAATTGAACTCAGAACCTCTGGAAGAGTATTTAGTGCTTTTAACCACTGACCCAGCTCTCTAGCCCCCAGAGTTTTTGGTACGCTAATACCTCTCAGAGTTTTCCCAAAGTAGGAAATAGGTTATTATATTCTCTCATAACTTTTGACCATGAGCCTCATTCCATGGGATCAGTGTTCAAAACTGTGCTCAAGGGTGAACATTACTTTCTGTTGTCATTGTTATTAAGGAATCATTTGCTTAATTAATTGTGCACATTCATATATGTGGATTTTTATGCTGTAGCATGCCTGTGGAGGTCACGGAACAACTTAGTCAGTCAGTAGCCAGTCTTTCCTTCTACCATTGAGACCTTGGAATTAAACCGAGGCCTTCGGGTTGGTGGCAGGTGCCTTTATCCATGGAGCTATCTCACAATGCTCCCTCCCCCACCCAAGCTGGGATCAGCTCAGGGGTACTCATGTAGGAAGGGTTTACCACTGAGGAACCTCTCCAACTACTTACTTTTTTCTTTATTTTTAATTTTTTTATTTTATTTATTTACTTTTGTTATTGTTGTTCTATTTTGGTTGTCTTGCTGCTTTTCAAAAAACCTACAAGGTTTAAGTCCTGGAGATGACTGATTTTCCTGCCCTGTGTATTTGATTAAGGAAGCTGCATTACATCCTTGGGAGAATTGGGAGTCTTTGAACATGAGTGAGCTAAATAACAGGTGACAGCTTTGTAGTGACAGTCAATGTCTCTACTGGGAAGTCGTATTAGTTATTTATTGCTGTGTAATAAACGTATCTCAAAACTTTGTAGCTTAAAATGACAGATGGGATTCTTCATCCTATGGGTCGGTAACCCGAGTGTGGCTTTACTTGGGACTTGCAGATCTCGTGGGTTCACGTTCTGATGACAGCTGAGGCCTGAGAGGCACTGGCAGGGCGTCTCCCCCTCACACGCCTTGGTAGGTCCCTGGCTTGGTAGATCCCAAGAAGTCCAGTGGATTCTCTGTGACATCTAGCTCGTCCAGGAAGGATGCTGGGAAGAGCAGCAGGGCTCACCTGTGACAGGCACGACTCAGTCTTCTTAAATCTTGACCAAAGAGACATGCTTAGGTTAAAAGCCAATTAGTGAGTTCTTATGACACCGATAGAGAATCGCAAATACCAGAAGGTGGGAGCCATTGAGGGCCGTTGTAGTGGCTACTAACACATTACAGCTTGTGAAATGTCCCTTACAGGCTCCTGTACTTGTCACTTGGTTGGTAACTGAGTGACTTTCAGGGAGTGATTGGCTTTCACCAGTGGATTATGAGTCCTGTGATGGATGGACTCATATTGTGATCATCATTATTAGGAGTTAGCTGGTGAAAAATAAAAACTGGGATATAGTTGCAGGAAGTAAGTCACTGGAGGAGGCGTTTGCTGGAGGCTGTGCCTTGTCCCATTCTCCATTTCCTGGGCACCATGACTCATCTCTGTTATATTACCACCGCGCCCCCCCGCCCCATTCTGGCAAGCACATGGGACTCAGCAGCTGTGTACCCCTGAACCATGATAATAAATCTTTCTTCTGAAGTTACATGTCAGGAACTTTGACAGAGCTGTGAAAAATCTAGAAACCACATAGGTGTAGAGAGAATGTTTTTGGGAGAGGACCCGTGCATCTGATTTTCACTTGCAATGAGAAGGCAGAGAAGAGTCTATAGCAAAAGGCTGCTGCCACCCCAGGCTGTGAGCAGCAAACCTCCTGGTCCAGAGTGAAGCGGAAGGGTTAGATAGAAATAGAACTGGCCAAGCAGCAGAAGTCGGTGTCGTGACTTTGCCCATGGCACCCTGTGGTGCCATGAGGCAGCTTATGAGAAAGAAGGAAGGACAAAAAAGCATTTTGTTGCAGCTCAAGGAATTCTTCTAGTTGAAATTATGTTAAAATTGCACATGCACAAAGTTCAAGAGCTAAACAAAATGAGAAAACGGGTGTGAATTTCTTTGCTTGATTAAATAAACTTTTATTACCCCCTCCCTTCCCAAAGTGCAAATCGCAGTGTTGTAAAAAGGCAGTACTGTTGCTATGCTATGTCTTAAGACACCCAGGAGGGAAAAGCAGCTACTTCCTGCTCTGTAGGCTACAGCCCTATAACTCAGGGCTGTGGCATTTGTTTCCATGTTAGAGAAATGACGATAAAAATTTGATGGAGGCACAGCAACTTCTGTGGTAGAGGTCTGAAGCAGGGACCGGAAAAACAAAGTAGAATGATAAAGCTGTGCACACTGATGTGTAACTAGTTACATAGTAACATATTTAATTGTAAGCATTTCACTGCTGAATTAGTTTATTACTATGATTCTTCTGCATCTGTATTATTAAACTGAACGATGACTCCTTTGCATTGAGCCCTCGATGACCCTCATGCATTTCCAGTTGGCTTCTATGGGCCCGTTATAATTCGGTTCTTTGTTATTCACAGTTAGGTGTCTACCTCACGTGCATATGCTGTCGATTCATGTGTTGGCTAAACAGGACATAAAGGACTTGTAAGTTCTTATATTTTATAGAAGGTAAGATCGCACCCATTTCCAGAGGTTATAAGGAAAGCTGGATAAGCAATTAAACAGAAGGAAATTAGATAACTATGGTCAGTGTGGTGGTTTGAATGGGATATTATTCATATTCTCAGGCATCTGAATACGTGATTCCCCAGTTAGTGACATCGGTTTGGTAGGCTTTGGAGGCGTGGCCTAACTGGAGGAGATAAGTTATTGTGGGCAGGCTTTGAGTTTTCAGAAGCCATATGCCATTTCTAGTGTACTCTCTCTGCTTCCTGTTTGTGGTTTAAAATGTGGATTCTGAGCTGCTGCTCCAGCCTTCATGCCTGCTGCTGTTTTTTCTCCATCAAAAGCTCTGTAAGTTCAGAATAAACCCTTCCTTCTCCATGTTGCTCTAGCCATGGGGTTTATGGAACCAGTGAACCTCTAAATAGAGCATATTGGAGAAAATCAATGAGCCATTGAACGCGTCAATAAAAGTGACAGATACCTACCAAAGTTGACAAATACTCAATGCAAGTGTAAAAGACGAAACAGAAGCTATAATTGCAGATTCTGAAGACATTATGAATTTTGGAAGTTTCTCAGTGGTAGAGTACTTGCCTAGCATGTGTGAAGCACAGGTTTAGTGCTCAACAACAGACTGACCTACGGACCAACCAGACAGCCGACAAACAAAGCAAGTTCAAAGGGAATATACCAGGGACAACTCTATACCAGTAGTTCTCAGTCTTCTAATGCTGTGAGCCTTTAATACAGTTCCTCATGTTACAGTGACCCTCAACCATAAAATTACTTTTGTTTCTATTTAATAACTGTTATGAAATCACAAGGTAAATATCTGATTTTCAGGATACCTGATATGAGACTTCAGTGACAGGGTTCTTTGACCTCAAAAGGGTCCCACCCACAGGTTGAGAATCACTGCTCTGTATAGGTCAGAGTAAGATGGCTTGGAAGAGTGACTGGAGACGTGCAAACTCCTTCACTTTCGCTTGAATGGTTTGTATGAGTAGCCCTAGTCGGGGAGCAGCTGTCTCTGGCACAAATCTATTTCATTTCCTTTAGATGTATACCTGTCCGTGAGATTGTTGGATCATATAGCAATTCTCTCTTCAATTCTCCGGGAGGAACGAGAGCACTGTCTCCCATAATGCCTGTACTAATTTATATTCCTAGCATCAATACCCAAGGGTTGTTTTGGTAATTGCTATTCTGTCTTCTTGATAAGAGCCATTCTTCCTGGAGTTAACAGTTGTGTTAATTGATTGTGGAGGGTGGTGAGACATGTTGGGTATATTAATATATCCAGGTAACATACTAACATTTATACATTATACTAACATTGAATACATTTATAAATGGATGTACCAATGCCACATTTTACTTTTGAAATTCTACTTTAGTTGCTTAGGTAGGACCAATATGGGAAAACAGGTGATGGGCACAGAGGTCTTGTTTCTTCTTTATCATTTTTGGTGGGTCTATGATCTCATGAAGGGGAAAAACTATTATAAAGGTAAGACCTTCAGGTTGGTGATATATGTAGCGCTGGTGATATATGTAGGGGTCTTGCCTAATAAGCACGAACTCTGGGTTTAAACCTGGGTGCCGGAGATGCTTCATTTGTATAAGGAGGGATTCCAGGTGCGGGTGGACATGACCTTATAAGGGGGAAGAAGTTTAACTGGCTACCTAGTAAGTGACCACCTCTGATGAGGCACAGGTGGGGGGCACAGAGCTATATGCATCTGGACATGCAGGCCCCTGAGGCAAGGGAGGGGAGATCCCATTCCTGTCAGTCTCAGGACAGCACTTCTGGGGTTTGGACACAACCTTAACCCCTCTCTTGGTCAGGGCCTGCTCCTACCAGTCCCACGGCTCCCTGGCCCCACAGGGAAGTAGAGATGGGTTGATCAGAAGTTGGCTTCATAGTTCGAGACCCTCCTGGGCTACACAGGACACTATCTCTAAAACAAATGAGATCTTCTAGTCATCTGTCATGTGTTTCTAGCCCACTCCTCCACCACTGTTACCCCCCCAACCCAGGCACATCTTTCCAATTTATTTCATATATGTGTTTGCTTGAATATATATGTAGACACACACACACACACACACACACACACACACACACACGCTTGTGCACATATATATGGAGGTCAAAAGAAGGCATCAGAGCCCTCACTTTGAGTTACCCCCTGGCTTGTTATGTGCGTTTAGGGATCTAACCCAAATGATTGCACAGTAAACATTTTTAACTGCTGAGCCACCTCTCTAGCTTCAACCCTGGCGGATATTGACATGTTCTAGAGATATTTTTGTTCATCAAATATGTTGAGAGGTAAGTAATGAGGCTAAATGTCTCACCGTCCACAGTGCATCTCCATGAATACTACTTCCTCTGGTATTCCATGATGGAATAAGTATTCAGCCACAAGTATTCTGAGTTTGAGAATTTCTGCACTAGTTCCTTTATATAGCTTGAAACAAGTGTGAAATTTGGGGTTGTCCCTGTAGGGACCAAGACAGCACATTCAGACAGGACTTGATTAGAGAGAGGAGCCACATAGACCAACACAGATAGACCATAAATAAGATGCTGACTGTTGCCAAGCAGCAGGAGGCAGCTGTATCCTATGGAAACAGCTAGTAGTAGCTACCGCATATTTCACTAGCAAAACATAAAGGCCACTGTGAGCTGTGTTTCTCCCTCGTGGCTGGTGGATGACTAGTGTGGTGGACAGCGTTGATACTGGAGGACAGACTGGAAGAATTCCAGCCGCCTTGTGCCCCGTTGGGGAGGCTGTGTATTTCCCCTCCCTCCTCCTGCTTTAGTGTGCTGTGCCTTTCCTAGCTAGCACAGCTGACACTCACCTGTCGGCCATTCTGCTAATCACTGCAGAACTGATTCATACGGCCTGGTGAAGCTAGGCAGGTCTACACAGGTGCTGTGGAAACTGTTTTGGCTGAGGTCGTGTTGGCGGGATGTGGCCCTGATCCCACCTGTACCTCTTTGAAGCTGTGATCAGAATCCTTTAGAGAGAAATAAAATGTTTCATTTTATTTTTTTCATTGTGGAAGGTACTCTTCATTTTGCCTCTGTTAGTTATGTCTTAATTTCTGAGAAATCGTTTCCAGACTGCCACATTTAGTACCCATTTGTGAGCAGGGATGGATGGTGTATAACTGTCAGTGGCTGGATTATGATAAAGGAGGTGGCATTGTGTCCTCGACATGATCGTCATCATAACCAGTGATGACAACATGATGATGGCAGTTCCCTCTGTGTTGTGTAGGCTGGTTTTGAGCTCAGGGACTCAAATGATCCTCTTACCTCATTTTCACATCTGGCTTTATTGTTTGTAGACTACTTTATATTCGTACTACAACGTAGACTTTCCAAAGACACTGAGACAGGGCAGATGCCACAGTCAGGTGTGTGAACCAGCAGTCAGCAAAGTGATGGCTTCATGGAAAGTCCAGCCCCATCCTTTTTTGCTAACTGTCATTTTCCCTGTATACCTTTGATAGCTGATAGTCTGCACTTGCTACTGATCTCTATCATGTTGTACAGAGTCCTTAAAAAACTAGAAAGCCAGGGATAGTCACTGCCCCACAACAGCAGAGTTAGTTTAGTTTCTGGGTTACTGCCTAGCCTCTCGGTGAGTAGAGTTGTTATGTCGCATAACAGTCTTTCATGCAGCATTAGAATTGGGTTGTCATCTCCCCCTTTGGCTTTGTCCTCTTATGTTTGGTACCTGCTACCTCTTACTCAGAGCTAGACATACCCATGGCATGTTGGGTTCTTCATGTGACACATTAGTTTGATTGTGACGTCAGAACCTCAGCACATGGGTTGATGTGAGTGGCAAGCTGAAGCAAAGGCATCAAAGGCCCTGGTACCGAGTCCCTGTATTGGTCAAGCCACACCCATTTTGTTAGCAGTGACGTTGGCTTCAGATCAGTTCTGATCTATGATCCACGATGCCAAATTTTAAATTAAAGCAAGAATAAACATGAAGTTTAATGTAAATCAGTAAGGGAGACGCAGGTTGGTTGAACAGAAGGGCTGTATTCTGGTTCCAGCCATAGAGATGACAAATCTATATATGGTACCAGTGAGTGCTAAAATTGTAAATATAAATTCTTAAATCTGCCAAATAATGGCCTAGGAGTACTTAGTGTAAAAATGTTCTCATTTGCATTTAAGTAGTTTAGATTTCTTAGATTTCACTATAAAATGCAACACTAATGCAAATATTGTTTGGGGGAAGAAAGTAAATATACCAGAGAGGGCTATTTATTTCTTGTATACAGTCATGTATTTTCAAGCACTAGCTTATCATGAACGGCCTTTATTATAGTGATGAGTTTACTTGCTAAGGTGGAGAAGAAGCCTAGGAAATGCAAATGACACAAATATGAAATACATTGCAGGATATAAATGAACCCACAGGTGCATTTGCCATTGCTATTAAGTGACCATTACGGCACATTGTTCTTCCTTTCTTGCTAGAGATATATGTCTAAACCAATGATATTTCATGTATCTTAAAGTAGTATGTGTTGTGTTTCCTTGAAGTCCCTGTTTTTTTTAAAAAAAATGTTACATCAAATGGGAGACATTTTAAAAATACAGACAAATGAAAATGAAATTCCTTTTTTTTTTTTTTTGAAAGTTTAAATTCTCTACTTGGGGAAAAACAAACACAGAAATAAAGAGAATGGAAGAGAACAGCTAAAACAGATTGGTCTACTGAAGACCTAAGGCGTTAATAATTTTATTAAAACCCTGAGCTATAATTCAGTGGTTTTAATATATATAAGTAAGACTCTGGGATCTGTCTCACATGTGCGTGTGCACACTTTATGATGCCGTCAAGAAAATGGCTTTGAGTTAAATGATATGCACAAATTTGAAGTAAAAGGATGAAAAGGAATATTATACAAACCTTAATGGGAAGCTGAGTATCTGTGTTACTCTCCTATGAAATAGAATTCAGGGCTGCAGAGATGGCCCAGCAGTGAGGAGCACTTACGGCTCTCGCAGAAACCCAGCCTTCGGTTCCTAACACCTACGTGGTTATTCACATGTAGGAACTCCAGTTCCAGGGCAACAGACAACCTCTTCTGGCCTATGCAGGTACCAGGTACACACAGGGTGCACATAAACATTCAGCCAAACACTCATACACATAAACAAAAAAATATTTAAAAAGAATCCAAAGCCATGCCTCAAAGCATGTAAACTTAGCACACATAGAAAGACATTTAGAAAATTACTTTGTATTCGCATGCATGTGGAGGCCAAAGGTTGACACTGGGTATCTTTCTCTGTTGTTCTCAGTTTTTTGGGGAGATCGTCTCTCAATGGACTCAAAGATCACTGATTGTCTAGAGTAGCTAGCCAGAGAGCTGAGATCCCGAACACTGGGGTTCCTCTAACACGGCCTGGCTTATATGACAGTGTTAGGAAACTGAACTCAGGTCCTCATGCTTGAGTGACAGTCACTTTACTTACTGAGTCAATCCCCAGCCTCAGAGAGGGACCTTTTTATAAAAATGGGTCAGTCTGCCAGATTGGTAGAGGAGTTCAAACTGCCTGTGTACCAAGCAACAGAGCAGAAAAGTTTGTGAAGCCAAAACCGAATGAGAGAGTAATGCACCAGCCTAATCGTGGTTCTAGCTCTGTTTCTCCTCTTGACTGCTTTGGAGTACCTGGAGGAAAAGTTAGCAAAGCTTTTGGAGGTCTTCATACCAGATCAGGATGGAATTGGTGTTTGTTCAGTACTTTATCAAGCAGACATAGAATCCATGTTCCTTTCAAGCATCTACAGGTCATATGCAAATATTAACTATGTACTGAGCCATAAAACACACCTCACCCAATTTGGATTGTGATCATTCATTGTGTTTTCCAACTCAAGTAAGGGTGGAAGTCAGTAAGAGAAAGCAGTCCAGCTCTGTGTGCCCCCTCTAGTACCACATAAACCATGGGGAATGGTGCCCACCTATAAACCCAGCACTTGAGAAGTGGTACTGAAGGGTTGGAAGTTGTAGGTTCCTCTCAGCTACATGGTGAGTCCTAGGACAGTATAGAACACATGAGATCCTGTCCTCAAAAATAATAAAATTTAGCAAACCTACTCACAAACAAGCAAATAAGCAATGTCAACAGAAACCAATATAAAAAATTAAATTACCCCAAACAATGACAAGGTCTTGCACATAGCATAGTGGCCAGTGGTTACTGTAGTACGTAGATATTTAAGCATATCAATGCATATCCAGCGCCTTTATTCCGTCTCCTTGTCTCATTTGGTAAGTTGGAGAGGGGCTGCAGCATGGATGCTGGATGTTCACAACATGTTCCAGTCAGCTGTGTCAGAAATGGGGACAAGCTTTAGTTTCTATTCCAAAGCCCTTTATTCCCCATAAGAACTAGCCTCCTAACTATGCCACTGTAGAGTTATTGTGAAGATTTTAACAAAGCAGTAGTAATAGTGCACGTCCCTTTCATTCTTTCAAAGTCACACAGTGAGTGAAAGCATGCATGCGGGTCAAGCGTCCCAACATAGCATTAACTAGCAGTAGTCCGATGTCGCCAGCCAACAGATTGAATCCCCAGAAAAACAACAGAAATTAATACCCACCGAGTCTGTTGATCACAACATCACTTTGGAGTAATGACAGCTACAGGTTAAGATAGGTAGACGATGGTCTGAGATTTCTAGAGATTATTTCCTAATATCCAAAGGAAAGTCCATGATTGCTATTTTCACGAAGTCCAGCAGTGCGCCAACTGTATAACCATGCCTCCGACAGAGATCTTTCAGGACTCCGTATTCCACACTGCCTGGCCTTTTCAGCTCTGCAGTTTGGTCAAGTTCCCAAGGCCATTTTAGCTGAAACCACCTTCACACAAGTAGATTTTTTTTTTTTTCTCTAACAGGTGCTTTAAAAATTCATGATTGCCAACAGTCTTCATGAAATTTTTTGATTGGCAGGATGTTACGGAGCCCAGGCTGGTCTCAACTCAGCTGTGTAGCCAAGAGTGACCTTGAACTTCTGGTCCTGCCTCCACCAGTGGTGGGATAACAGGTGTGCCCACCAGACTGTTTATGTGGCTCTAGGGATTGAAGTCAGGACTTCATGCATGCCAGGCAAAGTGCTCTACTAACTGAGCTGTATCCCACACCATTCATCAGTTTCTTTTACTCTGCTTTAAAAAAAAAATTTACATTTTTTTTGAGTGACAGGTGCAGGGCAGAGCTTGGTGGTCTATGCATGCATGAGGGTAGGTGTCCACTGAGTTCAAAACAGGGTTTTGGGTCCCCTGGAGCTGGAGTTACAGGCAGTTGGGAGCTACGTGGTATGGGTGACAGGAATCTGGTTCTCTGGAAGAACTGCAAGTTCTCTTTACTGCTGAGCCGTCTTTCCAGCCCCTCTTTTCTGCTGTTCCAGCTTCATGTGTTTCTTGCTTTGATTCTAAGACTAGGGGTCATTTGGTTCTTCGCTTTTTGTTGTTGTTGTTCAGAACTTGGCCTCCTTTATTAGAATTACATACCAAGTGTCAAGTTTCAGAACTCAGTCTTCAAACCTATTTTCTGATGAAGTGTTCTTTGTATACTTTGGAAAAACAATGGTCCGGTCCAATGCTGTTCTTTGTTATAATGGGATGCTTTATGTCTATACTCAGATACTCTACAGAGCCCATTCTCAAGGGAGAGACGAATGCAAATTCAGCTGTCTCTGGGGGTTAGTGTGCTCTTGTTTTAGTTTTTGATAACACTATTTACATTATGTGGCTATCATTTCTTCCCATGTTGCCAAACTGCTGCTCCTGTTGCTCTTGTCCTCCTGTCCGTCCTGCTCCTCCTAATTCACGCTGTTCCTCCTCGTTCTTCTTCCATATGAAATCCCTATTAAAGGAGATGCTGAGATGTCCTCTCATTCCCCCCAACTAGGGGATAAAGATACTAGCAAGGAGAAGCCAACACTTCCCCATTTGATCGATGAGGTCAAGGCAGGAGTTGGGACAACATGCTGTCTTCTATCAGAATAAGCCCTGAGGGAATTGAATTCTCCCATTGGCATTAGAGATGCTGGCAGACCACATATTTTCATGAGTTTTAAATCCAGAATGCAGCACAGACCAATGAACCTCCTTCGGAAATGAATAGGGAAAATTCATGCCCAGGTCCAAGCACTTGCCCAGTAGTGCCCAGTATTGGCACAGTCTCCGATCCTGGTTAGTGTTTATTTTTCAAAGTTCATTTTTCTGAAACTTCAGTACCACACCCATCATAATTCCGCTTGCTTTAATATTATAAACCTATTTATTCCTACTAGCTGATGTCATAGTAAGAGTCCTGGGAAGCAACCCAGCCATTATTGTCAATGGGTTTTATTCACTCAAAATACTAGGCTATTGCAGTCTTGATAAGATTTGAGCAAGTCTTTGAGTGTTTAATCACATGGACATGTGTGATTATTTTTAATAGTGTACAATATATTACTGTCAGTCATAAAACACATTGAAAATTAATTGCAAACATAAGTCAGCCGCGTTTAGTCTTTTGGGAAGACTGCCAGGAGCCGCTCTTATGAGGGGTCTGGCTGTGGGAGTCGATGGGAAGTGATTCTGCTGAGAGAAAATGTGTTGTGGTAGCCCATTTTGCCAAGAATCTGGTCATCTGTGGCTTAAAATTTTTAAAAAGTAATTGGGCCATTTGTCTTGTAAAAGCTGATTTTGTTCTGTGCGAGCATTTTTACTAGAGCTGCAGTGGAACTGGGTGTGTCCATGGACCAGTGCTTGGCCGTGAACCTAACCATGCCAGCTAGATGGTTGGTGTCTCTATCTGCAAGAGAACCAACTTTCCCTGCTCCATCCCTGTCTATCCATTTTAGCCTTTTAATGCATTTGTGAGGCTTTTCTTTATCATCCAAACATGGGCATCTTAGAGGGCTTGGGAAGCTTTAATGTCATAATCTGACATGATAACCAGTATGGGTTGAGAATTACACTGACATTTATATTAATGACATTTTTAGTTCTCAGAAACTTTTCTTTCATCTTTTAATATTCGAGGAAAAAAGGCTCTTGTTTGCACATTTATACACGTTGAACTATACTAACTTAACCTTTTCTTTGAATTTCTTTGCAGCTCTTAGTGTTATAGGTCATACCTTCTGTGCTCTCTAGCCTTCTCAGTTTTGTTTATTTCTGCTCATGTTTTTGGTTTATTATTTTTATTGTCATCATCATCATCATCATCATCATCATCATCATCATCATCATTACCACCATCATCACTATCTTTTTTTTAAAAGATTTATTTATTTTATGTAAGCACACTGTAGATGTCTTCAGACACACCAGAAGAGGGCATCAGATCTCATTACGGATGGTTGTGAGCCACCATGTGGGTGCTGGGATTTGAACTCAGGACCTTCAGAAGAGCAGTCAGTGCTCTTAACTGCTGAGCCATCTCTCCAGCCCCCATCATCACTATCTTAATGTATAATGTGCATACAGAAAAGTGAATGAGCTCTAACTGACCAGGTGATGGGCTTTCAGGAACTGAGGCCCCGCCACCCCCACCCACCCCCACACGGTGCTCTCATGACCAGCACTCAGTTTCTGCAGGTCTCTGGCTCACGTCTGTATCGCCATAGTATCTCGGAGGCCTCCCCTCATGACTGTCCTAACCAGTAGCTACCAGCAGCAGTGGCATCAGCACAGATGAGTTTTATCTACCTTTCTGGTTTTTATTATAAGTAAAAGCTCATAGCTATTTTGTTTTCTTCTGTGTGTGTTGCTCAACACCATGATTTGAAGGTTCGTGGTGTTGTAACAACAGTTACATAGCGGACTTTGTTTTGGGACAGCTAATACTTTTGTAATATTTCCTTCCAGATGTGGCTTTACTAGTACACAAATAAACTTCAGGGTGATTCTTGACTATTGAAAGTCATACTTAAAAGACTACTTAAAAGAATGACTTGAGGGAGGGAGGGAAGGAAGGAAGGGAGGAAGGAAGGAAGGTAGGTAGGTTCGTTTTTCAAATCAGAAAAAGTCTATTGCCTCAAGTGGAGTTTCCTGAGATAGTGTATACTCCAGACTCTTAACAGCGGTGTTGGGGCTTAGTGCAGGGTTCTGTTGTTTGGATCTGGGTACTGTTGGTGGTCAGGACTTAGAGAGTCCTAAAGTCTGTATATCCACCAGGTATTACCTGCATATGACATTGTATGTGTGAGGCAAATTTTCAATTGTAGGTGGATATTGTCATGACTGTTAAGGCCATTCGTTCTTGTGCAGTAATGAGTCCAGAATACAGTGGAAAGGCTATACGCTTTATCCATCAGCATCTAATGAAAGCATGATTCTTCACATAGGGGTCCATGCTTCATTTGATTGTTAATGTTTGCTGGCAGCGTATTCTGCTGGCAGAATCTTTTCAGTGACTGATTCAGGTTAACTATTTTTGTTTTTCAGAATATCCTGGAGGGATTTTATAACTTTGATAGTAATTTCTTAAAGACTTTCTCAAACACTGCTGGCTGTCTTTGGCATTGCAAATGTGTCTGTTTTGTGCAACTTTTACACTTAACAAAAAGTGTTTGTAAATAATGCCTTATGTGTATTAGTCATTGGGGCTTCTACACGAAAAATTCTTTAGACTGGGTAGTGATTATCCAGAGTGGTATTGCTCAGTATTCTGGAGGCTGGGAACATTAGTAGATTCCGTGCTTGCCAAGGACGCTTGTCTCATAGACTACACCTTCCAACTGCGGCTCTCAGAAAGAGATGTTGCTGTGCCGTTTATAAGGTCAATACCCTGTCAGTGTTTGGAAGTTCTTTCTTAAAGGCCATGCTTCTTAAGACTGTCAGAGCAAGCCGGGCTGTGGTGGTGCATGCCCTTAATCCCAGCACTTGGGAGGCAGAGGCAGGCAGATTTCTGAGTTCGAGGCCAGCCTGGTCTACAAAGTGAGTGTCAGGACTACACAGAGAAACCCTGTCTCCAAAAAAACAAAACAAAACAAAAGACTGTTAGAGCAGCTTTAGGGTTGAATATAACAATTGTGGGGCGGGGGCAAGAACAAAAAGAACATAGCAACGTGGAGGTCGTTCTTGTTGGCTTTTTGGCTTAAACAGACATGCACACTGATTTCATATGCCTGTGCCTGTGTTTTACTTTGCTGCTGAGGCTGAGATGCCACTTTTTAATTTCTAAAGGTCAGCAGTTTGGCATGATCTTATAGCTCCGAAATAAAGGTGTTGTCAGAGTTGTATCTCTTTCTGGTTCTCAGGGTTGTTCGGCCTCTTTATAATGTACATGAAGTTGTTATTAACAGTGTACAGTTGTGTTATTCACAACTCAAAAATACTCCTAATGTCTTCAGCAACTTTATGATTTTGTATTATTTTTTAAATATTTTATTAGATATTTGCTTTGTTTACATTTCGAATGGTATCCCCTTTCCTCGTTACCCCTCTGAAAACCCCCTATACCATCCCCCCTTCCCCTGCTTAACCTTCCCCCCTTTCCTGACTGGTATTCCCCTACTCTGGGACATCGAGCCTTCATAGGACCAATGGCCTCTTCTCTCACTGATGTCTGAAAAGGCCATCCTCTGCTACATATGTAGCTGGAGCCATGCGTCCCTCCATGTGTACTCTTTGGTTGGTAGTTTAGTCCTTGGGAGCTCTGGGGGTACTGGTTGGTACATATTATTGTTCCTCCTGGAGGGGGGGGCTGCAAACCTCTTCAGCTCCTTGGGTCCTTTCTCTAGCTGCTCCATTTGGGACCCTATGCTTAGTCTATTGGTTGGTTGTGAGCCATGGCTATTTTGATCCACCTTCCAATAGGGATCAGAGTATCCATACTTTAGTCTGCCTTCTTCTTGAGCTTCATGTGGTCTGTGAGTTGTATTCTGAGCTTTTGGGCTAATATCCACTTATCAGCCCGTGCATGCCGTGTGTGTGCTTTTGTGATTGGGTTGTATTATTTTTAAGGGCAGTCCTTTAAAGGAAGTATCATTTTAGTGCTAGGCAGATTGCAAAGATGAAAAGATTGTCTCTGCTAGCAGGAGTAAAGGACTGCACCATTGGCCAAAATATTGAGTTGATACGCTGTTGTGTTTTACAGTTTAGTTTTTTCAGAAAGCAACTCTGATGTAGGTTTTCAAAAATCTGAAAACCCCCTATCCCATCCCCCCCTGGAACCAGTGTTTTTGAAGTCATTAATCCCTTTCTGTTCCTGTGCTTTTGAAGATAAACCTTGGCTATCTCCCTTTTCCCTACTTCATGGGTACCTTACCTTAAGCTGTGTTTGTATGTTCAGTGTCTGATGACGGGCAGTGCATGTCACCCCCTTTTCAGGGAGCATCTTTAAATGTTTAGTATTATTTTAATCTTCCATAAGCTTCAATATTCTCATGGATATTGTCTCAAAAAACAAACAGAAAAAATAACACTAGAATAGAAACATTGTAATTTTCAATAAGTAGATACGTCCTGTAACTTTCCTAAGTGCTTAAATGATTGGTACATAAGAGAAGAGCCAGAGATCATTGCTAGAACCATTGACTTTCCCACCATATGGATCACAAGGTCTGGATGCTTCACTGGAAGGCAAAGTTGGTTATTTAAGCAGCTATGTGTCTGAAAGGGCACGTGTGGCTATGTCTCTCTTTCTCTGTCTCTCTCTGTCTCTCTGTCTCTGTCTCTGTCTCTCTGTCTCTGTCTCTCTCTGTCTCTGTCTCTCTCTCTGTCTCTCTCTCTCTCTCTCTCTCTCTCTCTCTCTCTCTCTCTCTCTCTCTCTGTGTGTGTGTGTGTGTGTGTCTGTGTCTGTGTCTGTGTCCGTGTCCATCCTGTCTCTTACCTGCCTCAGTGCTAGGATTATAGGTACACATTGATATAACTGTCTTTTTCTGTGGGTGCTGCAGATCTGAACTCAGGGCCTCATACATGAGCAAGTGTTTCTATCTACTGTGCCATATCCCTAGTCCCACTGACTCTTTTTTAATTCCTAGTCTATTAATGATGGGAGGAATTAAGTTATCTGAGAACAAAGAACTGATTTGGTTAAGTTAGATAAGATCTCCTGTAGTTCAGTCTGGCCTTGAACTTGCCATGTAGCTGAGGAATGACCTTAGGATCTCTCTGATCCCACCTCTGGGATGCCATGCCTATGTCTGTCTTATGTGGTACTAGGGATGGAATCCAGGGTCGTACTCATATTAGGCAGGCATTTTACCAGTTAAGCTACAATATGCCCAGCCCTGGATTTATTTCTAAAGATAATGGAACTGAGAACTCTTTTTACACCCTGTCTCATGTGTGTGTGTGTGTGTGTGTGTGTGTGTGTGTGTGTGTGTGTAGGTCCTCTGGTCCCTGCACCATGCATGCAATTTGAAATACCTGTAGTTCGGAATTCACCTTGCCTCTTTCCATGCCAGGGCCCCTCTGTACCCCACCCACACAGCTGCATGTGCTGATTTACCGCATGGACCAGGGGCACAGTCGCAACGCTTTGTTTTAGTACTCAGGAAAGGCTGTTGGCCCTGAGGAGTTGGGGAGGAAGCCAGATGTGCTATGCAAACAAGTCCTGCTATTTGCCTCTGTGGCTCTGGCTTGCATATCCAGCTCTTCTCCAAGATCCCACAAGAGCTTAAGGAAAAGGCAGAGAAAGTGTTCCCAGAATTATGTGAACGTCCAAATTTCCACTGATAGCGGGAATATAACTTTTAATCCTCTTTTAATTAACATTTTCAGTTTTTATATTTACCTAGAGAGAATCGCTGTAAAAATCAGTAACATCATTGATTGCTAGGTGTTCATATTATATTAAAGAAGTTTATTGTGATTGTAACTAAAATTCTAGAAAGTGGATTTTAAAATATTTCCCCCTTTACCAGTGAGACGAAGAAAGTTGGAGTTATTAATTCCAGGTCTCATATTCTGTTAAAAGACAAAACTGAGATTTTGATTGGGTCTCTGAACTTATAGAGCCTTTTGGGGTCTGCTGTGTCTCTGTGGTGACTCCTGGGAGGGAGCCTGCCAAGGATGGCCTGTCATCCAGAAAGCACGCTTCAGGAGGCATCCCTAGTATTTAGGCAGTTCTGGTGTATAGTATAGACTGAGTATCCACTGGTGAGAAAGGCTGGGTTGCTCTGGGAAGAGTTCTGCTCACTTCCTGTATTCACATAACAATGGCCATCGTGTAATGTCAGTGCTGCAAGAGAAGCCACCTGCATGGCTTCTTAGGAACGTTCTTCATTCCGTGTTGTCTACTCTACAAGGCACTCCAAGTGACTGTCCTTCAAAACTCAAGCCTAGAGACCCAGAGATTTCTCCTGGTAAAAGCTGAAACTCCTTGATAAGATGTAGGAGCTCTTCAGTGATTACGGCTGCTTCTCTGGGCTCATCGGATGGCCTTTCTGTAACTCTCCAACAAGGTAAACATAGGGACCCTTCCACATGCAGGGTGTAACCTCTGCTAGGCTCTTGACGCACGGCATTTCTTGGTCTAGGCTAGGTCTCCTCTTTACCCTGGATTTACTATGTCTGAAAGCTGCTGCTTCCTCCCTCATCCAAGCTGGTTGCCTTTTCTGCAAGTTAGGGCCGCACTCTGTAATAAGTCTCTTTTCGACAGTTGTTATATCTTAGATAGTCCTAAATCCAGATGTTCCATCACCTAGGAAACTTATCATGCTTACTAGTGAAGTCACTGCACCTTGTATAATGCTTGGCTAGTACAGCCTGCTGAATATTAATTGACTTAAGTGTGGAACTGAGATGGACATGTGAACTAACCATAGAAGAATACCATGAACACTTGGTAGAAAACGAACACACTCTTTGATTAACTAACATTCTCTGGCCTAAGACAGTTTTTGAAAGTTTTATACAGTGTAATGCAGATGATTGTGTGTTTAAAAAGATTTGAGTGTCTTTTTAATTCTACTTTTAAAATGGAAATGGGGACTTGAGGGTGTATTGTTTAGTGGTATAATGCATATTTATAATGTGTGAGTCTCTGAGTTCAGTTCCCAGTACCAAAGTAAGGAAAACCAAAACAGAGTGACCCTCATAATTTGACTTAGTTATTTTACAAGCGAAGTTAGAGTATCCTGTGTTTTGCTTTTCTCTGCATAACTAGAAGGTAGTAATTAGACTCTGTTGTGTTCTCTTCCATGAGAATCGACTGTCTCAAGCTATTAACATAGTCCAAATTTATTGTGTGATTTGCTTTTCTTTTTCACTAGACTGTTGTGTCTTGTTCTCTTACAGTCTGTTTTGCCATTAGCAAGCCAACCTTACTGTCATAAAGATAGTTCTTACCAGGGCCAGAGCAGCTCTCTTTAGTCCGATGTCACAGAGCAGAATAGGGATGCCCCAAAGGGTGTATCTGCTAAGTACCTAGTGCCCCAGCCCTTCTCACAGGTTTCCACCACCACTGGTCACCTTTCCTCTTTCTTCATAGGATTCAGTTGGTAATCTGACTTTTTTTTTAAATGAGACTTGTTATTTGGGTAAACCAGAAGCATGATTTTTTTTGTTTGTTTGTTTGCTTCTGTTTATTTTTGTGGTGCTAGAGATGGTTAAACTGACCCATTCTCCCTCTCGCTAGAATCATGCTCCATGGAGAAAATGCCCCAGCAAGCTTCCTGCCCTAGCAGCTAGGTCTACTTTGAACAAGATGTGCTTGTGAGGCATGTGCTTTCCCACTGAGCTGTAACCCCATCCTGTTTCTCTTTGTTTGCAGAAGGGGTGGGTGGGGAAGGGATGTGAGGGGGGGCCTTGATGGTTGAGCCCAGGGCTTCACACATGTTCACCAAGACCACAGTAAGAATGTGAAGTTCGCCGCCAGAGTTTAATTTAGCAGACTAAGCTTTTGCTTTCTTTTAGATTGGTGCCCTGCCAAGGCTTTAGCATTACACCAGTCACTCCTTCTCTGTGGAAGATAAAACTCAAGATTCCTTGTGGATATCTGAAACCATGGTGCATTAGTCAGGGTCCTCTAGAGGAACAGAACTGATAGAATTAATATGTATATGGGATTTGTATATGGAATTTATTAGAGTAGCTTACAGGCTCTGCTCCAGCTAGTCCAATGATGGGTGTCTACCAATGGAAAATCCAAGTACTCGGTGGTAGTTTTCAGTCCATGAAGCTGGGTGTCTCAACTGGTCTTCAGTACATGCCGGATTTCCAAAGAAGTAGACTCTAATGTCGGAGCAAGATAAATTTGATTAAGTAAGAGCTAGGGTAAACAGGCAAAGGGCAAGTGCTTCTTTCTTGCTTGCCCTTTATATAGGCTGCCACCAGACAATGTGTGGCCCAAATTTAAGGTGATTCTTCCCACCTCAAAAGATTAAAAGAGGGTCTTCCAATTTCAAATGATTTAATTAAGAAAAGTCCCAGCTACTTGGGTTTTTGTTAATTCTAGATGTTGTCATGTTGACCCCTGTCCCCCCCCCCCCCAAATAGCCATCAGACATGGGTGTTTCTGCTTTCTCCCTATGTATACCATTTGACAGTACTAACCTGAAGTGATTAGAATGAGGCACTATACGAGAGGGGTACGGGTGTGGCCTGTCTCTTACGGTCTTACTGAGTCACCTTTAGGCTTTCCCATGTGATGGTGCGCAGTGATGCAATGCCTCTGTGAAGGGCTAGGTTGGGATGAGCAATGCAGCATTGCCATGTTGTCTTAGGCTCTCACTCAGTACTTCCGTAGCACGAGAGTACATTGACGGGCAGTCTGAGCACTCAGCTCCGGAGTGAGCCACGTGCAGGTAGTATATAGAGCTTGCGTCCCCTGGGCAAGGGGTGATTTTCATACTCTCATGATGAACAGAAATGGCAGGAGCTTTCACAACCTTACTCAGAGTATTCACTGACAAACTTACTAATCAAGATTTTTTTCATTTAATAATTTTCCCTGTGTTTTGTCCGTGGTTATGTAAAACCATAGAAGGTAAAACTATAAATAAGGGTCGTATATTTGGGGCAGGCAGCTGGATGATATTTGTAATAGCTAAAGACTGATGATCTATTTTTGTAAAGTCCATTCAGAATATAATAAGACATTTTAAGCTATAGAAAAAAAATCCTCATGTATAATTAGATAAGTGTAATACACTGCTCAACATCAAGAAATGTAATCAAATTGTGATATAGAACATGCCAAAATCTGACTTACCAAATTCAGTTAATCTTTTTTTAAAAAGCATATTTCGTGGTAGACTTTAGGAAAGTGTTCACATGTGTGGAATTAGTCAGGTGACATGTATTGTTGTAGCTCCCATTAAGGGATGTGTAATAACCTGGCATGCAGGAGTGCTATTTATATAAGAATTCTTGTTGAAATAAAAGTGCGAGGTATTGCTAATTTTTCTAAGTTATAACTTATGTCTAAACCATCTGTTCCTTGCATATATTCAGTATTTTATATATTCCTATTCCTTATAATTTAGCTATTATCCCATTAGCTACACCATTAAAGATAATGGCTAGATGTGTTATCATTGACTTATTAATTGATCCACTTAGTATGTGTTTAAAACATTGGAATTGATGATAACTATCTAAAGATGAAGTATAACAATTTTGGGCCATTAAGACACCACTTGGCCTAATACCTCACATTTAATTTAATTTTACTTCTTTTGCATTAATAATATAATATTGATGGTGGCCATGTCTAGTAATCGATGCTTGCATTATGAAGAGCATATGAAGAACGATCTTGGGCCGTGGAGATGACAGTTCATGAGAACAAGGACCCAGACTTGCTGCGTGTGCCTGTAGTCTCAACATTGCAGGGTAGAGGGAAAAACTCCCAAGCCGCCAGCCTAGCCAAAATCATGAGATTCCGGTTTTGTGAAAGACCCTGTCTCCAGATAGTAAGGTGGGGAGCAGTAAAGGGCCTTCAGTGTCCTGCTTTGACATCATCGCCCCCACCCCACCCCCACTCTCCCACCCCGTGTCCCTCTCTGTTTCCCTGTCTCCTCACCTCTCCCCACTCTTCCTTATCCTGATATAGAGCTCATTTGATTGAGCACATTTGATATTCTTTCAGTAGTGGTCATTAGTTCCCCCTTGCAGTTATTCAGAGTATCTGAATTGTTGACAAGGCTCCACTTTGGACAGTCAGTCCTGTCGGGTAATTGATACGCAATAAGAATGCATCTGTTTTGCCTCTGTTTTCCAGTGGCAGTCCCACTTAGCAAATTTCAAATTGGTAGAGCTCCCACATCTCTGAATATCTGGAGCTGTGCTCCCCTCATGGTTATCTAATTTTTATTTGAGATGAAATAAATTTTAAATGTACTTTCTTGCTTCGACTGGCCATTAGAGCTTCAGGCTATGACACTGGACTGAACTCATTGCAGAATATCCCTGTCCTGGAGGGAAGACTGTTCAGTACTGCTGTTAGAGAGTTCCACAATCTCTTGGCAGCTTAAATTCCTTTATTGAGGTGAAGTATGACCCCAGGTTCTGCCAGATGTCCCCCACAAATACCCCCACACACCCTGCTTCATGTGTTCTATACATCTTCATTTCTAAGCTTGACTGTACATTAACATCAAATCGGGGAATGTTTGAACTTTCATCCTTCAGGTTAATTAGAATCACCATTGAAGAAAGGAGGAAATAGTTTTCCTTCCCATCATTGTGATAAAATACCCTGGCAAAAGCAACTTAAGGGGAAAGACATTTATTTCAACTCAGTTCAGAGTTACAGTGTGGGGCTGGGGGAGTGGGGTTCTGGGGAGATGGGGTGGTGATGGAGAGTCACCAGCAGTAGTATCTTGGTGCAGTAGTTAGTCATATCTTCAATCAGAAGAACAGTAAGGACTGTACACATGCTAGGACATAGCTAGCTTTTTCTACCTTTATGTAGTCTAGGATTTCCAGGCCTAGGCATGAAGTTAAGATAGGTCTTCCCATTTCATTGAATTTTATCAAGTTACTATATACTGCAGGCATGCTCAGAGTCCCATGGACTTCTAGATTTGTTAAGCTGACTGTTAACAATAATCATCACGTCAGAATTTACAGAAGACTTTTACTCAGTGATTGTTGGTGGCTGCCAACACTCAAAATCACTGTCATAAATAATGAAATTTTATTTTCTCTTATTTACTTATTATAAACTTGAGATTGAACCCAGGGCCTTGAGTGTGCTAAGCATATGTCCTCTACTGAGTCCTACTTTTTATTGTTTTTAATCCACAGATCATTGGCTTCTGAACTTGATCTCGGGCCTTCACTCTTTCTTTGTCTTAGTGTCATTGAAAGTTGTCTGGCAAGTTTTAAAACCATGCTAGAGTTATCTCTCCCCTCCCCCCCAGAACTTCTGTCAATATAACACCCATCCTTAAACACGTAAAGATGAAGATAAACACATAAAACATGCAGGCATGTAATAAAAATACATTTGGTAATAAAAATACATATAGTTGTATCATAATTATTAAATATATAATAACATAATATACATATTTTCAGAATATACGTAACAAAACTCTTGCTAGCATTAAGAGGACACAATAGATTTTTATAGGAATTTCTTTCCCATTTAAGGAACTAAAATATTTTCCTTCAAATACATGACGACAGAGCAGAGTGAATACCCTGCTTTGTCTTTGCTGCCAGAAGTTGCTTACTTTGCCCTTTTGGTTCATACCTTGGAATTATGCGGATCAGGGTGGGTTTAAGTGGCCCCATGTCTGCAGCAGGTGGTACCTTCGTGCTTCAGTGTTACCAACAGCCAGTTGTGGGCCCCAGCCTAGACTAGGACAAGCATCTTTCCTCAAACTTTGGGGTCTAGAATCGTGTGAGTTTCTGAGGAGGAAAACTCCTTTTTAATCGTTTGAGTTCGTGGGACTTTCTGGAGCTTGAGAACAAGGTAGATGTTGTACATGCTGCTGGTCCCCAGTGTCCTGAAGAAGAGACTGTAATTGGAATAGGTTAGGCATAGCTTACAGCTTTCCCAAATCAAAGCTAAGATGCAGTTAAATTTTATGAGCTTTATCTGTCCTTTTCCTCCAGTAGACACTGGTATTTTCTTTCAAAAGGTATGCTTTCCCGAATTGCCTATTAAAATGCCAAGACTCTTAGCAACCAGTTATATAAACAAACCATTTTATGCCTGCATTTTTAAATGATCAAATCAAATTACCGTAGAGCCAGAACATGAATTATCATAATTTCTCAGAGATATAAAAACACAGCAGCTGTATTCTGTGTCATGCAAGGCTTCTTTTGTAATACATTGTGATAATTCCAGCTCCTTAGAGCTGCTCTGTGCTTACTGGACAGTGAGGGCGAGGGCGCTGTGTGGACGGATGCTACTTGCTAATGAACCGCACTGCTGCGTCCTTGGCTGACCCAAGGAAACCCACATCCACAGGTGAGAGAAGTAGGATCTTATTTTTTGTTTGTATGATTTGGTGAGAGTCCAGAGCTACAGATTTGAAGACAAGAGATACATCACTCTACCGGTAGTGCCCCAACCTCAAATAGCTGTTGGTGACCTTGTAAAAGACCTAGTTGCTTGGAGGTCTGAGCTGATAACCTTTGTAACTACTACATAAATGAGATGTCAGGGGTGGGGGGTAAATGCAGTAAATATGAAATCCTAAGCCTTAGTATATGTCAAAAGTGCATTTCTTATAGATTATTATGTACCAGTTATGGAGAGAAATTGCTGTTTCATATATTAGCTCAATTAGTCCTCACTACTACTGTAACTTTAACATTGAAACTTTTTTCTTTGTTACCATATATAGATAGTTAAAAGAAATTTACACTTTTTTTTAAAAAGAGTTTATTAGCTGGCGAGATGGCTCAGTGGTTAGGACCACATACTTTTCTTACAGAGAACCCAGGTTGGTTCCTAACACTCACACGGCAGCTAACAACTCTCTAGCTTTATTTCCAGGGATCCAACTACTTTAGGCCTCTAAGTACACCTCATGCATGTGGTACATATATATCTTATACCTAAAATATTGTTTAAAATTCTTTGAAACGTTTATTTGGCTTCGCAAGTGGTGTCTGGCAGAGAACTCTGTAGCTTAAATGAATCAGTACTCAACATCTGTCCTTCAGAGGGACCTCTCTCTCTCCCTCTCGCTCAGTGTCTCTCTCATTTGTGTGTGATGATGAATTATGTACGCACACACGTGTGTAAGCTAGAGATCAATGTGTCTTCTTTAATCCCTTCCCCTCCCCCTTTCGAGACCAGGTCTTTCACTGGCTCTGGAGCTCAGGAATCGCAGCTGACTTCCTGGTCAGCAAGCTGCAGACTCTGCTTCGAAGCTTTTTCACTGGGCATGGGGATCTAAACTCAGGGAGAGGGAGAGCATATTCAGTCACAGCTAGGAAATGGTGCAAAGACTAAAAGCAGGAACCTTTATTATAGAGTTGCTGGGTAGCTTCTCCTGAATACATGCATGAGCTACTCCCTGGTTGTGCTCTGAATCTGGGGAGCCCCAGGGAGTTTATCATTGTCTTGGCTTTGCCTTTGTTGTTTTTTTGCTACAGTCTCTCATTCTCCAAAGTCTAGCTCTCATGTGGAAGAAAACATGAATAACCTCTCGCTCTTTCTGAAGTTTCAGCCACCCACAGAGACGACTAGCTGGCTTCCAGTCATAGCTTCACATTTCCTAGAAAGAGAGTCTGTGCTGCCAGATATGGGTCAGGTGGCTGCTCTTGGCCAATGTGTGGAATTTGGATTTCTAGTTAAACATGGCTGCCTAGGCTCCTTGTAGAGACCTGGCAGGAGGTGGCCCAAGAAGAGCTTCTGGATTTGGCAGGCAATCCAAAAGATGTCTCAGAATAAGAAAAAAAGCAACCCAAGTTTTAAACATTCATTTCTTAGGCTGTTACCAGAAAATGTTAGAGATTATTGCTTTCCTTGTCTGAAGGAACTAGATGAGAGGACCAAGGGAAATGTAACATAATGATACATGTTCTTCATACCTTGAACAGCCGGATGCTAAGATTATTCCACTGCCTAGAGAAAAATAATGAAGTGTATATTCAGTGTTCTGCTTCCTTAGCATAGACTTTGATGTTTTTATATTTAGTTACTAGCAGCTGAAGTTCAGCAGTCTTGAGAACAAACTCCTTCTTTCCCTGCTTCTTGGGTAATCATTTGTTCAATTAGTTACTGATTCTTTCCAATCAGCAGATTAGTTATATCAACAAATATGTGGCAAGGGCACATGGTAGGCTGTCTAGTTACTCAGTGTCAGAGAAGATGGTGGGTGGAGCCTTCCTGTAACAGCCTCGTGGAAGAGACAGGGCATGCAGTTACACATATTCAACTACTAGTAACATACTAGTGTTAGGGCCATGAAGATATATTTCTGTGGCTGGAGCTGCTAGCCCAGGGGAGGGACTGCTTATTGTCACACATTGCAACATAAGGACGTTGGGCTCCTCTGAGTTGACTGAGACACAAGAGCTCCAAGAGAGAATATGTTATCCTTCTGTAGACACTTCCCAGCATCACCGGCTGTTGGACCTTGGTTCGATGAACTGAAGTGTGAGGAGGACGGTGCCTGTCCCTTGGTTCCTGTTTCTCTGGGGAGCTGCTCTGGAGTCCAGTTTCCATAAGTCCAGCTCCCCCAGTTCCTGTCTATTTCTGGCTTTTGTGTCTAGTCACCAGTGCAGTGGAATTACTCATGCTCTGTCTTGCATTGTATCTTGACATATGCATTAGGAAGTATTCTTTCTCTGGGCAGAGTGTCATGGGCATAGTGGTCATACTTTCACACATGTGGCTTGAAGACTGTGTGAAGGAAGGAGGTCTCCTGCTGGCAGAGCTTTGGAGGCAGTTTGCCCCTGTGTTAGGATGTGAAGGATTCTGGGAAGGAAAGTCCTCCTCAACTCCCCAGAAGTGCCTCAGAAGTCATGCTATGGTAAACTGGGCATAGTGGTATACCTTGAATCCCAACAGGTAGGCTAGGCTATCTCTAAGTTTAAGGTCAATTTGTTCTACATAGCAAGTTCCAGATCAGCCAGGTCTACACAGGAAAAACTTATCTCCCAACAAAACAAAACAAAACAAAACAAAACAAAACAAAACAAAACAAAACAAAACAAAAAACACCAGGACAACAAAAGCTCAAAACAAAAAGGAGGAGAAAGAGATGGCATGCTAATGCACTCATGGAGCTGCGGTGGCTTTGTCTAGGTGGGCCTCTTACCCTTGAGGATGACATTTGACAAATGAAATCTACATGCTGTTTGGGCTTCTCCTGTTATTAAATTAATAAGATACTGGAGCAAAGAGGAGGTCCTGAAATGAAGGTAAGTGATAGAGAACAAGTAATAGAGACATTTTCTCTTGGTAGAGAAACGTATAGTAAAATAGGGATTAAGAGGGAGGTGAGTGGGCAGGGTGAGGATGTGTGCAGGAACCTAAGGTGGGGTGAGGTGGAGTGGGGTGGGGAGGGGTGGGAGAGGGGCATTTCAGGTGCCACCTGCAGAGGGCAAAAGGGAACCCATTGGGTTTTGAGACTGATTGTGGCTCATTTATCAAGAAAACCTGTGCTAAGGCTGCCATGTTATACACCTGAGAAGTTGAACTGGGTGTCAGACATAGTTTTACTTGTGTAATATCCCTGTTCCCCTATGGTGGCTGCCGAGTTCCACTTTTCTTCTAGGAGCTTGGCTCTCTTTCCCAGCCTCTGGCCTCTCCTTTGGTAGCTGGTAGCAAGGATGTGATATTGGTCGTGTGACTGTAACCAACAAAAGACAGCATCTGGCCTTCAGTTTGTACTGGGTTTTCTGTTTTTAATTTTTTGTTTGTTTTTGTTTTTGAGACAAGGTTTCTCTGTGTAGCCCTGGCTGTCCTGGAACTCATTCTGTAGACCAGGCTGGCCTTGAACTCAGAAATCCCCCTGCCTCTGCCTCCCAAGTGCTGGAATTAAAGGTGTGTGCCACCACTGCCTGACTGTATTGGGTGTTCTGTTACAGCTCAAAGGGTTTTGATCTTCTGTGATTTTTGTAGGTTGCTAGAAATGAGCAGAAGCCCTGGATAAAGTTGTTTTTTGTTTTTTGTTTTTTTTTTTTTTTGTTTTTTGTTTTTTTTTTTAAGAATTACCATTTAAATTATGCTTTCTTCCTGGTCGTTGTTTCTTCTTTCTCACTCTTTTCTACCTTTGCTGCCTCCAGTCGGGGTACTTGTGTTCAGGCTGGAACTTAAGTGTCTGAGAATTGAATTTCTCTGCTAGTTGAAGGTTTGAGGTAAAACCCTCTTACCTACATATTCAACGTCCCCTTGGCACGATGACAGTTGCTACCTGGCTGTAAAGGTCTTAAAGCACCAACTCCATCTGGATTGCTGAAGCATCCAGAAAGAAGCTGGGGTCCCAGTGTGTTCAATTACCCCAGCTGTTAGAGCGGGTCCTCGGGATGTGTGACAGTCCTCGGCACCACTCTAGCATAGCATGCCATTTCAGTGAGAGTGTGTTTCTTAATGACATGCCCATGGAGTCCTTGGACCATAATCATGGGCTCATTTCTCCTCTGGAATTTCCAATATCCAAGTGTTTTTCTCATATTAAATACCTGTATTTCAGGCTATTCCCATCCCGGGGTCTTGATCTCATTTCCCGGCATAAATCTCTCTTCCCTTCCTTTTTGGGGAGAGTTATCCACACATTATGGCTGTGCCTCAGTGTTCCAGGTAAGCTTTAGCAGTTAAGTTTGTGTGTTCTTGTAAGAGGAGAATGTAGAAATCCTGTTTTGATTAAAATGAGATGTAAAAAGATACCTTAAAAAAATCTGGTAAAAGTCCCAAGTGAATCTGAGAGGTACCTTAAGTGGCAGAGACCAGGATGGTCCCCAGTTTGTGAGGTAGTTAGGACATGGGAACATAGGCTTGGAGAACTGTTGTCTTGTGAAGATTTCCCATTGATTTTTTTTTTGTGTGTGTGTGTGAAGATTTATCTATCAGCATTATTATTGTCTCTGGGCCCAAGGAATAATTTTGCTACAAGCGATTGAGGATTAGCAACCAGACCAGTTTTCCCTTTAAGTCCAGGCTGCATTAGGAAGATCAGTACTGTTACATTGAATAATTCAGCTCTGTTTACTAAGTCTGCTTGTCTGTGTCTTTCTTGCCCTGAAGGTTGGTGAGGTTTTGTGTGGAGCACAGGTTATTGGTTGGAAGCATGCATGAGTCTCCCAGGCCAGAGGTGACTTGCTTTATCTACCCCCAAGTACGTCCAGTGGAATCACTAGGTGCTATGTTCTATGTCTGTCTCTTTGAATGCAGCCTGATTCTGGCTGCATAGAGCACTCCTATCATGCTGTATGTGATAGAGGTAGTATTATAGAAGAGAGGTAAAAATCACAGATGTAAAAGGCTGATCCCGCCCTGTTTCTGTGTTCACCTCTGCAGTGGTCACATTGGAACTGCATTGCCAGTGCAATAGTTCTTAGAGGTGGGAGGGATGTCCAATAGATGATTCCATAAGAGCAGAGACCAAGAAGTCCTTCCCTCTCTATCCTCTATAGTGTAAGCACACACCAAGGAGAGCTTGTACCTGAGGCAAAGATCAAGCTCTCACTAGATACAGGAGTTGGCCCCTTCAGTGACCCTGCATCCTAATCTGGGCTTTCCCACCTTTCGGAAGTGGAAGGAACAGATTTCTGTTACTCATGTTAAAAATCCTTACAGTGTATGAAAATGTCAAGAGAGCTTCTTGTCACTGAACGACCCTGAATAAGATAGTTATCTTTCCTCAGTCTTAATTTCTTCATATTATGGCAGTGCCTATTGCAAGGATGTTTTGGCAGAGGAAAATGCATCTGAAGTAGTGACCAGATGGAAGAGATTCTTGTTTGGTTCTCTTGTCATCACGGTCATCATCTGTCTTGTCATCAGGGTCATGAGGGAGAGATCATTAGCTCTCAACCTAGAACTTACCCCTCCCTCCATACATGCTGTAGGAGGGTCACAGACATTTTGATGATCAGAACTTGGGGGATGGGACACTGTGTGTACAGGGCAGGGCTGGACTGGTTGTTAAGCTCTCTGCAGTGCACAGAACCGGCTAAGTTTAAACGATTTAATCCCAAGTCAGAGCAGAAACCCTGGAATCCCTTCATCTTTATAGTGAGGGTAGCACTGAAAATATTCCTGGTTTCATTCTCTTTGTCCTCCCTCCCTCCATCTCTCTTTCTCTCTCTCCTTTACTCCTCCCGCCCCCGCCGGACTATTCTTTGCTCTCAGGTTTTTTTTCCCCTGTCTTTAGATGGAGTCTGTTGTAGCCTAAGCTGTCCATCCACTCCCAAATTCTCCTGGCTCCACCTCCCAAGCCTTGGCATCACTGGCCCGTGCCACCACATCTGTCTTCTTCTACCTCTTGATGTGATAGCTGTATTAAAACTGTTCTGTTTGTAACCTGGTACACTCTTTGAGCCTTCTGTCTTTCCTATTGTGCCTGTGCGAATCATCGTCCGCCACGTCATGCAGAAGAAGCTATTAGCAGGTTATTTCTTTAAATTTCTACCTCAGTAAGAAGACACGGGTTAGGTTTTCGAACTTGAATGTAATTAATTGGACTTGAATGTTTCTGCTGTTATCTCAGGGTTGACAAAGAGAGGGCTTTGAGACACCAACATTTCTGCTGGAGTTTTGTTAATTTGACATTATTAGCTTAAAGATTTTTTTGTTTTGTTTTGTTTTGTTTTGTTTTGTTTTGTTTTGTTTTGTTTTGTTTTGTTTTTCGAGACAGGGTTTCTCTGTGTAGCCCTGGCTGTCCTGGAACTTACTCTGTAGACCAGGCTGCCCTTGAACTCAGAAATCCGCCTGCCTCTGCCTCCCAAGTGCTGGGATTACAGGCATGCACCACCGCGCCTGACATCCTAAAGGTTTATATACTGTTTATGAATCTTAATTACAATTTTCATTGAAGCACTTAAACTACTTCTGTGTAAGAGGAAATGTGAGTTACTTCACCTTATACAGAAAGTGTTTATAACGTATTTCCCATTGACATACGTGCATAAGGAATGGATTCAGTCTGTGTCATAGGGAATGATATCTTCTGTCTGTGGATGTGTGTGGATGTGTGTGGATGTGTTTGTGCATGCATACATGGAGGCTAGCCATAAGTCTAGGGTGTTGTTCCCAAGGTCTTTTTTACCTTGTTTTCTTGAGACACTGGGAATGCCAGTTTTTGGGAGTTCACTGAGTAAGCTCAGCTGACTGAGCAGTGAGCCCCTGGATCTACCTGCTTCTGCCTCTCTAGCAATAGCAATATAAGTGTAACAGAGCTCCGGCCAGACCTTAGTAGGTCCTGAGACCTTAGTAGGTCCCGAGACCTTAGTACAGTTGACTCCATTGATGGAAGTACAGTTCAAGCTATAAAAGTCAGCACATAGACAGCATCACCTGCCAAAACTAAAACAAACACCTAAGCCATCAAAGCCCACAGTTCTGGGAAAGTCTAAAAATGTGCTTCCACTTTGGGCTAGCATTTTATAATGAAATATGGCAATCCAGAACATGTTTTTTGTGCTTAAAAACTCACCAAAGAAAGGCTCAGCTAGCCGGGCGGTGGTGGCACACGGCTGTAATCCCATCACTTGGGAGGCAGAGGCAGGCGAATTTCTGAGTTCGAGGCCAGCCTGGTCTACAGAGTGAGTTCCAGGACTACACAGAGAAACCCTGTCTCAAAAAAAAAAAAAAAAAAAAAAAACCAACAAAAACAAACAAAAAAACAAAAAACCACCACCACCACCACCAACAACAAAAAAACCCACAAAAAACAGAAAGGCTCAGCTACACTGTAATCTCAAATACCCAGTGTAGTCCTGACCTGCTAATAAAGACTTTCTATTGGCTTAAACTCATGTCTGAGCTGTCTCCTCTGGTGAACACCCCACAATAGTTACACACTACCATGCCCGGGATTTTTATGTAGGTCCCAGTCCTCACCCTTGCATGACAAACTCTTGGACAAGCAGTTTACCGCCTGAGCCCTCCCCCAGTCTTTTCATAAGCAACTTAAGGACATGTGTTTGAGGGACATATCATGCCATATCTAAATATCGCCACAATGTGTTTTTTATTTGTAATCAACAAGTGCATAAAAATTAGACGGTTTTGAGAGGAAAGGTTTTGAGATTGTTCTTTTGCACATTTACATTTGTAAATGTGCCCATTATAGTAGTAAAATTGCATCTGTAATTTTAGTCTAGACAGTGTCATTATTTCCTAATAGACTACTGCCAGTCTTTAACACTGTTTTAGTTTGTATCACTTTAGTAGATTGGCTATGTTTGTTTTGTATAAAAATGATCATCATATTTATTTGTTGCCATATTTTTAAAACTCATTTTGCAATCAGCAGGAAACAGACAGTGCATAAAAATTATAATTATTTTGATGTGTTTACTAGCTTTTTTCTTATTTTTTAACGGGGCCTGGCTGTCTTAGAACTCACTATATAGACCAGGCTGGCCTTGAACTCACAGAGATCCTCTTGACTGTGCCTCCCAAGCACTGGGATTAAAGGTGTTGCACCATCATACCCAGTTTTTTTATTTTTATTTTAAAGCAGGTGATTTTGAAGGTGTATATTGCTGGTACTCTATGTTATATGTTCATCTTGGCCTGAACAGTGCTTACCTGGATTGTACACATTGTAGAAAGTGGTGGCAGTGTAGACTTGGTGTTTGCTTTTTTCATTGTGGGTAGGTTAGATGTCAACAAAGGTTTAGTAACAAAGGTTATTAAAAGGATTATGTGGATTTTCTTTTTTGTTTTTGTTTCTGTTTTTGTTTTTCTGAGACAGGGTTTCTCTGTGTAGCCCTGGCTGTCCTGGAACTCACTCTGTAGACCAGGCTGGCCTCTAACTCAGAAATCCGCCTGCCTCTGCCTCTCAAGTGCTGGGATTACAGGCCTGCGCCACCACCGCCCGGCCTGTGGATTTTCTTGTGTTGGTTTAGAAAGCATGTTTCCATTTGCAGTGGAAGGAAAGTAGCAAATTGTTCTTAGTAAAACTAAGGCTTCTCAGTCATCTTCTCCTTCAGTTCTTCATTCACTGTGTCCTGTCCTGTCCTGTCCTGTCCTGTCCTGTCCTGTCCTGTCCTGTCCTCCCCTCCCCTCCCCTCCCCTCCCCTCCCCTCCCCTCCCCTCCCCTCCCCTCCCCTCCCCTCCTCTCCCCTCCCCTCCCCTCCCCTCCATTCCATATATTGTGCTTAACGAGTGTTAAGAGGATGGACAGAAGAGTCCTAGTCCTAGTCCTTGTATCAGTTCCATGTTGATATGAGCAGTTGTTAGAGCCACTGGTTTCTAACCTCAGAATGCAATGTGGGGTTGCAGGATATCTTGTTCTTAGGGGCCATTAAAGTGATTGTGAAGTTTTTTTGTTTTTTCCTGGGCATCTTTCACATGAATGTTACATCATCTCCATTTACTTTTATTCACCCCTAGATGATTAATGCAACTGTGTGATAAGAAATTAAAATGCTAGCAATGAAAGAAACAGTTGCTGACTGGTAACCATCACCTTTTCTTCCCATTTCCACACAAATTAATTTTATAATTCTCTCTAAGGTTAACATTTCTGTTCAGACCTTCTGTGAACAGAACCGGGTGGGCTGGGGGTGGGCTGGGGCTGTGGAGAACTTGATGTGTGTGCACAGGTACAGGTACGTGTTCGTGTGGGGAGGTTATTTGACCAGAAGACCTATGGATATGTGTGTGCACATGTATGTGTTCCTGCAGAGATTATAGGGCAACTGCATATGTTGTTCCTCAGACATCATCAATTTCTTTTGAAACTAGCCTGGAACTGTGCTAGTTCTAGTAGGCTGTGCTGTTTGGCCAGTTCCCCAGATATCTGCCTGCTTCCCGCTCTCCATCCCTGGGATTGCAAGCATGTGCCGCCTTGCTTGGCTTCTTTAAGGATTTTATTTTATTATATTATTATTATTTATTATTAATCTTTATTGTTTGTATAAGTCTCTCTCTCAAATAGCATACTTTTAGAAATACTTGAGCCGGGCGGTGGTGGTGCACACCTGTAATCTCAGCACTCTGGGAGGCAGAGGCAGGCGGATTTCTGAGTTCGAGGCCAGCCTGGTCTACAGAGTGAGTTCCAGGACAGCCAGGGCTACAACAGAGAAACGCTGTCTCGAAAAAACAACAACAAAACAACAACAACCAAAAAAAAAAAAAAAAAAAAAGACACGAAAGAAAGAAAGAAAGAAAAATACTTGGATAAGGGATTTCGTAGTCAGTTAAAACTACATTTAAATGAATTGTGGAGCACCTGTTTAGTTTAGCTTAATTTGGTTTAATTAAATCAAAGCTCAGTTTATAAGGAGGGTTGTCTTAGATCTGTGGATAGTTATTTTGAGTATAATTAGGATAAATCTGTGGTGTTAGAGAAAACCCAAGCACTCTTCCAAAGCCCTGGTCATGGGAACAGCAGCAACTCTCTGCCTCTTTTGATTTGAGTTTGCCCCTCAACATGATAGCTACTACCTGGTTTTTGCTGGCTTTTGTGTTCTAGGAGGGAAAGGAGCCTGGATGAATGGACAGCGGATTGTGATCAAGGTGCAGCACCCAAAAAAGTGTTTTAGGAATGAGGCATGAAGGGGTTGCTTTAGCACTGGCCCACGCACTAAAATCACCTTCCAATCTAATTTCCTGTCAAGTCTGTTTTCTTCTTCTTGTTTAGCTTTTGCTTGTTTGTTTCCATCTCTGCCCTGAAGTCTTAAGAGAGTCTTCATGTTTATGTAGCTGTGCATTCATAGAAACTGTACTTCTGTTTCCTCTTTATCAGAGCAGCAGTTGTAAAACATGGATCATATCAATTACAAAAAACGTTTCTAGCAACTGCAGTTGCTTGTAGACTCCAGAGCCACCTTGTCCCTATTAAAGCTGATCTGGGCACTTCCTTCTGGAACCCTGAGCTGTAGTGTTTGTCTTCCTCCTCTCTTGTGGAGAGTTTGAAGCCCTTGAGGCTGGGTAGGTTGTCTGACCCGTGCTAATTCAGCTTTGCTTATATGTCATAGACTAAAGATTGTGTATAATAGCCACAACTCATGAGTATAGTCAAAGTTTTCTAGACAAATAGAAAGTGCCATCAAACAAACAAACAAAAAACACAGATTTCAACCTAAGATCATACCCTTAAAACATGGAAGACTTAAAATATGTGTGGAGGTTGGGGTGGGAGAGTTGGTACTGTTAGAAGGGCCCTTGATGTGTGTGTGTCTCTTAGCGTCAACGTGGCACATAGCTTGTTCCCACTGGTAAAGTTTGATTGGAACACAAACATTCCCATGCCATGTATACAGTCTCAGGCTGCTGTCCAGCCCAGCATCCTCTCTGAAAAGTTACGGTAGAAGGGGTATGGTGTATAATGCTTCAGATAGAGTAGTCTTGGTTAGAACATTACAAATTGTGTACATACTGCTCAGAAGATGTCTGAGTTTAGAGGAATTTAAATAGGATGCTGAGATTGTAGCCCAATAGAGGTCTTAGGTTTGAGTCCCGATACTGTGTGGGGAGGAGAACTAGGACTAGGCTAGACTGCTTGCCTAGCATGCGCAAGGCCCTGATCAGACGAGAGAAAAATGCCTACTTTGTTGTAACTTTAATTGCAAGCACAGAGTGGTATATGAGATTGATTTATATCTTCCTTGTTCTCTTGTCTCTTCCTCTCCCATTTCTTGATACCCAGTCTTTGTTTTTTTCTTCTTTCCTTCTAAGATTCATCACACTGGTAGGAAATATAGACATTTTCATCGTGGACCATCTTCTACTTAACACCCCTCACATATTTTCCAGTGTTAATCACCTCCCCCCAAAACATGTTCTTTCATAGCTGTATTATCACTGTAGTACTGAGATGTGGGCCTCTTGAAGGTAGACATTTTATTTTGTTCTCAGCTTAGCTCAGTGCTTACCATGGTTTCCATAGAGATGGTGAATTGTTAAAACTTTTCAGAATTCATAGATAAGGGTTTGTTTATCCAACCCTGTTTACCTTGTCATTTAAATATTCCCACACATATTTGTTGTTAAGCATTTATTAACTTTCTAGTTATTTGGGTATCTATTCGGGGTTTTTTTTATACCAGTTTTCTTGAAGAAATTATACCCATAAGCTAGAATTCTACCTTGAGGTAGAAGTATCAGGCCAAAGGATACTTAAAGGAGAAAAGGAAGTTTTTTTTGTTTTGTTTTGTTTTGTTTTTTTCTTCTGACACGTGGAAGCCTAAAAGGAAATTGATTGAACACTAATAATCAGGCGCTTGGAATACAAGAGAAAGGAAGAATGGCGTCTCTCAGGGAACTCAAGCAGGTTGCAAGACAGTCAATAGTCAGAGTTGATGTTGTTTTCCCTTCCGTAAAACCTGTCCTTCTTCTCAGGTGAATCTTGTATCTACCATCCCTTGCTAAGCAGTGTTCTGTCTTTACATACACATTGTCAAAGATGGTCATCAGTTTTGACCAGTGTGCCTTGCAGAGGTATGGACCAGTGGTTTCTGTACCCATGTGTAGTATACCTGTGGTTTGACCAGCTTCAAAAGGAAATATTTGAAAACAACAAAACAAAACTATCTGTACTGAACATATGCTGCAGACTTTTCTTACCTGTCAGTGTTGCCAAAGACTCTGATACAACAATTACTTACTTAGTGTTTGTATTGAACTAAGTAGTGGTAACACAAGTAGTTTAAAGTATGTGGGAGTGCATGTAGGTGATGTGCAAACAGTGGGGGACATTTTATGTAGGGATTTGAGTATCTGCATTTTACTGTCTGCAGGTCCCTTGCTTCCTTGCTTCCTTCCTTCCTTCCTTCCTTCCTTCCTTCCTTCCTTCCTTCTTTCTTTCTTTCTTTCTTTCTTTCTTTCTTTCTTTCTTTTCTTCTTTTTTTTTTAGAGACAGGGTTTCTCTGTGCAGTCCTGGCTGTCCTGGAACTCACTCTGTAGACCAGGCTGGCCTCCAACTCAGAAATCCACCTGCCTCTGCCTCCCAAATGCTGGGATTACAGGCGTGCGCCACCACGCCTGTCCCCTGCCTGCTTTCTTTATGCTACTAAAGCCTTTGTTGGGCCAGCTTGACCTGCTTCAGCTTTGAGGGGAAGCCTGCTTGTTCCTCTCAGGAAGACTGGGCGACAGAGGCAAGGACAGGAAGGACTATGAAGAATGCTTGCTTTTATAAGTATTGCATGTGTAAAGCATGTTGATTTGAGCATGCTTTATTGCACCAGTCTCTTACTGTTATTGAACTGAAAGGCCCAAGGCTCCCTGAGGAGCTCAAGCTGACAGGCTGAAGTGGCTGGATGCTTTGGCTCTAAGCTACCCTTTCCCCACTTTATTAGCTTACGCGTAGCAGCTCTTTACAGATCCTGTAGCTGACTTCACAGGCTCAATAGACTGCTGCCTAATCAAGATCTGTCTGGCGCAGGAAGATAGGCTTGCTTATTTTTTCTTATTTAACTGTTCAATGTCAGTCAGTAACCCTTGTGTGATGTGACTGTCCACTTTGGCTTTTACCTAAGAAAAAGGACTGTGACTGGTCTTCAAGGGGTTGGCTTTAAGAAACACTAATTTAGGCTGAGTTGTGTTGAAGAGATATTTTGCAAGGAGGACTCAATGCATTTCTTCATTTTCCCCCTTTCTTCCCTGTGCAGACAGCAAGCTCAGCTGTCAAAGCACCCCCAGGTGGTGGTGCACCCCTTTGATCTGAGTACCCAGGAAGCAGAGTCAGGCAGCTCCCAAAGGCTAATGTGATCTAGAGAGACTTCCAAGACAGCCACATGTTTGTTTGATTGTTTTAAGCTAGGGAGGTGAAACTAAGTTTAACCAAAGCTTGCGTAGGCTCTTAGGAAAGTATGGAATTAGTTTTCTTCTCCAGTACTAGGAACAAAGTTTTTTTTCTTGGTCTTCTTTAGGCCTACAGGTTACGAAATAAAAGTCAGGCAATACACTGATTATATTAATAAGCACTGTGATAAAGCTTGCACTAACAGTTTTTTTTTTTAAAACATTTATTTGTTGATTGGGTGTGTAAATGTGGGTACATATGTACCATGGAGGGAGAGAGGGAGGGAGGGAGAGATCACCTGTGCCAGAGGATAGCTCTTGGGAGTCAGTGTGCTCATAGGATCCAGCTCAGATAATTGGCCTTGCACAGCAAACTCTTACCTGCTGAAGTATCTTACAGACCAGCTTTGACAGTGTTTCTTGTTTTGAGCTCTCTGGATAAGAACTGGAGATAAGAGACCTGGGGATTTTTATGTCTAAGCTGTTTCTTCCTTGTGGAAAGCAGAACAAAGGTAGAGGAAAACTTGGCCAAATTATTAAGGTTGTAGATTGCTCCAAGAAGCTTAACAAAGCAGAATTGTAATTTGTATGTATTTGGAGAAGTACCACATGATTTAAAGAGTGCTTTTGCAGTATTGGTTTTATTGTAGCAAAGGGTCTAGAGTGAAGTCCAGGCTGGCTGGTCTATCTGAGGCTTCCATAGACCGTGGATGTAGCTAACTCGTAAGACTTCTCACAAGTTCACAGTGCAAAAGCAATTCCTAAACACAGGATAAAATGAATCACTTACAGTCCATACAGAAGTATGTCCACGCAGCAAGACGTTATCAGTGGGAAGCGGCTGCACTGGTGGCACGAAAGTGACAGGTAGTTGGGTTAGACCAAGCTCTATTGCTGAGTTCGTGAACTCAGCTGAACTGCAGGAATATTATTTGTAAGACTGGAATAACACCTACCTCGTGGATGCTTTTGTGATCCCCAGAGCAGATGGCATTTAAAAAAAATCCCTGTAAAACCTTCAGAAGCTTGTCACATATATGTGACTGTGACTTGCTCGTGCTTTCTAAATAAGCTTTGGGAGAACTGCTCCTGATTGTGCCCAAGTAAAGTTCCTTGAAGCAGTTGAGTTACAGTATGTGTGAATTACCTGTTAGAGTTTCTGATTGACTTTGAGGGAATTTAGAAGGCTCTGAAAATGTGGAAGAAAATGAAAATGGCCACTTCTGTAGGCTCCCCAAGGATGAAAAGTAGGTGAGCCTTGCTTGATTCACTGGCTGTTTTGACTTTAACCTTGATGCCTCCACCCCTGACGCCTGCTGTGCTGGCTTCCCTCTTTCTGGGTTCCCTCAGCTTCTTGGCTTTTGCACGGGGGATTTTTGTCTGGGATGCTTTCCCCACCCACTTCAACAGCAAAGCCCTTATCTGTGTTATTACATGATTGGCAGTTGTTTTATTAGCTTCCAAACTTAGCTTATTGTTCCCAGAATACCACAGGCTTGCTCCTCACATCTCACTCTGCTTTTCTAATTGCCCACTTCTTTGTCTCCCTAATCCACTGGGCTGTGCATTCTCAGAGGACCGAGTGTATGTCCTCTTTGCTGTCATCTCTCCAGCACCTAATATAGTCCTCAGCTCCGTGAAATAGTTTTGAGTTCATAAATGAATGGTGTGTGAGAATTGGTTCCCCTGTCGTTCAAGCTCAATGTGTTTTTGGTTTTCTATTTAAAGTTTCTGAGCTGCCTAGAACTGGCTAAACATAACATCTTTGTTTTGACAGTCGACTGTTCACTAAAAAAAATGGCAGAGGAAGACTTTTCAAGTTGGATTTATTCTTCAGTGTATCTGGTTTCTTTTAGGGCGTGTTGCTGTGCAAAAGCTGTTTTGGTCCAGAGTTGAGAGTCTTAAAGGTGGCCACAGTGCCGGGACTAATAGCTTTATCTCCACCTGTTCCTTGTACCTGACTGCATCTGCCTGTGGTTGCCTCTGTGCACTTCTGTCCCTGGATGTCTTAGGGGAAGAAAAAGTGGTGATGTTAACCACAGGCATTCAGATGTCAGCTAACTTAAAATAGGAGTTGAAAGGAAAACCATCTAATTCCCACTAATGAATTGCTGTGTGCTTCTCAGTGTTAGTGAGGGCATTGATTGAAATATTTTTAAGTAGGAAAACTTTAAAGATGAGTTACTGAAAGAGGTGTGTCTGTCAATACTAGAGGATTCCTTGACTAAAGGAATTACATTTAATACAACTGAACTTATTTCTGAGAGACACTTGGCAGAGCAGTTCATTTCGGTGTGGGTACAGAGAGAGATTTTTGATCTGATTTACAAGGCATAATAGAAATAGAAAAAAATACTAATTCATTCATTCATTTTGTTCTCCTGCTAAGTCTTTATTGGGGGCTGGTTGCAGCAGGAACTTTTCCAGGGGCCGGAAATAGAACAGGAAACCAGTCCCCCAGTATTTATTATATGTTCCTTTTCTTGTAGTGATTGATGTTATCCTGATGAATTCCATCTTGAATAAATACCTTGCTGTGGTCTGTGTGTGACTAGAAGGCTCGGGAAGGAGCACATGGCCATGCTATCTGTAGTTTCTCTGTTCCTGACATTCAGTTTAAACATTTACATATTATTTGTGTTTAATCCTTGATTTATCAACCTGCTATCAACGTTGGTCATGTTCTTGGATTGGATGAAATGGACCAATAAATGCTGCTTCCTTCAAAAACAAAAAGGAAGGAGGGGATGAATATGAAATTGGATTGATAAAGAGATTACCCAGGTAGTTTAGCATCCTCTTTCTGTAGCTTTGAAGATAGTGCCCTCTGGTGGCACACTGTGTTTCTCGGATAAACTGCTCAAAATTATATAAATTCATGGCTCTGTTGGAGTTAAATCACATTTTAAGTGGTTTATTTAGAAATAATTGATATGTGGTGCAACGCTCGTTCATGTAACATTTGGTACAGTTTAGTGTTTTTAATGGAGTTATGGAGTTATGCAACCATCTTGCATCATGCAGCCTTCATATTCTTATTTTGGGAATATTTTAATCTCCTCTCAACATAGCCTCATACCCTTCCCTTCTCTGTCCCTTCCCCCAGTGTCTCGAGGCCGGAGACATTCAAGAAAGTGTACTTTCTGCTTCTATAGATTTTTGTAGATGTTTCACACAATGGGAACTATGTTTATGCCTAGTGGTTTCTCTCCCCACACCATGTGATCACATCAGGACTCAAGTCCTTTTTAGCTCAGAATACTCCAGTGTGTGACTCCATCTCTATCATACTCTACAGCTTACCAACTAGTAGACCTTTGAGGTTGTTTCTGCTTTCAAAGTTTGTTATAATTAATGTTACTTGGGAACATTCCCATGCCAGGTTCTGTGTGGGCATTCGTTTCCATTTCTACTGTACATTGGAGTAGAGTTACAAGGTCAACTGGTAACTGTAGCTTTTTGAAGAACTTCAAGACTGTTTTCCAAATAGAAACTCTCAGAAAGTAAGGCAGAGAGGAATTGAAGAAGGAAATGGATGTCAACACACACACACACACACACACACGCACACACACACACACACACACACACACAGAGAGAGAGAGAGAGAGAGAGAGAGAGAGAGAGAGAGAGAGAGAGAAGAGTTTTATAGTTTTCAGGTGATTTGCACTGGTAGGCTCTGATCTCTTAAACCACTTTTCAGTGGTTGCCAAGCAATAATAGTGTCTTCCCCTCAGTAGTATCTAGTAAGGACTTAATGAGGTAACAGTTATGCTTTCCTGTTACCAACTCTTATAATGTTGTTATGGATATTGAACCTGAGAACAAATGACCTTGGCAGAATAGAGCCCCAAGATCATATTCTAAGCTGCAGAGCCGACCACCTCTGAGCAGAGATCCCAGTGGGCTAAAATCCAGCTGTGGAGGAGGCTGTACTCCCTTCTGGTGTCTCATGTGGGAAACTCCATTTCCTTGACTTTCTTCCTGGGCTGCTTTCCTCTTTTCAAAATCATGGATATGCCATCTCTCTGTTAGCCCAGGCCTGTCTACATACTACTACTGTAAGGTCACCCCAATTAGCAGTCACTGTTCTGTCTGCTGTGCACCTTATTCACGAGCTCCTGGGATCTAGACATGGCCATCTTTGGGCAGTTGCCATACTTCTTAATTAAAAATTTTGCAGAGTATACTGGAACAATACTTTCTTCTTAATAGGCATGGATTCTAGACTATGTGATGAGCAGACATGGAAATACACCATGTCCGTTAAAGTTCAGGAGATCATACCCTAGACTCCCCTGCTTGCCAGCAGCTCTGTACAATACAAACTTAACATTTTTTTTGTATGCAACTCTCCAGTCGGGCAGCTTAGGCACCTCTACCCCCAATGCCTGTGACCCCAGGAAAGACCCAAACTACTTATGTTGTGTGGTTGCTAGGGGGCAGGGCGATGCATACTAAAGACAGAATTGAGGAAGACCTTTAGCAAGTCCTTGCATAGACATTATCACATGGTTTGAAGGTCTTTATCCTGTTGGAGCTTCTTAAGTACTTAAAGCTAAGTAAATTCCATTGTTTCTTTGGTCTTTGAGAAACAGCTATTGCCATATAATTTGGGCAATGATTCTTTTAATGGGTCTGCTTCTGGGACGCAAACTAAGGCAGCTGTGATGATAAAGCCCTCCCTCCAGTACCTCCACTCCAGGCCGGACATAGAGAACTGGCTAAGAGGAGTCTTGTCGGGGGTCAGGGTCTGATCTGTAGATGCCGTTCTGTTCTTCCATACATTTGAAAAATGAATTATGTGAGGTCTCAACCAAAAAGCATCCCTAGTCCCTGTTCTCTGCGAATCTGAAAGCAGCAGCAGCACACAGACCTCCTTCCTCTCTGCATGAGCCTGGTTCTTCTCTTATCACTACATCTCACACAGCAGTTTCCTCCAGGAGACTCAGGAGGTAAACAAAAAGTCACCTCTGTCAGGGAACAGAAACTTGGAAGATTCTCCTGGTTCCTCCACAACAGTGTAAAAAGGAGTAGTAAAAAGTAGGTAGGCAGGGGGCTGCTGCAGAGAGGAGACTCTGGGAAGGCTGAGCTGCCTGTGAGCTGTGCAGAGAGCTGGCTCTGGAGTTGTGTGGGAGCCCGCAGGTTGAGGTGGGCCTTCAGGGATGCAGCTGCTTTCAGTCCTTGTTGCTTATAAGTAACCCCCGCCCGCATTCATTAGTAACACCAGTAAAAACTCACTGGCCCTCCATATTGACTTGCTGCAGTCATTGCTTTGGTCTGTCCTGAGTTCCCTTTCTGGGGTAAACAGATGCATGTCTTGTGTTTCTCCAAATTCTTGTCACCCCATTGTTCATAACTTCCTTAATTTTTCCATGGTTTTGCAAACAAGTTCATGCATGATCTTCAAATATGCACTAGGCTGATTCAAATGCTTTGGATCACAGTAATGTATTTTTTAAAAAAATATTAGCACCCTTTTCCTTCAGAGAGGAACAGGAAGCTGCTGCTCAGCTGTAGACTGCTCACGACACTGATTCTGAACATAAGAGCTAAGGATCTTGTGAGTTGACCTGCACGGGAGCCTCCAGGTCTCTTCTTGGACTGGCTTTAGATGGGTTTTGGGTCCTTTGAATCTTTCGTTATGAGATTTCTGCCTCCAGTCTTCCTCTGGGCACTTGAATAATATTATAACTAAGTGCTGATTACAGTAAGCAAGAATGAGTCTGAGAGGGGAAACTTGGTTTTCTGCTGTATTCATTGGTACCTTTGGGTAAGCCCCTTGCCCTCCTTTCTAGCCTTTCCTGATGCACAATCTCAGCCATCAGTGGTACCTCATCTTCAGGTTGGTCCGGTGTGTTAAAGAAACATCGTCTTTTGCCTTTTCCTCTCATTATTTTCGTGGTAACACATCCTGGCATCACACAGAGTCTGGAAGAGTTTCAGCTAGTTAGGGAAAGGTCAGTGCTACTTATCACTGCTGTATATTAACACATGTGCCATCTTCAAAAGGTAGCTCTCCATGGGAACTATACAGGGTCAAGATGTTTCCATCTGTGGTGTGAATAATGTTCATCAGATTTGACTTTAAAAGGCTCTGTTCTCAGAAAGGATCTATTCACAATATGGACTGCGGACCCACAGTTGACATTTCCTGGGAAGGGGGAGAGGCCATTAAAGATGGCATACATCTGTCACTTAATAATGCCATTCCCGCTCTTGGGAATCAAATTCATTGTTACCTTTGTAAAGTTTGTCTTCAAAACAAAGCTGACCATCCACCCGTCTATCCATCCACCCACCCACCAAACAAAGAAAACAAGGTCTCCCCGTGTAGCCCAGGCTGGTCCACACTTTCATCTGTCTTCCTGAATCTGCCTGCTGAGTGCTCCAATTGCAGGCATGAGCCACCACACCCAATTTAAAGTTTGGTTTAAAATCATTCCACAGCTCTTTATGCCAAAAACACAGAGAAAACCATGGTAGGTTTTCTAGGTAGGTGTGTTATCTTTGGGGAAATGTTGGACTTTCTACATAGTCACTTCCGGCTTCTCTTCACTGGGGCTGATACTGAGAAGTTACTTGGAACCTTCCCAAGGAAGTCTGTTTGAGAACGTGGCAAATTCATTAATGGAAATCTGCAAGGAAACCGGGGCTGGAGATGTCAGTGCTGGCTGAGCCCGTGGTGCAGTGGAGAGGGTCACACTGGCAGCACTATGTGCTGGAGTAGGAGCTTGGTGAAGAACTGGGTGAGGCCACACTGGTATTCCTTTGCAGCACTGGAGCTCCAGAGCATGACCAAGCATGGTGCAGGTTCATAGACAGTGAAGGGGCTTTTATTCTGTTGACAGTTTGTGCTGGCTTATCACTTATTTACAGGTAAGTGGAAGCAGCTCTTGTGGGCATTATAGGATGGTTAGTATGTTTTCTCTTCTATGGATGGTAGGTCCTTCATTTTTTTGACAACTATTAATGCCATTGTCCTCTCTCCAGTATCCCCTGTCATTCTTGCTCCAAGATGAAAGCTTTGAGTTTGAAAACTGGCTCTTAGGAATCTGAGCAAGAGTATCCTTTTTAAAGTTACCCAGCCAAAGACATGTATTGACTAGCTTTCTGCCTTTTCCTTTGGCCTATGGAGTTTAGTGGCTCCCAGCTTCAGCTCTGGTTCCTGTTGGGTGTAGATAAAGGCATATTTCCCCTGGTCTCGATGTGTGCTGAAGATGTGGTCCATTCATTACATGATGGGTCATGGGTCTACAAGTGCTGTCTGTGTTTTCTACTTTTTTGCATCTGCCACGAGGGTCGAGTGGTAGAAATGATTGTTGCACATGGCTTTTGTAAGTCTTTAAAGAATACAGGATCTGAAATTGCCTAGGATGAAGTAAGTGTTCCCTGGGTATTTTATGAGTCAGTAAATGATGCCTGATGTATTATAATGTGTATATATGATACTGCATATCTACTTATCCAGTGCATGACTGGATTCCAAAAAGAATGGGATAGTGTTGGCTATGATGTATTGGCTGTTTTTTATGTGCCAGGCTTCTTGCTAGATCTTGATATATAAAAATTATATATATATATATATATATATATATATATATATATATATAAAATTCTTTATCAGTTATTTAACAGCTTTTGGGGGATATAATTGCCCTACAGTAATTTGCACAGGTTTCCTGTGTACAGTTTGATGAATTTTGCCTTTTTTTTTTTTTTAATAGCATCCACAATACTATCATGCACAAAACAGCACTGTTAGGGGAGCACCCTTTGTATTGTTGTATTGTTACAGATTTGCCTGTTGTTACTATAGAGCAGATTTTCTTTGAGGGTGAAATAAAAAAAGATGCAGTGTGGGACTGGAAAGATGACTCCGGGATAAAAGCTCTTGCTGCCCAGACTGTTGACCTTGACTTTGAACTTAGAGACCCTCTTGGTAGAAGGAGAAAACTGACTCAAAAACATTGTCCTCTGACTTCCACATATGTGTCATGGCACGTGCACATCATATATACAATACACACATGTGCACAAGAGAAATAAATGTTTAAAAAGTCACATAAATAAAAGCGGGCTTGCAAAGTGGCCTAGTAGGTAAGGGTGCTTGCTACCAACCCTGATGACCCAGGTTCCATCCCTGGAACCCTCATCATGATAGAAGGAGAGAACTAAGTCCTGCAAGTTGTCCTCCGGCCTCACACATATGCTATGACATGTGCACCCCACCCACAGGGAGTAAATAAATTAATAAAGTGTGATTTTTTTAAAAAAATGAACATGTGATAATTTTCTAGAAAAAAATGAATTACTTGTTTAACAGTACTTTCAAAAAAATATGATGGGGCTTGGGGTTTGCCTCAGTGGTAGAATTAGCCCTTGTCCACCATGCATGAAGCTCTGGTTCAGTCCCTAGCCCTCTAAAAGCAAGCCTGGCTGAGGTGATGAGAACTCCATGCACTCACTCATTCATCCTCCAGCCTGCCTCCTCACTGCCTTTTCTTGAGCATCTCCTACCTTTTGACTGTGATTGGCTCTTCAGTTCCTTCTGGAAATCTCAAACATTGAAGCATGGGGTTGATCTGGGAATCTGTAGCAGGACTCAGGAGCGCTGTTCACAGAAGACATGGCCAGGATGTGAATGGAGCTGCCTATGATGGGCGTAAACAAACACTCTGAACAGCAGACGTGTATGACAGAGGAGGACGAATGGCTCTTTGTTCCTGAATCCCACAAGTGTCTTTCATCTGCGCCAGGCTCCAGGCCATAGATTCATGTTTTACATTAGACCCATGGTTATTTTGAGGGGTACCACTTTTTGTTGATGTTATGTTATTTTTTTTTTTCATCCCAGCGCCTGAAAGCTGGCATTAATTATTGGAGTGGTGTGCCTGCCCAGAGATTTCCTGTAGCTGCCAAGAAAACCAAATACTGGAGGAGAGTCAGAAAATCACCCCAGATGTGCTCTATTATAATTTAGAAATCAGCCTTCACAAAACTGATGTCTTCTTTATAAGTTAATATGCTTCACAGGAAGAGCTAATAAAATGTGTGTTTAAATGAAAGTTACCTTTTTAAAAAATTGTGTTTCTTGCAACTCAAAGACGCAAAACCCCAAAAACAAACCTTCCATTCTCTCACCTCATTCCATTTTTAACATTAATATTTGTGTGGCTTTTTGGTGAAGTTACAGTAAAATTAGGTTGATGCAAGGTGCAACTTTTGAAGTTGTAAGAAAACCCAGCTGGCGCCTGCCAGTAGTTTTTTGTGCAGACAGCATTAAATAATGCTGCATTGATTTTTCTTCTGTGTTTCCTGTACCATCCTAGGAAAAGATAGGGGTGGTGAGAATTTTGTTGAAGAAGACTGGCAAAAATCTCAAGCCATAGATAATGGTGACAGCAACAACAGAGAGCACTTGCCTCCTGATTGATTTGACTGTTTTGGTTCACATTTTCTTCCTCTTATGGAAGCATCTCTATCTTGTTTGTTCAATAATCAAAGAGAAATTTTCCAAAGATCAGCTAATGCTAGATGCAGCTCACTTATATCCAAAATTAGCATTTTGGTGTTAATGAACATCCTCTGCCCACTCACATGGAGACAGCTTTTAAGAATGCAAGGCGCTTTGTATTACAGCATGTATCATTGCTCACCAGGAAATGTGGCATTTGTGTTAGTTGCTTTTGCCAAATGGAAGAGAGGAAGTAAAAGGGAAACACATTCAATCAGAAGGTTTCAGAAAGTTTTTATGGGGGGGGATGGGTCATAAAGGAGGTGAATGGAGGGTACTAGAACATGTGATATGAAAGTCAGAGGGTGAATATTATGAGGGAGAGGTATTAGGGGATGAGGGAGACAGGAACTGGGAAATGGGGAGGAAAAGGGGGCAAAGAATCAACCAAAACTAAGTGTGTATAAAAATGCCACAAAGAAACAGTTACTTTACATACTAATTTGAAACAGATTTTAAGCACTAAAATTTTTTTCTATGAAATTGAGATCACAGTATGTTTCTATTATTCATGGCTCTTTGAGATAAGAATAAGAGTAAACATTATCAGTAATATTTTTAGCTTCTATATGCCCCATGCTGTATATTGTTTCATTAATTTTCATTGTTATCCCTGCAGCATTGATAATACTTTCATCTTAATTATAAGCATGGAAACTGAAGCTAAGGGGTAACTGACTCATGTCCTAGTCAGTTGCAAAGATCGAATGACAAAAGACAGACCTGGGTCTTTCTGTTCTGAGGGGAAGATTGTAGTGTCTTGTTCGTGCCGGAGGCAAGTTTATGTATCTTGTCGCAGGTCCTTCCTCCCCTGTGTTAGACACAGAACACATGCTCAGTTCCTGTTAGTCTTTTGGTTGAAAATTTTTTAGCTGCTTCTTTTACTTTAAAAAACCACTGTGATCTTTTTGTTCCATGTACTTGCTCATTCTGCCTGGAAGGACATTGTGAGCGTACCATTTCTCTTGGTGGAGTGGAATGATTGGATGCCAGGGTTAGCAGTGGGCTGTACTCTGTACCCATAAACCTTGTGAACAACAGCTCTTCAGACTTTGACTTTGTAGACCACATGGCCCATGGGGTTATGAGCACTTTCAAGTCCAAAGACTAAAACTTATACTTAGAACAAGAATATTCAGGCTAAAGCTGGACATAGTGGTGCACAGCTTTAATCTCACTTCCCAGGAAATAGAAGCAGAGGTAGGGTGACTTCTGTGTGTTCGGGGCTAGCCTTGTATACATAGTGAGATCCCGTCCTGAGACAAACAGATAAACAAATATTCAAAATAAGACTTTTTCTGTAATAACATATTAAGCTAAGCACAAAAATTGTCTTTCAAAATTACTTGAGATATTGCATAACAGGATTTTCAGGGGTTGTACTTTTTGTTGTTGTTTTTGTTTTATATTATTTTGGTTTGGTATTAAAGACAGGATTTTTCTACATAACCTGGCTTTCCTGAAACTCACTTTGTAGACCAAGGTAGTCTCAGACTCATAGAAATCTGCCTGCTTCTGCCTCATGAGGATTAGAGTTGTGCACCACCGTGCCAGGCAGTTGTTCTGGTTTTTATTGTCAACTTGGTACAACCTGGAGTTACTTGAAGAAGAGGAACCTCTCTCTATTGAAGAATTGGGTTTTGGTTTACTGAGAAGAAATTTCTTAATTGATGATTGAGTGGGAGGGCCCAGCCTACTGTGGGTGGCATCATCCTGTGTAGGCAGGCAGGCATGGGCTATGTAAGAAAGATTGGTGCTCTTGACCCAGACACCAGTTCTACCTCAGCTTCTGCTTGAGTGCCTGTCCTGACTTCCCCTCATTAATGGGCTGTGATCTAGAAATGTAAGCTAAATAAACCTTTTTTTCTCTTCAAGCTTCTTTGGGCTATGCATGATGTTTATCATAGCAAAAGAAAAGGAAATGAGGGCAGGGTGGGAGTCAATTACAGCATCTTAAAGCAGCAATGCTGCTCTGTGGTGAACGTCTGGTGGCCTGTGTGAGTGGTGTTAAAGGTAGCAGATGCCCACTCGTACCACCTAGCAGTGCTGGTAAAAATGGAGCTGCTATTTAGTCAGATTTGTCTTTTAGATGTAGAATTTCTTAATGCTGAAATGTTTTATCCCGTATTGGAACAAAACTGGATTACCACTTTATTAATTTTATTAGCTAGAGACTCAGGCTATGAAAACGAATGCCCATGCTCCCCTTAATTATTGGGTTGGTTAGCATTACAGGAATCTGTAGTGAGTAATTTCTACCCCAGAGCTATTTATCTTCTGGAATTTTCTATCATCCTGTGGATTCTTTTTCATATTTGCTCTTTGGAAAAAATTATTCTAATTTGTAGCTCATTTAGCAAGCTACAAATAATTCATATTAAAAAGGAAGTACAATGAGATATAACAATTCTAATCTTTGAATCTAATTATAAAGAAGTCGTTAAAATTAATGACTTAAGTATAATTAAGGCATAAGTATCCAAGACAAGGCAGTCATAGACCTGTGAAAAGCAAATTACAACGCTGTTGTATTTTTCTTCTGCATTCATTTTGTTCTCAGGAAGAGAGTCTTGTAAAGCAATTTCAAAGTCGATTGTAAGAAATCCCAATGGAATCTGTAGCCAGGAGAGCTGTGCAAGCCAATGGCTCTCTTTAAACTGTCACTGTGTGAAGACAGATCTGGTGCTAGGACATGCTGAGTTGATTTGTCAGTGACTCCACTCCTGTTGGTCATTTGTCCTTTGGAGATGTCTGCATTTGCTTTGACATGCTGCTCCTTGTCGTAGTGATTCATGGTCTGTGAGAATGTGAGTTCTTTTCCTTTAAAAAGAAAAGGACAAGTTCTGTGTTTTATGGGGGGTAAACAGTCCTTGCTAACATTTAAGGTGAACTACTCTGTAGCCAGTACTTTTTTAATATTTTATATGTGTAGTGCATACTAATTCATTTATTCTTAAAGTAGAACTGCCTGTCAAGTAGAATTAACTGATGAGGAATCCAACTCCTAAAAACAAAACAAAACAAAACAAAACAAAACAAAACAAAACAAAACACCAAAGCAGATTGTTTTTGGAAACTTAGAGGTTGGTTCTGGAGTCAAGACCTTCACTCAGCTCTGACAGACCTCAGGCCTCCTCAGCTCTTCATGACCTTCAGTCTCTCTTGCTGGTCTTCTGAGAGTTCCCACAATCCTGTTGATTCCCTTAACCTCACATTCTGTGACGTGCTTTTTGTTGCAGCCATATCTCTAGACCAACTTGGGGGGTTTGACCTCTTTGGGGGTTGCGTCCTGCAGATCAGATATTTATATTATGATTCATAACCACAGCAAATTACAGTTATGAAGTTGCAAGGTGTATTAGTCAGGGTTCTCTAGAGTCACAGAATTTATGGGTAGTCTCTATATAGTAAGGGAATTTGTTGATGACTTAGTCTATAGTTCAACTCCCAACATTGGTCAGAAGCAGCTGTGAATGGAAGTCCATTATCTATCAGTTGCTAAGTCCCACAAGGCAAGTAGGCGAAGAAGAGAGAATCTTCCTTCTTCCAATGTCCTTATGTAAGTCTCAAGCAGAAGGTATGGCCCAGTATGTGCTACCACTCCTGGATCTGGGACTTACTTTGTCCCAGATGACCTTGAACTCAGAGATCTCCCTGTCTTAATCTTGGATTCATAGCCACTATGCCTCAAGATCTCCTGGATCTTGGGATCTAGGTCAGAAATTTGTATCTTCCAGCCTCCAGATTAGGATCACAGGTGAGCCTTCAAATTCTGGACTATAGTTCATTCTAGATATAGTCAAGTTGACAACCAGGAATAGCCACTACACAAAGTAAATAATTTTATGGAAGGGGGTCACCACAACTTGAGGAACTGTATTAAAGGGTTGCAGCATTAGGAAGGTTGAGAACCACTCCTGGACTGTTTAGTCTTAAGGAAGTGGGTCATTACTTCATCGGGTCCTGGAAAAGTGTCTTGTGCCCAACGGGGTCCCACAGTGTAACTTCCTGCTTGTCTGTAGTCTATAACCTTCCTGCCTGGGAGGTTTTGTCCTTTCTCCTTTTCCTTTACCCTGCTTGCTTCCTACATGCTAGCTTGGGTCTTGGGAAGCAGTTGTCATGGCAGCTGCTGGCTTTCTTCTTACATCCTATGTTCCAGGGTATAGATACCTCTTCTCTGTCTAGCATCATTGCCAGTGTCTGCAGTGAACTTAGGTCCTCCCTTGGGATCTTTGCTTACATCTGCATTGAGTGGCTACTCAGGTCCCATGCCAGACAGTTGTAACCAGAATTCGGTTAGAAGAAACAGAAACTATTTGTCCTATTGCCTCACAGTGCTAGTAATGTGTGGATGAACCCACACATTCGGAACCATGAAGTCACTGTTTTGACCAGAGAACATTGACCTTTATGGTAACAGAGGTGGGCTCAGTACGTCGCTTAGGAATTCACATTTTAAAAAATATATTAACAACATTATATTAAGATCTTACATAGTATAGAGTTCATATAACAGACCTTAATTGCAAACTTATTATAGGCCCTCATGCTTTCAATAAAGAAGTCTGAAATCGGTCACTGAGGAATGAATACACTAAGTTTATTTAACATCAAACTTATTGGTGCAGAGGCAGGGACAGATTCTCTGTAGCCCAAATTGGTCTCCAACTTTATAGCCAATGATGTCTGTGAATTCCTGATGTTCGAGCCTCTGCCTACTTCCCCAGTGGAGAAGATGGGATGGGGGTTGCCTTTACCAGAGACTTGCAGTGGCAGCTAAAAGGGCAGCAATCAGTGAGTGTTATTACTCTGCAGTGTCTAACAGGGTTTGGCTGATTTTAGTGTCATGGTTGTGAAACCCAATTTTAATGCAGAAGGCAGTCTTTGGGTTGGACTGGGCAGAGTCCTTGAAGAACATTTAATGGCCACAGTAGTCCTATCCTTTGTCCATGTAGGGCTTCAGGACCCCAGTGGGATAGAAAACATTTCCTATGGGTGTATTTTCTTCTACTTCACTTTCCCTGTATCCTTAATAGGGTTATGACAATGGGCATGCCAGGGACCCACTTGATGGCAATAAATTAGCAAGTTGTGCAGTTCGTGGTGTTGCGTTCCTGTTATTCTTAAGAACAGGGTGTTGCCGTTACCCAAGTTGGCTCCAAGTCCCTAGAGTCAAGCAGCTTTCCTCCTTCAGCCTTCAAAGTGGCTGAGGTTATAGGCACTTGTCACTGAGCCCTCCCCTCAGGGTACATTTTACAGAATGTACAAAATGTGTATATAAGGACTTCTGAAGCTTATGGCAGGAGGAGTCATCTCCTCAGTAGTGTCCATGCTCCTGTGGGTGGGGTGTGCTACAACATGGATAAGTTCAAGCCTTGCCAGCCTATCCTTGGAAACCAGAACGATGAGTGCCCTGTGACCTCCTCCTTCTGGTGAGCGAAGATCTTAGACTATTGCTTATCTGGTTCTGCATTGGATGTTTTTATACAAAGCATGCATGATCCTCATTTTTGGGTGTGGTCTGATATTTTATAAAAGCATTGAAACAATAATCACACCTTTAAAATGGAACAGATGTTTTTCCTTTCTTTGTCCAGAAAGACTTTTCTTACCAATGTGTGGGGCTGTTTCTTCCATCAGTGACACACAGGAATTATGCTTTAAATTTTTTTTGTCACACTTATTTATATCTCTGCATGCTGTGTGTGTCTGGGTGGTGAGAAGACGTGTTATGGCCTTGTGGGAAGTTAGGCTTCTGAAGGGGCCTGGCATCAGGCCATGGCTCATCATTGCCTGTTGTATACCAGTCCCCTCTTGTGCGCTTTAGAGTCAGCTGGTACTTGCAGGTCAGTGTATTTCCAACCCTACCTATGCTGTTGTACTTTGACTAGCACGTGCCTGGCTTATGTGAGTCCATTTTTTATTTAAAAAAAAAAAGGTTAAAGGAAAACTAGGGTACATTGTGGCACATATCTGAATCCCCCCAGCACTTGGAAAATGGAGGCAGGAGGATCAGAAGTTCACAGTCGTCCTTAGCTACATGTGGCTCTGAGTCCAGTCTCAGCTATATGAGACCCTATTACAAACCAAACCTGATCAAAAGACAAGCAGCTAAGCCCCTGTATTCATGAGTATATTGTGATTATATGCATAAGTAACCATTTGTCCCTGTCTGCTCATATTTCCTCTGCCATCATGGAAAAAAAAGAGGCACAGCTTTGAAGAACATTTTCCTGCTTCCTTTCTTTAATGATAAAGCAAATACTGAGCACAAGTTTTGAGAAAGTGTTTTTTCCCCCCTTTATGGCCCTGCATCTTGTTAAAGCCTGTTGCCTTTAATCCTGAAATTCATCTATTAAAGTTTTTGAGAGGCTTTAGGTTCCAAGGAGTTCTTAGCACTAAGTTTAGATAAGAAGAGGTTTGTCAGAATCCCAGTGGGCTTACAGCGAGGTGACACAGGAAAATGGGCTTTGTCCGTGGAGTTTAAAGGGAAATATTATTTGGCGTGTAAAGCACTTTTTATCCTTTTTAAAAAATACTTCTCGTATTTTCCAAAAGATAATGATTTCTTTAAAGTACTGCCACTGTAGTATTTTCTAAAGCAAGGATATGAAAAATTAAACTCAAGGCAGGTTCGACCCAGGGCTCCTGTGTGTGCTGCCTTTATGGGAAAACATGGGCCTCCAGTTCTGTATTTCATCTTGGCCATTTATTTCATCGATGTGAATAAAGTCATTCTACCCCACAGCTGGCTGTTATTATGTGAGCCCTGCAGGAGTGATTAGTTTTCAGACAGCATTCTAACTTTCTGCTGTTTGATTTCAGTGTCTTCCCTCCCTCTTTCTCTCCCTCCCTTCCCTCCGTCCCTCTATAATAGAGTGAGGTGGTGGGGGGTTATTACTGACCTGATTGATGAACGTGACCTGTAATTATTAGTTCTTGAATTTGCTGTGTTGGGACCACATCTTGAAACGATTTTTTTTCAGCAATTTGTTTAAAAAACTGTTAGGCAACTTGCCTGTTGCTGTAGGTCAGAGATCCGATTGGCTTTTATTAGTGGTTCACAGGTTGGCAAATACTTCATCTCAGAATTTATAAAAGGCAGTGTGGGCATGGCTGAGTAGTCAGTGCTTCTCAGGCAGCATGAAGAGCAGTGAGGAAATGAAGAAATGTGGAGAATGGGCAGGGTAACATCAGGCTAATTATGGTCTCTGCTTGTGAAGGACAAAGCATTGAGCGTGCCTGGCCTAGGACTTAGCTATCATCTTTCTTGTTTGATTGCTCATGAGATGAGCAGCTTAAATTTTAACTTGTCAATAGCAGACTTTGAAACGAGTCACTTAAAATTTTGTGTAGTCTCTGACTTTGGGGGCCTCATGCAGAAGCTCAGTCTAAAACAATGGTTGGGAGGTTTTGTTTGTTTGCTTTTTGTTTTTTTGTTTTTTATTCATTGTTGAATTTCAGTTTACCAGAGTTTCTTTCTGTTGTATTTTGCCGTTGGATTGGTAGTGATCTAACCCAGGTCTTCCTGTATGTCAGACAAGTAGTCTTCCACTGAACTACAGCCTCAGAAGAGCATCACTGTAGAAGAGTGTTTTTCCTTGGTGGGAAGAATGGATGGATGGCTTTCAGCTCGCCATCCATATTCTACACAAATATTCTCCAACTTACAATCATAGGAATCTTGAAAATACTCTTAACAAAGTGTTTATTTAAGAAACTTTAATGCTGAGGAGATTTGTCTCAGCAAATAAAAATGCTTGCAGCCAGCTGGTACAACCACTCTGGAAATCAGTATGGCGGTTCCTCAGAAAACTGGATGTGATACTCCCAGAGGACCCAGCCATACCACTCCTGGGAATATACCCAGAAGATTCCCCAGCATGCAATAAGGATACATGCTCCACTATGTTCATAGCAGCCTTATTTATAATAGCCAGAAGCTGGAAAGAACCCAGATGTCCCTCAACAGAGGAATGGATACAAAAAATGTGGTATATATACACAATGGAGTACTATTCAGCCATTAGAAACAATGAATTCATGAAATTCTTAGAGAAATGAATGGAGCTGGAGAACATCATACTAAGTGAGGTGACCCAGTCTCAAAAGAATGCCCATGGTATACAGTCAGTGATAAGTGGATATTAGCCTAGAAGCTTGGAACACCAAAGACATAAATCACATATCAAGTGATGTCTCACAAGAAGAAAGGAGTGGACACTCGTGCTAGAATGGACCAAAACATCATTGTGGGGGAGTACAAGAACAGTGAGGTGGGAGGGGGTGGATGAGGGAGCAGGGGGAGGGAAAAGGACATGTGGGACCTTTAGGGGTGGGGAACCAGAAAAAGGGAAATGAATTGTAAATATAGAATATATCCAATTAAAAAAAAAAAAAGACCAAAAAAAAAAAAAAAGTGCTTGCAGCCAAGCCTGGTGACCTGAGTTCAGTCCCTGGAACTGACATGGTAGAGATCAAATTGTTCTCTGACCTCTCACAATTAAAAGGGGGGGGGCACAAAAATTATGGGTAATTCAGAAATTACCATGTATTTTTAGGGTCTGCAAAAAAATATAGGATTTGGGATCACACTTTTGTTTTGGGGACAAGCAGGAAAGTTGCTTGTATAAGTAGGTGATGACCAGAAATATGGAGAGGAAGGTATGGTATGATCATCGAGGTCATGCAGCCAAGCAGACATGGGCCCACAATGATTGTGTTCCCTATGGTTCTACATAACACCTACAGAATCCAAGCACCCATGGAAGAACAAAGAGGCCGAATAGAAACTCAGGGAGGATGCTATTCCCTGCTTCAGGCAAGGCACCTCCTTGCCACTAGAATTTTCTTTATTTGAACCTACTGAATTTTCTCTTATGGTATTATGGTGGTAACTGCAATACAGATTTTTCTTTTATATTTGCGCTCTCTCTCTCTCTCTCTCTCTCTCTCTCTCTCTCTCTCTCTCTCTGTCAGTGTGTGTGTGTGTGTGTGTGTGTGTGTGTGTGTGTGTTCTGGAACTCAATAAATAGACCAGACTGACCTTGAACTCACAGAAATCTTTCTGCCTATACTAGGATTAATGGTGTGTACTACCATGCCTGGCTTTCTTTGATTTTTAGCATCTCATTCCACATCTTTCCCATTTTATTAAAAAGAAAATATCCAGTTGATTATTTTCTCCTGTTTAGAAACTCTTGCTGTGACCAGCAATTGCCATCTGTGGTATAAATGTAGGCCCTTGAATGGATGTGTCCCCAAGCAGTTGTTGAGTTAGGTGACATTCTAAAGTGCCTCACCTGTCAGAGCTTCCTTTGGACTTTCAGGTAGATCGAAGTTCAAGTTAGGACAGAAAGTGAAGAAGCGAATTCCATTAATGGGCGTTCCCATTCTTAGCCTTTTAAAAGCCACTGAAGCTGGCTAGAAGCCCTGGGATGGATTCCTAGCTCTTACATGTAGTGGCTGGATGATGTGAGGGAGAATTCTCCCGTGCCTCTCTTTCCTACGGCTTCTGCAGGGACATCAGAAGTATATGGCATGTACGGAGTAGCACCTGCACGCTGCTGTTGTAGAGGAAGCAAAAGTTTAGCTCTGCACTTTCAGCACGCTGGAGTGTAGCGCGGAGTGGGAGATTAGACATACCGATTTAGTATAAACGTTGCATAGGCACGGGAAGTGTCCCAATGAGATGGAGAGCCAAAAACGTCGCGGAATTTAGATGGTTTCAGGTTCTAGTTTCATATTCTGCTCAATAAAGAGGAGCAATTGTAAATAAAGAAAACTAAACTTTGCAGAAGTAGAAGAAAAATGTCTGCTTTTAACATGGGCTGTTTGTACAGAATTCTCTCAACCAGTACTTCCTGTCCTTGACAATAAGAACATCATTTTCCTTTTGGTACAGGAAGGACATTTCATGGGGGGGGAAAAGAGTAGGTCAGAGTGTCCTTTTCTTTGCTATTTTTGCAGTGCTTTAAGCTCAAAATAACCCTTATGCCAGAGTGGCATACGTAGGATTGGGTATTCTGTCCCTCTCCGTTTTCATCTCGCTTAGCTTGGTGTTCGCTTTTAGAGTATACATCATCAATTGATCTTCCTTCTTTAGGAAACTCAAGTTGTTTCTATTCTTGGATTTCAAATTATATGACAGTGAGTACTTATATTCATATAATTATGCCTGCATTTGGTCCCTGAATTCCGGAAGTTGTGGTAGCACAGACGTTAAGTCCCAGGGAGGATGCTGTTCTCTTCCATTTCCTGAGAGCATGCTAGTGTCTCAGCTCACCTCCCCAGCTGTGTAATCTGAGAGACAGTCCTTAGCCTCCTAAGGCCTCAGTTGCCTTGTCTATGAAGTAGTAGGAGCAGCAGTCCCCGCTGGCGTGGTTGCCTATAAGAACTAAATAAGATCATAGATAAAGCACTTGGAGGAACTAGTACACATACTAGATAGTAACCAAAGAAACAAGCCGGGAAAAGCTCACTTACACAACTCAAAAACCAATTCCAAGCAAAGTAATAATTTTTGCTAATAACATCCTTAGTTCCTTGCTTAGAGTCTTGCTCGTGATTTTCTTGCGAATGGCTAAATGAACAATGTCTAGTTCACACTTTTCATGGGATCATTGTAAAGCAAAATAATGGTGGCTTCCCTCTGAGTGCTGTGAAGTTTTTCTTCCTGTTTTTTTTTCCTACATTCTCACAGTCTCTGTTTGATGTGCCATCCATCTGCTCACAGTAATGAGATGCCTAAGAGAGGCCAGTTTGAGGGAGAGTGAATTGGTGTCTTATATTGGTGTCTCTTGCAGTCATCAGTGGTCCTCAGCCACAGATCAGACTTTCTCTTCATATTGGAAGGGACAAATAGTGTCTGAAGGAACTTTTCCTGGACTCCTTTCTGAGAATACCTTTGTGAGTCTTGTTGAAGAGGCAAAAAGAACTGTTTGGCCTGTGGCTGATTATGATCTGCCTTCTTGATCGACCCTGAGTGTTGAAGGTCTTCTGCCTGTGGCAATGGTAGAGTTGCAGTACAGAGAAAAGGGGGGCACTTTCCATCACTGCCCTATTGAATACCCAGGGAGTTCCTTGACTCACATCCCAGCCTACCTCTTCCCAATGGCACTTGCAAGGGTCCCAAAGGGTTAAGTGCTCCTTCTGTTATTCCCCATCTAGACCCATTTATAATCAAGACAGAAAATACCACTCTTTGTCCCAAGAAGCCCATTTTTCATTTCTTTCAGGCTATCCCCACACCCGACTTGTTTCCACAAGCACTCAGGAACTCAGCAATCCTGGAGGGCAGAGTGGAGATGAAGCGGGGAGCACATTCGCTCCCAGGTGGTCCTGGGAGGCAGAAGCAATCCGTTTTACCTGCAGCCATCGCGGGCATCTGTTTTCCGTGGTTTCAGAGACATTGTGCATTCCAGACTCATTCTCTGCTGCCTAATGAGGAGCAGGCTCCTGCAGAAACAAGGCTTCTGCCACATTGCACATTCAAATGGTGTCTCCTTGGAAATAAAATGGCTTGCTCCTCTTAACCTCCCTGCCTTTGCTACTAGGAATGCGACAGCCATAAAAGCATTTTGAGAGGTTGGAAATGAAACCTCCTGTAATTACTACAGGAAATAGCTTAGCAGTGCTGGAATTTGGCATTTTCCTATAGAGTCTGCAAAGTCCCTAGATCAACAAGGTCTATTGGAAACAGAGGTGCCTCTTCCTGGCAGCAGCTAGCATCGCTCTTCATTTAACTCTACTTCTCTTCTCTTGGTGCACAGGAAGTGTTCATTTTAATCTCACTCCTGTAACTTGGCTTGCAGTCAGATGCTGAGGTTACGTGACTGAGGTTGTGATGTTTAAAACGTTCTAGGGACAGTGGAAATTGAATGGGCCTCCAGAGAATCAGAGTGTTGAGGATTTCAAGGTGCACAGGACTTGGAGCTGCACCTGTGCCGTGGAAGGGCAGTGTTGCTTCTCTCCAAATCTGTCTGTGTTAGCAACTGTGCTCCCAGCTGGTTTCAGCTTCTCTGTCTGTATCAGCCGAATACGTTTAAAATGGTAAATGAGCTCCTTGGAATCAGACTGTAACCCCCTGTACAAGGAGGTTCTGTGCAACATAGCATCCAGTCCTTTCTCTAGGTCTGAGACTGGGCTCCTGTGTTGTATCTTTTAGCTTACAATGCCTATTTTAAGCCAGTCCCTTTTACTTCTTCATTCTAAGGCAGTGTCCTGTGGTACCAGAGGCATTGGCTCTAAGACTTCCTTCTTGTGTGACCTTGGCTTAGTTCCTTTACTTTGTTACTCCTCAGTTTCTTCATTTTATGGAGTAGATAACGATCATAATTCTTCAAAGGACAGTGCATGACAAAGAATAAATAGTTTCTTATCTGTGGGCATACATTGTGAACCTTCTAGAGGCCAGACAAAGCAGGGTATTTTGGAAGAGGAACGGAGCAGCTCTAGTATCTACGAGGGCTGGTATTTTGTACATGCACAGAATGCCATGCCTTCGTTTAGAGCTTAACTCAGAGCTGGGCCCATGGTTGTTCCTGGAGTCACAGCTACTTTGGTGGCTGATGCAGGACAATGATCATGAGTTCCAGACCAGCCTGGGCATCAGAGTAAATTCAGGGCCAGTCTGTGTTACCTAGTGAGATCCCATTTCCTCCTCCCCAAAACCTAGTGAAGAGTTAGACATGTGGTATATCATTGAACTGTCAGCAGAATTCTGTAAGAGTGGTTCTGTTGCCAGGCCAGTTTTTCAAAGAGAAATCAAGGCTGGAAAGTTTTTCTCCTCTCTTGCTTATATAACTAGTACATAATAAAGGTGGCATCCAAATGCAGCTATTTCTAGGTTCCTGCGCTCAAATTTTTGTGCCTCTTCAGTGGTCATTTAAGTTAAAAAAAAGTATTGTTAGTTTTTATGGGAAAAGAAAATATCTCTGTACACTTACTAATTCCATCTTTGTCCAATGACTTTGAAATCTAGGTTCTTCTGTTAATCTTTTAATAAAAGAAAAGGAAAAAAAAAGAGGCAGATGCTGAAGACTGTTCATTTAGCCTCGTGAGGCATGTGAATGGGACTCTGCCCCTTCCTTTTTCCCTCTGTGGTACTCACGTGGTGTTTTGCAGTCGGTGGGTTTTGTGCTGGCCTTTATTTCTCCATACTTTGGTTGCTTGTTCAGTATAGTTTTTTCATAATTATATGCATGTGTGGCATCCTGTGAGCTTGTTTTGGATAGACAATAAAGAAATGTATATCAGTTAAGTGATTTCAGGAAGCATTTAGTGTTGAGATAGGGGTGTGGTACAGGCTGATAATCCCAGTACTAGGAAGGTGGGCGAGGAACTGCAGGTCATCCTCTATTACATAGTAAATTGGGGGTCAGTTTCAGCTCCATGAAACCAACAATATTACAAACAAGAGAACAACAAAAATCTAAAACCAAACACTATCTTGAAAGAGAGAATCATGGGATATGTGGAAGAATGGGACTGAGGCACATGATGCAGTGGCTTACTGAGCAGTGTGACATTTCTCAAGAACTTCCTGGGCTATACTAAGGCACACACGTGTGAGAAGCTTTCAAGGAACACATGAGGCACGAGTAAGAAGGTCTCGAGCAGTTGATAGGTTTACATTACAAATTACAAATTCTTATGATGTACACACACATGCCAAGTATCAGTAGATGTGTGCCTGTTTTTCAGAATTCTTGGAGGTATATTGGAACCACCTGGCTATTAATGAATAAAGACAATAAAATACCATTGTCTTCTCTGAATGACTCAACTTTAGAGTTCCATAGAGATTTTAAGCTACATATTTTATAGCAGGTTTAGAAACATCCCTGACTTCTACCCAGTAGATACCAATAGCTTTTCTGTAGTCATGACAACCAAAACTGGGTCCAGATGTTGCCAAGTGTTCCTTGGGGGTATGATATCACCTCTGGCTGATAACCACTATTTGGGGAATACATATTGGCATCTACTTCAGTTAATAAACTCCAGGCTGGGTAAATGTGATAGTGGCCTCATGTGAACAGTTTTCAAATGTGGTCCAAAGAGAACAGTTTTTTCTTTTTTTATGTATTTCAAGAGTGTCATTCTTGAAATGAGCTCCAAATGATTAAAATGTAGCAAATGTGAAAGTTCATGGGCCACATGGCAAGATTCTGTTTCAGAAAAAACAAAACAAAAGGGTGAACAAACAGAACCTAATTTAGACAAGAAATCAGTGGAACAGAGGCGAGGTCAAGTATTTGTATCATTTAGAGTATAAGAAAATTAATAATGGAAACATCTTGGAAGGGAATGAATCATATACTATTTTCTCCTGTGTATGTTTTTTTTTTTTGTTTCGTTTTTATCATGTTGCACACAGCATGCCAAATGCAGTGTGCATTTGTACAAGTGTGCGTATTTAGAGGTTGTAGACAACTTCTGTTGTTGGTCCTCACCCTCCGTCTTATTCGAGAGGGTCTTTGTTGCTTTGCAGCTGTGTATTCTAGTCTAGCTTGCTAATGAGCTTTTGGAGATGCTCCGTCTGCTTCCCACCTCACTTTAGAAGCGTTGGAATTACAAATGTGCTGTCCCAGCTGGCTCTGTGTGGGTTCTTGGGTTCAAATTCTGGTCTGCATGCTTTCATGGCAAATGCCGTTAGCCACTGAGTCATCCCCGCCTTGTTTTGTTGGTGAACACTTGTGCTTCCTCCTGCCTCTCCTCTGTTTTCTTTACATGGGAAGCAGTGTGTTGTGCAGTTTCATCTTATTTCATCTTTTCTGTATCTCTCTGAAAAGATTCAGCCAGGACTTCCCAGGATTTATATCTCCCCACATGAATCTGATCTTCAAATCATTAAGAGTCTTTGCAGGTAGGAAATTTTATCTACATAATTAGACTCTAGGATTTTAGATGTTTGAGGACTCTCAAGTGATATGACATCTTAGAAATGGACCTCAGAGAAGCTTCTGGAAAAAAAAGAAATAATCTAGTGTCTTTCTAGATTAGCATATATGTCTTTTTCAAATTAAATTGGTAAAATTTTTCAGATGTCCTGCTTGCTATATCAGAAGATGGGGTCGATGAGGTGGCCCGGAGGATGAAGCTCTTGCTACATGAACCTGATGATTGAAGTTTGGATCCCCAGAACTCATGGGAAAGATGATGGCCCTCCCATGATGCCAGCATTTAGTAGCTGGGAACAAGGTATCCCCAGGACAAGCTGGCCAGCTAGCTCAGCCAAATCAGTGAGCTCTGGGCTCAGTGAGAAGCCCTGCCTCAGGGGTCACAGGGGAGAGTGATTGCTAAAGACCCTCAGTTTCAACACTCAGCTTCCTCGCACAAACCTACACAAGGAAACAGTTTAAAAAGAGGATGGCCATTTCAACTTAGGAACCCCAGAGATCACAGATAAATGCTTCTCTTCCTCCCTTTCTTAAGTTCCTAAGATTATTTTAAGGTTCCTTCTTCTAGGAAGTTGGCCAAGAAATCCAAAAGTTGAAGCAAGTTTTAGTAACCCTGAATAGTGCCAGATATTCTGAGAAGATGGCTTTAACCACTCAGAGGTGTGGTTTTATTTATTGAATTTACTTTATAGCATATTATTTTCTAAAAGGTATAATTTAGTATGTGGTTTTGTTTTTTTTGAGATTCTTTTTAATAAGCCAAGATGCTTTAAATTTGAATTCTGAGTGCAGGTTCAAAAAGTATAATTACTGAAAGATTTTTGTTCTCCCTTGAGGACAGGTCACAGAGTTCCATCTCATACTCCTGTAATGATGTGTTGCTGTGGGGGAGTATTTTGTTTTAGTTGAAATTGAATAGTTCAGACCTTATCTTCTGTAGGTTTCACGTTGGCTCTGTGTTCTGTGTTGAGATACAAGTCTTTACTGATGTGTCACTGGGAAGAAGAGCATCAGTTTTCATAGTGGTAGTTTATAGGAAAAACCTGTTTCCGTAATTCAGTTGAGAGCATGTGATATCTCGGATCATATAGGGAAACTGATGAAGGGCTTGTGACCATAGAGACCTCTGCTGACACAGGGGATGTAGCATGTGTTCAGTGCTAGGGTGGTGTTGCCTTTAAAGAAGCATCGTGGTCTTGATCCATGCATTTATGACATGTTTAAAATGTTCTAAATAATCCATGGAGTGGCAACTCATCCATGAATCCCCACCTTCTCTTTGCTGCTCTAGCTTTCGCCGTCTTGAGAACTTTGTCCTCATTTAAATGAATCGGATGCTGTGTAGAACATGGACCTTTCTTCCATCCCCCTAGCCAGTTTCCCCAGAGGGAAATTGCCTTCGCTCCAAGTCCTTTCTTTCCTCGAGAATCTACTACTAGCAAATTGCATGAGATTGCCCTCATCTCCTCAAGAAGGGTTTTCGGGGTGGGTTAGGAAAAAAAAAGAGAAGGTATGTGTAAACTCTAATTACACAAGCTGCTTTGGCATCATGAATGTTATGTAGTTCTTTCCATATTTTAGAACATTTTTAGAACCAACCACTGAAAATTGAGATGATTTTAAAGACCTGAAGGGAGAGCTTGTTTAGAAGCAGGGAATGGTATTTAAAAAGAAAGAGGAGAGAGAATTTGAGGTGGAAGCAATCAGAAATGACAGAATTTGAATAATCTAGGTTCAAATTATTCAGTGTTTGTATTCCAGCATAATAAGGCATGAGGTTGCCTCAAGGGTAACTGTTTTCTCAAATTGGTACACTCTAGAATAAATTGTCCCAGGGTTAATGAGATTTTTATTTTAATAATTATAACAACTTTGTAGCATAGCTGTTGCTTTAACTTTTATTACTTTATTCACTTGTGGGTAAGTTAATTTTATTGTTCACAAGAGAAAACATTAAGGTATCTTCTAAGTTTTCTGAAGACCATAAATACATATGAAGCTGTATCCCTAGGTATCATTTACATTTTCTTAGAAGATATACAGACATTGTATATGCCTGAATGTAAGTTGCTGCTGTGGAATTCCATCATAGTCTGTCTAGAAGTGAATTCTGATTTTCAACCCTGTACTTTCTCTGCCACATACACCACTATAAAATATGTCTTTTAGTTTTAAGTAGACTTCCATGTGCTTGACTGAACATGCTGATTGTGATGACAATGGTAGGGTAGACTTGGAAACCAGGGACATTCCTGAGCCTTTTTACAGTTTTTCTCTTTGTTGAAAGGTGTTAGCGAGCCTGCTTTGGGAAGAACTGCTGTAAGCATTCATTGAGTAATTCGGCCCGTTCTTAACTCTGTGATCATCGAGTAGTTGGCTGGTCTCTGGCACCTCTACTTATGAGGAGGATTCTTTTCTATGAGCAGAAAAACTAGGCAGATAGCACAGTCTGTGGAACCCAGTGGGACTTTGCCAAAGCTGTAATTTTCAACCACCTCAAACTTAGCATACCCCTTTTAAGGGGGAAACCCCAGCATTTCTAATGCCATTTTTTTCCTTAAGATGATTTTTTTTTTAAAGACAGCCCAGATGAAAGGCACATTCCAGAACATCAAAGAATGTATCATGAATGCATCTAAGAAAAGACTGCTTTAAAAGAAATAATTTTCTTGCTCTTGAAAAATGATATTATAGATTAAAATTAATGTGAGTGAGTTTAGAATCTCATGAGCTCCAGTGATGTTTCATGAGCTGCAAATGTTCTTAACCACTAAGGCATCTCTTCAGTCCCAAGAAGTTGTTTTTTAATTTGATTAGAGACTGTCTTTAATTCTGAAGATGATGTATCTTCTTTCTTTAACCAAAAGGAGAGAGAGAGAGAGAGAGAGAGAGAGAGAGAATGAATGAATGAATGAATGATTTTGTTTTATTCACATGGTGTGCATGTGAGTTCCCTAGGAAGCCAGAAGAGTGTGTTGGAAACACTGGGTCTGGAGTTGCGGTAGGTTGCGAGCTGCTGGGTCTAGGTGTTGCAAACCAAACTTGGGTCCTCACAGCCGTTAGTGCACACTTACCCACCACGCCAGCACTGCTGCCCGTGATGGATTATCGCCTGTCTATCTATACTATAGCACTGCGCTGTAAACCTAAGCCTAGAAATAGTAAGTATTTTGATATTGGAGAAAGAAAAAAATTAAGTGCCAGACACATGTGCCTATAAATCCTTACATCCCCACCTGACTCAGTGATACTTGCAGTGGCACTCTCGAGTGAAATTGGGGAACTCTTGCTCCCAAAGCTGCTATGAAATGACACAGTGATCATCTTGACCCCTTCTGAGAAGTACTGCTGGCGGTGGGAAGTGGTTTCAGAGAGCAGCTTACCAGATCCCTGTAGAGCACTGCCCTTTTCTTTGAGGGTCAGAGAACACAGTGAGCTAAGGCTAAAAGGGGATGTCAGAGTAGAGAAAGGGAGGCCCTGGGATCTCTTTGAATGGAGTCACTGCAGCCCGCCTCTGATGTCTTCAGCTTTTCTGTTCTTCCCCAGCAGGGGGCAGGGCCAGCTCTCCCTTCCGGAGAAGCCACAGGCAAGAGGACATTTAGATTAGAACCTCTTGACTAAGCTAAAGGCAGGACAAATAAAAGCAGTAATGTGTGACTGACATCCAACTCTCTGGACTGATTGAGTGGCTTTACCATTTTGATCACCTGTTTTCCCCTAATAATTACTGCTTATGTACATCAGATACTTTGTCCACATGCATAGTTAAAACATTTTTTGGATTATTCCTTGTGATAAATTTGTGGAGAATTCATAATTCCCATTCTGAAGTAAACAGGCTCAGAGTCTTTTTCAAAAAGAAAAAAAACTTATTTTTTTTTTGTTTGTTTTTAAAAAGAGTCTCTATATGTAGAGTCTGTCTGAGAACATGCTGTGTAGACCAGGCTAGCCTCAAACTCCATGGAGATCCACCTACCTGTGCCTCCTCAGTGCTGAGGTTAAAGTATATGCCACCCCACCTGGCTGGAGTGTTTAAACATACTTACCTAAGTATACTTACTTACATACGTGTATATACTTACTTGAATACACTCTACCTTCCACAAAGGAATAATACAAGGTTTGCGTGTGTGTGTGAAGGAGTTGAGGTCCTACTACATAGTTCAGATGTTGGTGCACATTCTAGCTTCAGGGTGGCATCCTGTCACATTCTAGATCCTTCTGCTTCTTCCTCTGGACTGTTGGTAAGAACCAGCATGGGTTATTACTCATTTCAAGGCCACCGTGTTGTTACTAAGTAGCTCTCAAGTTTCCAGGTTTATGAATTACCTGGAGGGAGGGTGTGAACCAGTATTTCCAAAAGCCAGGATTCTGCAGGAGGTCTGCTGCTGGAGCCTGCAGTGCACTGCTTAGCTCAGACGAGGGCAGTTATCACATTTTCAGATTCTCATCTCCGCAAACGTTGAACTCACTCTCATAGCCACTTATGCTGCCCACTTGTCCGAATGCATGTGTTAATCACAGCCTTGGGGAACCTCTACTGTGGGGTCTTTACAAACTCCATGAACTCATTCAGTAGTTTATCTCGTTGGTGGTTTTGGGTAGGGTCATAGTTCTGTCTTCTGGGTGCTGCTTCTAAGACTGAGGTGCGGGAGGTTCAGAATCCCTGTCTCTTGTTTATAGATCCTATGTAGTCAACTCCCACTTTAACAGTCTCTTGTTTGCTACCTCTCTATTATATGATCTCCACATCCCTGGTCCTGCCTTCATTATCTTTTTAACCAGAGTTCCATACAGCATGTTGCTGTGTGGTTCCCTAGCCATTCCACAATCAGGACAGCCATGTCGGATCCCATAGATTTCTGGTTTTAATTTATAGAATGACTCTAGCCAGTGACCTTGTATCCCTTCTTGCTCTGCTTTTGCCCTAGTCGGAGCCTTTTTGACCAGGAGATGGTGTTTCCCCCATGTGCTTAGCAATATGCACCTACTTTCTAGTTCTGCGGGGCAACTAAGTACGGTGACCACTGCTTCTGTTGTTTGGGGTCTCTTGAGCTTCCCTGACAAGCAATTTGAAACTTCTCATGCCTGGCACTGGTAGATAATCTATAGCTCTTGGTGGGAGTATTATCACCCTGAAGTAGTGTGATATCATTTAACGTCTGTGTGTGTATGTATTTATGTACCCATGTCATATCATTTTAGGTAAACATAGAATGATGGTTCTCTATGGCCTTTTCAAACATCCTTTGTGCTATTTATCACCCTTTCTCCATTTGTGTTGCCCTGCTCCCCACTTCCCAGCTAAGGCTGCTAACACCCCAACCTCCAAACCTTGTTTTCCTAATTTAGTTCTTCCCCTTAATAGCACAGGACCCTGGCATTCCTGTCTTTAGAGATCTTTGCCCATCCTTGGCCCCTTTTTATGTTCCTGTCTTCTACTGTTGCTCCAGATTCTGTGTTCGAATCTAAAGATTAAGAGCAAGTACCCACAAATCAGGGAGAGCACGTAGCATTTGTCTGTCTGGGTTACCTCGCTCATGTACTGTTTTCTCATCCCATCCCTTTACCTGAAGTTTTCATAATTTATTTTTCCCTACATCGTCATGGAATTCCCTTATGCACATATTCCACATTTCCCCTATGCGGACATCAATTGAGCTACTTTGAGGTCGTTTCTTTCTGCTCCTGTTGTGAGCTGCAGTGAACGTGGCTGAGTAGTTATCTGTGGAGTAGGATGTTGAGCCCTTCGGACATGTGCTAACAAGTGGCGTATCTGTCACATATGTGGTCGATTTATTTTTACCTGTTTGAGAATTTTCCATACTAATTTCTGGAATGGCTGTTTTTTTGTTTTTGTTTGTTTTGTTTTTTGTTTTTTGTTTTTGTTTGTTTTGGGTTTTTTTTTGTTGTTGTTGTTGTTTTTGAGACAGGGTTTTTCTGTGTAGTCCTGGCTGTCCTGGAACTCACTCTGTAGACCAGGCTGGCCTTGAACTCAGAAATCCACCTGCCTCTGCTTCCCAAGTGCTGGGATTACAGGCGTGCGCCACCACGCCTGGCTTGAGTAGCGGCTGTATTTTAGCTGTGTTATTTTGTCTTCCTTCCTTCCTTCCTTCCTTCCTTCCTTCCTTCCTTCCTTCCTTCCTTCCCTCCCTCCCTCCCTCCCTCCCTCCCTCCCTCCCTCCCTCCGTCTTTCTTTCTTTCTTTCTTTCTTTCTTTCTTTCTTTCTTTCTTTCTTTCTTTCTTTCTTTCTTTCTGACTCTGTGCTTTAAGTTCCTTATATGCTCTGTATATATTAATCCTCTATAACATGTATCGCTGGCCAAGATTCTTTCCTACTCTGTGGGATCCTCTCCCCTTTGATTCTTTTCTTTTGCTCTGCAGAGCCTTTTAATTTTATGGAATCTCTCTTGCCTATTGTTGGTCTTAATTCCTGGGCAGAGTCAAGTAATTCACTTCCTCAGCCTATATCTTGTAAGGCACTGCCTGCTCTTTCTTCTAGTAGCTTTAGCGGTTCAGGTTCGGATTGAGGCCTTGATGCCTTTGGAGTTGACTTTTGTGCACACTCATAGGCATGAGTCTAGTTTCATTCCTAAACATGGGCATCAGTTTTCCCATCATCCCTTGTTGTTGTTCTGCAGTGCACATTTTTGGCACCTTTGTCAAATATCAGAGGTTGTGTTTGGGACTATTTCATTGGTATATATGTCTGGTTTCATGCAAGTACTGTTGTTCTTATTGCAATAACTCTAATATATCTTCAAATCAGGAATGGTGATTCCTCCAGAATTCCTCCCCGCCCCACCTCAGGATTGCTTTGTTTCTCCGGGGTCTTTTGTGGGAATTGAACTCATGTCCTTTGGAAGAGCACCTAGTGCTTATAACCGCTGAGCCATCTCTCCAGGCCAGTGATTGTTCTTTGGGGTTGTATGTTGTAGAGCTTATCTAGATAATTTTCATTAGAGCATATTTCTATAGAATTGGTAGATTTGGGGGAAATATACCATTTTGGCCTTTCATATTATTTGTGTTTTCGCAAGAACTGGGCATGTGGACTTCTTTAATTGACTGTGTGTCTATTCTTGGTTGCCAGGTTGGATGGAGGCTGGCTTTTGTTTTGCTGTTGTTGTTGTTCAGTATTGGTTGGTTTCAGATCAGGTTTGAAGAGTTGATAGGTCAGTTCTTCACATGCTCAGTGTTGATTTTTGGTTTGGAGGAATGGGGGTGATTCTAGTTTAGTGGTAAGCAGAAAAGCATGAGAATGGGGGAAATGACAGATTTACCTGAGGTAGCTGGCAACCTTTGCTACCTGGGCTGTGCCCATGCGAGAATGGCATGGGTGGGCCCGACCTTGGGAACTTACTAGGCAAGTCAGTGTACAAGCTCATGGCGAGGCCTTAGTGTTGTGGGGGTACAAGCACTTGAGGCACTAGTGACTCCTTACACCATTGTGCAGGATATGTGACCAGGGCCAAGTCTGGAGATTGAGAGAGGTACAGGTGTGGTTGATCTGACTGGGCTGGCCCACAGGATGTGCAGTCTGGGCTAAGTCAGAAGATAGGGGAAAATGCAGTCAGACTAGGGTTCAGGGAAATCAGCAGGCTAGACCAGAGGTACAGGATGATTGTGCTAGGCAGGATGTGGTAGTTGGATATAGCATGGGATAGACCGTCAAAGTTATGAGAACTGAGCAGAGTGGGCCAGCATGAAATACAAAGTCTTGCTAGCCATATTTTCATCCAGCAGCATTGAAACAGGGAAGCCTGTTCTTTGAAATAAGAATTCAGTATCGAGCCAACACTGCCTGCCTGCCTGCCTTAAGAAGAAGAAATAATTGACTAAACATGTGGGCTAAACTACTAAGAATCTATGCCGATCGAATGCTAATCTGTGTTATGTGTTTATGTTTTTCAGGTAAGGAATTACATTTGGTTCTGCCTGGTTTCCTAAGGGGCGTGACAGATGCTGTCTTCCTGTGTTCATTTGTAACCTGCCAAATCGTGCACAGTATACTCGCCTACAAATCTAGAGCTTCCAGTTGTAAGTCGTATGCTTCGTGTTCCTGTCTGTGGAGGCGATCTTGGGGGAAGCACTAGGTAGACTGTGCTGGGTTATGTTTCATACTGTGTGCGGCCCATTTCAGGGTAGCAGTGAGCCTTACTGACCACCAGCCACTGCCCTACTGTGTGTGGCCCATTTCAGGGTAGCAGTCAGCCTTACTGACCACCAGCCACTGCCCTACTGTGTGTGGCCCATTTCAGGGTAGCAGTCAGCCTTACTGACCACCTAGCCACTGCCCTACTGTGTGCGGCTCATTTCAGGGTAGCAGTCAGCCTTACTGACCACCAGCCACTGCCCTACTGTGTGTGGCCCATTTCAGGGTAGCAGTCAGCCTTATTGACCACCAGCCACTGCCCTACTGTGTGCGGCTCATTTCAGGGTAGCAGTCAGCCTTACTGACCACCAGCCACTGCCCTACTGTGTGTGGCCCATTTCAGGGTAGCAGTCAGCCTTACTGACCACCTAGCCACTGCCCTTTGTGCGTCTTTTCTTTCGTTTCTTTTTTATTATTCTAATTTAAAGTTCAAGGCATTCTGGTTTCTTATATATATATATATATATATATATAATATAGGAAATTTCCAGTTTAAAAAAAAACCCAAAAAACAAAAAACAAAAAACTAGCTGGGCAGTGGTGGCGCACGCCTTTGATCCTAGCTAGCACTTGGGAGGCAGAGGCAGGTGGATTTCTGAGTTCAAGGCCAGCCTGGTATACAGAGTGAGTTCCAGGACAGCCAGGGCTATACAGAGAAACCCTGTCTCGAAAAACCAAACCAAATCAAAACAAAATAAACAAGAAAAACTAAATATGTAAAAATAGTTTTCAAAAGAATCAGTGTTGAAAATATCATACAAAGTAAAACAAACCACCATTGTTTGAGCCCATGTTTATATAGTATGGAATGGACAAATGCAGAGAAATAAAATAGATCGAAGGTCATCAGGGTCTGGAATGGGTTGGGTAGGCAACTTCTTTGTTTAGCAGTAACAGAATTTATTTCAGAGGTATTGAAAATGAATACCTGTGATGTCTGTAGGCCGTTGTGAATGTCATTAGTGCTATAAAATTATACAGTTTAAAATGGTGTAATTGGGGCCATCCATGTGAACAGGCTGTGATAGTTTAGAAGATAGAGGCACCTGCTGCCTGACATTTGAGTTTGGTGCAAATTGAAACCCATGCAAAGGTGGAAGAGGAAAACTGATTCTAGGAAGTTGTCCTTTGACCTCTATATATGAGTCTGTGGTACATACATATACACAACACATGCACACATGTACTTGCATAGTTATAAATAAATAATCGTGAACTTAAAATATCCAAGTGGCAAATTTTATACTTTTAGAGATATCAAATAAAAGGAAAAAAATCACCCAGAAGCCCCTCACCCTGAGGCTTTACTATTCAGGCATTGACAGAAGCCCCCCACCCACGGCCTTACTGTGACACTGTACATTTATTTTTGAAGCCTATTTTTTGAAGGTTTGTCATTATTGTAGTTTGTGGGAACAGTACCAAGGAGGGGGGAAGGGTGAGAAGCGATGGAGTCATGTGGTAAATCCCAAGAAATTTTATTCGCGAAACTAGTATCAGGGAGCAGAACTGAGTTTATTGTCCAGCCCATAAGCTTATACACAGTGAGCCAATCCCCAAACCATGAATCTTCAGCCAATCATAGCTCGCCACAATGTGCTCCAATGAAATCCCTGACCAATGAGGTGACTCAGAAGGAGGGGGGGGCGTATCCTCACCTGTGAGGACTTCCCTGAAAATGGAGGAAGCAGCCACCGCCCTGGCCTCCGTTCCTTTTGCTCTGTCACTGGTGTGCCTGTAGCCAATTTAGATCCGATGCCGTGTACAGCAGATCTGGATTTCTCGAGCAATCTCAGGAGCCTGTCCAGCCTCGCTCATCACGTTACTTTTTTACTTCACAAAGTTGACTTCCACACCCCCACAAACAGTGAGATTATAGAGTCTATACAGTCCACATTTTCACTTTCTTTCTTTAGCCTTTTGTCCTGAACAGTTCTCTGTGCCATGGGAATATTTGCATCAATATAGTGAGCTGCTGACAATGTTGTGTCATGGTCCTGGAAAGATGGGTAAGAATACGCACTGCTCTTGTAGCAGACCTGGGTTTGGTTCCCAGCACCCACGTGGCAGCTCACAGCAATCTGACTCCAGTTCCAAGGGAGCCAACATCCTCTCTGGCTTGCAAACGGCATGTATTCACTTAGGCATTTTATACATACACATACAGTTTAAGAACAATATTTAGTAAAAGCATTTCTTATCTGACCCATTCATTATGACCATGTACCAATACCACCTTTCTCCATGGTCTCCTGTCTACACTGTTTCTCCATTTCAGTCATTCAGTAGACAGTATGCATGTGTTGAACACCAGTCAGGCTGGTCGTTGCATCTGAGTTAGGTAGAAGCTAGTGATTGGCACCCATGCAGACAGGTTCCACATGGTGTGGTTTGGAGGACACTGGGCTGGACAGTCTGTAGAATGTTCACCATTACTCTGAATTTGCCATTCTCTTGTATAGACAGACTTTAATAAAAGTTAAAAGGTTTTCTGCTGTCACTTCCCATGTTGACTCTGCTGTCACTGAGACACAGAAGATCCTTTTGGCCTCTTCTGAAAACTGATGTATAACTGAACATTTTGAAAGAGTCTTTGCAAAAATGCACCCAGCGCATTTCCTTATTTGAGTTTACGTTTGTTGCGAGTGGAAGGACATGCTGCCGAATGCTTAACTTCATCTTTGCGAATTCGTATATTGTCATTGTGTGTAATCTAACTGTTCCAGACTTTGTTATACCATTCCTCAGAATTTGAGAACTCACATAAAAGGAATATATATTAAAGATTCCTTAGATAGAGAAAAAAACAATTATCGTAACAAAAGCTACAGTGAAGTGAATAGACAATTCTAAAGACTTTTAAAATATTAGCAGAGGCTTGGACTGTTTCAGAAGTATTTACTCTCTGGCTAATGAGGATGTTGGTGGGATGTGAAGAGCTTGATACACACATTCTTAAGAAGCTTCTAAATTTTCTTATTTTACAGTACCTAGCATACAGTAAAAACTTGACATACAGTTGAACAGATGAATGCATTTTGAAAGGACAGACCTTTCTATAGTGGGAATGAACAGGATAATTTTTTGTTGTTGTTGTTGTTTTTGGTTTTTTTTGTTTTTGGTTTTTTTGAGACAGGGTTTCTCTGTATAGCCCTGGCTGTTCTGGAACTCACTCTGTAGACCAGGCTGGCCTCGAACTCAGAAATCCGCCTGCCTCTGCCTCCCAGAGTGCTGGGATTACAGGTGTGTGCCAACACCGCCCGGCAGGATGATGGTTTTTATGTTAACTGATGATCTTAGGAGGAGTGCTAATGGATTCTGTGTGGTGTGTGGCTCTGTGTGTCCGATGTCTGAGGAAGTGCAGATCTCTTTTGAGTTTTAAGTCCATGAGGGTGTTTGTCTCTATTTTTCTTAGGTGATTTATAAAAACAGGCCCATTTTACCATGTCTCCCATATTAAACTCCCTTAGAAAAGCTACTTTTCATATCTGTTTTCAGACATTCTCGTTTAGGCAGATGTATTTTAGAGTTTGTTTACAAACATTTCCCAGACCTATTGTTGATCATCGGATCTCTTCAGTTAACAGCAGCTTCTTGGGGCTGTTTTCCTACATTTCTGATTGACAGTTTGACAAATGCTGTAGGTCCTCACAGATGCAGAGATAGAAAAGTGGACCCAGTGGATTCAGCAGAATCCAGTGGAAATCAGATAGAGATGGAACAGTTCACCCAAGATGACTCTCTGAGGGCTGGGGGGGGGGGAGGGGAGGAGGCATGAAGCCCCGTGGTTGTAGCTTACATCTTGAGTAAGGTCAATGTTCATTTTTGTGCTGCTTCTCCAGATGGACACACATCGATTTGCACCCGTATTTCATTAATTCTCTCGGTCATTCTGCATAGAACAGGGTTTCTCTGTATAGCCCTGGCTGTTCTGGAACTCACTCTGTAGACCAGGCTGGCCTCGAACTCAGAAATCCGCCTGCCTCTGCCTCCCAGAGTGCTGGGATTACAGGTGTGTGCCACCACCGCCCGGCAGGATGATGGTTTTTATGTTAACTGATGATCTTAGGAGGAGTGCTAATGGATTCTGTGTGTTGGGCTCTTCCTTTCAGGGAGAAGGGCAGAGAGGATCAGTTCATGGAACATGCCCAAGTGCATGTGACCATGGTTTGTAGTAAAAAAAAATATTTAAAAACACCAGCACGGGGTTTCTACCCTGCATTTGGTTATTGAGTTCCCAGATGAAACACACACACACACACACACACACACACACACACACACACACACGCATACACACACACACACACACACACACACACACACACAGCCTTTATATTTACACTACAAAATAGCTGGGCAGCTGCCTACCCACCATGCTGTTACAATCTACTTTCCTAACGATAACCCCAAAACATTACTTACTGTGTTTCATCTGGGCTCTAATTTGCCACGCCCTCCCCTCTATTCCTCTACTGTTCTCCTTCCTCCCTTCTCTCCTGCAAGTTCTTCCTTTATTTTATGGCAGCTCCTTCCTCCTCCTTCCCTTCTCCTGGTCCTCTCCAAGCCCACGAAGCTCAACCTACTGATGTCTCTTCTACCCAGCTGTTGGCTGTTGGCATCTTTATTTACCAATCACAATTAACTGAGAACAGAGTCACTCAGTATCTTACATGTAGACTCTCTTGCCTTTGAGGTAACCAATGCTGGGGGGGGCAAATTAGCATTAGAATATAAGCAGCATTAGGCCAGCCCAATGTAAGGTGCACCAAAATGGTAGAGCCCCAAAGCCACCTGCCCTGAAACATCTGGCATCACCGTCTTTCCTTGGTCTCTGAAAAGTTTACTGAAATTAGAAGAGTGTTCTAGGAATGATTGGATTTCTGTAAAGAAGGAAGAAGTAGACATGTCTGGAAACCGGGTCTGAAAAACCCTCAAGGTTTCTAAGAGTTATTTATATCTTGAGAGTGATGTAAACTATTAGGCATGGTGCTTGGTAAATGCCTACAGTCCACATGTGATGCTCTAGCTTGCTCTTGTGAGGTTTTGCTGTTGAACAGCAGAAGCCTTTGAAGAAAGCCTTTGTTCTTCTTGCATTTGATGAAGTGTTAAATGTTGCACAGTTGTAAGCATTTTGATGTAAATATTCATGAATGCCATATTTCCTTTCGCAGATAAGCAAGGGCATCGGGAGCCTCATAATGCGACTCTGTTATCTATTTTCCAGACTTCATTCGGTGTAATCTGAACACAATGCTTAGTCAAGGTCGCACCTCCTCTCTGCTGTACCTGTTACTAGATACCAAGTTCAGGCCATGAACTTACTAGATTTTTGCTGAATGAATAAGAAGTTGAAGTCATGAGCATTTGTCATAGAATGCTATCCTTCAAGTTAACAGGCATCTGCATCAGAACAACTGTGACTGTTTGCAGGTGACCCCCAGATCAACTGGTTGACTGCTTATATTCCCCCTTAGAAGATGGAAGTTGAGGGGGCCTCCTGGACTTACTTGGGATTCTGGTAGTTCTCTCACACCTTCTGGTCAACTGTGTGTAATTCTGCTCCAATTGTAGGTGGCCTCATTGTCTTGGGAAGCACTAAAATACATAGACTATGGTAGGGTAACTGAAGGAGGGCTCCATCTGTGCAATTATGAGGATGTCATCATCCATGCCGAGATGGGACTGTGGTGTGGCTGCTTCCACTTTGTTGTGCTGCTATGAATAACCCCTCACCTGTGTGCTGTAAGTAAGCCCAGTAAGTCCAGTGGATCCTTACTTTGGAGTTTGGTGTATTCATTCTTTGCTTGTCGTCATTGGAGCCCTATTAAGGAATGGATAGAGACACATCTCCCCAAAGAAAAGAGTGTCAATAAACTTATTAAACAAGGTTGGATAGAATCTTTATGTGCATTTGTATTCTAAACTTTGAATCCCCTTGGTGAAGGTTTCTGGTTGTGTATAAAAATTTACATCACCAAATAGAATATTGTCCATTGATTTGTATAGCATAGAATGGTCTTGAGGTGTCTTCCCTGGCATTGAAACCACTTAATTTTGTTCTATATAGAAACACTGATGAAAAAGAATCCCTTCTGTAGATGGAGAAATGGCTCAGTCTGTAATTGCTGCACAAACTTTAAGTACCCGAGTTACGATCCCTAGCACCCATGTGGAAGCAGCCGCAGCGGCATATGCCTGTAGCTGTTAGCTTTAGAGAGGCAGAGGGATGCATGTCTGGAGCCCACTGGCCAGCCAGCTGAGCCAGTCAATCAGTGACCTCATCTGCAGTGACTACGGAAGGCACCCAGTGTCAACCTCTGGTTTCGGTGTGTGTACATACCCCACCCAACACACACACACACACACACACACACACACACACACACACACACAGAGAGAGAGAGAGAGAGAGAGAGAGAGAGAGAGAGACAGAGACAGAGACAGAGACAGAGAGACAGAGAGACAGACAGAGAGAGAAAGAGACAATCTTTTCAGTATGTCCTTGTCAAAGCTCTCCCTGTTATATCTCATAGAAGATAGAACCGCTCCGCTGTAGGTTTTTTAAATTCTTTTGTAAATTTTAAATATCGTTGCAGTAACTAAAGGAGCCAAATGTGAGGGCTTTTTTACATCATAAAATGTGCCCGTCAGCATGTAACTTAATAAATGAAGCAGGGGCGACAGCTTCTGTTTTGTGTTTTGGTAGAGCTGTAGACTCCACAGTTAGTTAGGAGTACAAGGTCTGTCTTGTTCTAACTAGTTTTTGAGCCTGTTTGCATAGTGGAGTCCAAAACATTCATTTAAGAAATAGTGCAAGGGCTGGCAGAACGGCTGAGCAGGAAAGATGCTTGTTAGGCAGACCTGATGACCCGAGTTCAATCGAGGAGACGATGCAAAGGCCAAGGAAAGAACTGCCTCCACCTCACTGCTCTCTGACCTCCACTGTAGCATGTGCATACCTCAACAACAACAACAACAACAACAACAACAACAACAACAGCACAATTTTTAAAAAAGGAAATTGCAGAGCTGCTATTAATTTTATTCTGTCCTTCAAAGATTCCACGGAAGTCTTCTTCCTCACAGAAGCAATAAATCTGAAACCCTTTGGAGAAATTAAACAACTTAAATGAGAAATGGCAAAAGTTTGAGAGATAGTGTCTGTCAGGATGCACACACAATGGATTTGGAGCTGGATTTTTCTCGGCAGTGTATTCCTAGATGTTCACATCAGTGAAGACTTTTTCACGGCCTAATTTTAGTAGCTTAAGAGCGATGGTTTTACGGATGCTTAAGTTCACAAAATGTCTGTTGGTCCTAGCTGAAAACTGCTTCGGAATTGCTGCAAACTAATCCATAGCAGTTTCCTCTTTCTTCTCTTCTCCCCACTGTCTCAGCGTCCTTCCTGAGACGCTGGAGATGCTGCAGAGTAACAGGACTCCCTTGCCTTACAAATACTTTTCAGTCAGAGGCTGTGAGCATGGTAATTAGAAGTGGGGTTTGGATTAGGGCCTCCTAGACCCCATCCTTCTCAGCTCTCTGTGGATGTGACCCGTGGACACACCCATTAATGGCTCTCAGGACTAGTTTCCAGGGCATAGACATTGTAGGAAGCTCCTGGCAAGTCCTGCAGGATTGAATAGAGTGATGTATGTTTGTAATGCACCTTGTACAGTATCTAGCTCTCAGAAAATATTGTCAGCATTCTTGTGAACCCTGCTACCACACGCCTAAATGGTCACTTCCAGGGGAAGCTGATTCACAGCATTTCCTCACAGATATGTGAACGTAGTTTGTTGTTTATTTTTCTCTGTGTGTGGTTCTGTCTGTGAGGGAGAACTTGTGTGAACAAGGTGTGCACTCCTGTCTAAAGCTTTGGATAAGCAACCATGCAAAAGCCTTTCTCTGTCCTCTCTGAGGCTGTCTACACAATCTGTGCTGTTCCAGGGAAGCCTGTGATGTAAATAAACTCTTGAGTACTGCAGTGAGAAATGGTGGCCTGAAGCACCAAGGGAGGGAGGGGAACAGAAGGGTTGTTTTGTTTTGTTTTGGTATTTGGATTTTTTTTTTTTTTTGAGAGAACGTTGATTGCTTATGCTGAGTTTTTCCTTGTATATTGGGTATGCATAGGAGACCTGATGAGGCTGATGGTTCATGGGCTAATGATGTGTGTCCATGTGTCTTTCTACCTTTCTAAATGGCACCTCAGATTTCACCTTGACCCACTCCCACCCCACTTGCCATGTGTAGCTGTGGCAGTGTTGTCCAGCAGGCTAATGAGCGCTCTTCCTTGTTTTTAATTGACACATTTTATCTGGTGTGTGTGTGTGTGTGTGTGAGAGAGAGAGAGAGAGAGAGAGAGAGAGAGAGAGAGAGAGAGACAGAGAGAGAGAGAGAGAGAGAGAGAGAGAGAGAGAGAGAGAGAGAGAGAGAGAGAGAAAATTTGGGCTTGTTGCCTACCCTTCTCAAATCCTCCCTCTTTCCCTGCAGATGAGCCTCAGGACCTGAAGTCCCAAGGCAGTTAGCAGTCCTGAGGAGTGGTAGGATTGTCAGACCAGATGCTTCAGGTCTTCAGCCCATGGATATGTCTTCCTGGTTTTCAAGAAAGAAACATTTCCTCAGGCATATGCTTTGTAGACCGGGCTGGACCCACTTAAAAGTTAGAAACCCAGAGAATATGTAGATCCCGTCTGTCTATTATTAGAACAGTTGAAGACAACAATATATAAACTGGAAGTGGATTTCTTTAGACAAAAGTGGTCTGCATGTCCCCTTTCATTTTTGAGGGAGAAATTAAAGGACAGGATTCTAACACAACCCAGTAAGAATATCTGGTGAGAAATATGTGGAAGTTGTAGTACATCCACAGGTCTTTAAATTCAGTCGTGTGTCTCTTTCAGTAATAAATTATTGAAATATTCCTGGTCATACTTTTAAGAATTTTCTTTGTATGCGAATATATTACTTTAAAAACCATCCTGAAAAGGTCTGGGGAGACAGCTTCATGGGTGAAGGTCTTGCTGCACAAGCATGAGGCCTTGAGTTTGGATCTTGCAGTTGCTGGACATGGAGATGTGAGTGTGATCCCGGAGGTGGGGAGGTGGGCATGCTAGGATCCTTGGAGCTCTCTCCAGCCCAATAGCTGGTTCAGTGAGCGTCTGCTAAAAATAAAGGGATGGAGCAGTGCTCAGTGGGTAAGAGCATTGGATGCTCTTCGGAGGACCTGGGTTCAATTTCAGGCACCAGTATGGCAGCTCACAACTGTGTGTAACTCCAGTTCCAGAGAATCTAACAAGTTCACACACACACACACACACACACACACACACACACACATGCCTGCAAAATGGCAAAACTAAAATAAATAACAAATAAAAATTAAAGTGTAGAACAATTGAGCAAAGTACCTGCTATTAAACATTGGCCTCTACTTGCATGCTAAAACATATATATACACACCCATATACACATGCGAGCCAACACTCGCACATGCAGCTCACCAATTGTAATGATCAGAAGGATGATTTTTGTTTTTCTTTTCCAGAATACTAGATAAAGCCTTCCTGGAGATTTCCATTAAATATTTGCGTATGTCCAAGGGGACCGGGCCTGTTCTTAGCCTTAGGAGTTGTGCTTCCTTTGGGAATCTTCAGTGGTTGGTCCCACTGAATTGGAAAAGGTATGGAGTGTTCTGTGCTGCTGAAATAGAGATTTGACTAATGAGCGTCAAGACGGCATGGATGAGACGCCGTGTTGAATATGAGGATGTGTAGGCACCTGGGCAATCCCTCTGCTCTGCTGAGCCTGTTCCCTGCCGCACCTTGTCCCATCCGCTTTGGAGAAAGTAAACTAAGGCCCTGTCCTTATTTATGAACAAGATAAATGGACCTAAGCGGGCCATTAGAGCAGTAGGAGGAGATTGGAGTTTAAATCAGACCCAGAATTGGGAAAGGAACAGTTGGAATCAGGTCGTGAGTGGTATTAATCTGGCTGTGTTGCTCCTTCCTAGGAGAGAAGTGGTCCCACACAAACAGGGGAAGGTGTTTCTTTGCCTCCATACCCTGCTTGAGAGCATTCAGTTTGTGCTATTTCCCACACTTCCAGACTGAACAGGAAGAGGATGAAGCAGCCCAGACTGCTGTAGAGATGTATTTATGCTTTACTATGTCATGTAAAGCCACTTGTTTGTTTCAAAATTAAGATGAAACACCCAAGGAAGGGACCGGTTGAAGAGTTAAGCAGTCTTCAAATTACCACAGCTGCTGCATGTCCCTGTCCGCCAGATGGGTTTTTGATAGGATGAATCTCATTGTAGGAGAGATGGATGAGGCTTTCTTCTGTTTTTCTCTGGGATTGCCTTTGCTCCAGATGATATTGTAGCAGACCTGTCTGCTGAAGTGAATACATTGAATAGATTGGCATGGCTTCCTCCTTCCCATTGTTTGAAGTTATGTGCCATTGAACACATAGTTTCTACATACAATTATTTTTCTAGCTTATCTTACAAACACACACAGATGTGTGCATATGGTCTCTACAGTAATATGACAAATTGGGACATATATAATCAGTTACCAAGAACCTAGATCTCACCCCTCAATATAGCTGAACTCTCCAGTTTACTATAGTCCCCTTTGTTCCCTGATATCTTGGGAATCATTTCTCTTACTGCAGTTTCTGATCAATGAAAGAAGCACAAACACGTAGTTTTTAATTTAAAGAATCCATATACGCTGTGTTCCGTTAGTAGATATGTAAACGCCAGGAAGTGGACCAGACCTTGGTAGGGTGGAAAGAATGGGTTAATAGTACTTAAATGTGGTATAGAATCTCTAGCACGAGACTTGAGGAATTTCTTTATGCCAATCACAATGTAAAACCATAAGCCTCACTAAACGTTCATTTTACTCCATTCTTGTGCAAAGCCCTTTCTTTTCATGCTGTAATAACAGGACCCTCTAGAGGGCAGTAGAGAGCAGCTTGTTGATAGGGTGTCTGGGCAGAGGGGCTGTTGGAACATTGAGAAAGTTCCCTTTTCCTTTTTCTCCCCCTGTAACTCCCAAGAGTACAAGGAGCTCGTGGGAAATGTAGGGAGAGAATGGTAGTCGTGTTCGTGGGCTTGATTTTCTTTATCAGTATCTGCAGGAATCAGTGTGAAGTATGTGTATAAACATGATGTTTGCAGGATGTTGTGTCTTGAATCAAAGTATGCACATGTCTTTTGAATGACAGCTAACTGCACAACAATGGTGCTGTGATCTTGGTTTGTGCATATTGTGAAGGGAATCTGGAGCTTGCTCTCTTGTCGCTCTGAGGTTTTATGACTACTTGCTTTTTAGACCAAGACTGGATTAATTTTATTCCTAAACATCCCCTAATGTAACTTGATACATTCATTTCCGTGGATTTTTTTTTCTACCAGCAAAGTATTATGAGGTGGTGGTGGTGGGGTGGTTTCACACAATTCTTTAAGTGTGACTTTTTAATATCTTAATATTTTATCTGAACAAGAAATAATTTCATCCACACTATTTTGTTACTTTCTGAAGTGTAGAGGGTGGTTCTCCCATGTGCTTTTAAGCTGTTTAATAATGGAGTGGGCTATACGTTCTGTCTACCAGTCTGGCTGCTGCGGGCATTTAATCCTCTCTCCGTCTCAGCCTTTGTATCCTGGCCGTGCACTCACAGATATCCACCTGCCTCCGCCCCTCTCTGGCTCAAAATGATTGAATTTTAAGAAATAATATTTAAAACCCTAAAAATTACTAATAAATGTATGATAATGGAAATTATTTGTATGGTGTTCACTTTAGTCATATTGTAATTGAGTTTGATCATGTGATGGCTTTACCTATTGTATGGAAATTACTTGTGTAGTGGGTAAAGGTGGATCACATTCTCCAGTTATAATTTTCTGATGACAGGGTTTCAATTTTGAATGGATTCTAAATTCCTCCTCTTATACCACTCATAAAATCCTAGGACTATTAGTTATACATCTTTAAGCTCCTTTTTGAGATTTTGTTTATATTTATTTGATATATATGAGTGTTTGTCTGAGTTTATGTTTATGCACCATGTACATATAGTGCCCCATTTGGCTAGCGGAGGGCAGTAGATTCCCAAGGACTGGAGTTACAGAAGTTGTAAGCTACCAGAGTGGGTGTGAGACTTGATGAACGGAGGTCTTCTGGAAGAACATTCAGTATTCTTAACTGCTGACCTCCTCCTCCAGCCCCTTGGTTATACATCTTTAATATATGTTTAAAACTTTTTCAAGGGTAACTAGAAGAAAGGTCCTGTAATTTTAGTTACCACTTCGTTACCCAGTTCCTAAGTTTGCAGCTGGACAGTATTTCCAGAGATAGTGTGATTGATCTTCCTCCTCTTCATTGACTGTGCTAAACAGTGAGTAGAGACGGCTCTCTGATGGAGGTGATGCTGTGTCACTCCTCCACATATCGGATGAGGGAAAAGGCAATGTATGCTATGATGTTTATTCTTTAAAACTTAATGTTTAACTTTTATTTTCTGAGTGTTTTGCTTGCATGTATTTCTGTGCATGTGTGTGACTGGTGCTCGCAGAGGTCAGGAGACAGCACTGGATCTCACGGACCTGGGGTCATGGATGGGGGGGATTGAATTCCCAGAACAACCTTCCTGTGGGTACTGGGAATGGCACCTGTGTCCTTTGCAAGAACAACAAGTGCTCTTAACCACAGAGCCGACTCTCCAGCTCCAGTCTTTCTTTTTAAGCAATCATTTGTTCTTCACAGATCTTCCCACTCTTTGTCTTGATGTCCCTGTTCTTCCTTCTCTCAGAACCCAGACTTTAGTCCGAACAGTTCATCCTAGCAATTCATCCTAGCGAAGCAGATACGCTTTCAGTCATCCCTGCTGCATCACAGTTGCTCTGGCCAGACTAGTCTTCTGTTCTCTTTCGAGTGTCTAGGGATCGGGGATATCACTCAGTTGGGAGAATGTTTTTTCTGGCTTAAATCCTCAGCACCACATTAATTTAGTTTGGTGGAACGTACTTGTAATCCCAGAAGTCAGGAGATGGAGTTGGGAAAAAGCAGAAGTTCAGGGTCATCTCCAACTACATAAACCTGTAAGACCCTATTTTAAAAAACAAACAAACAAACAAAACCAAGAAAACCAACAACAAATAAGACCTGGGACTGGCTCAGTGGTTGAAGTGCCTGTTCTGCACGTGTACGACCCGAGTTCGAATCCCTAGCACCCGTGTGCGGTATGGACGCTGAGTGGTCGTGCTGGCTCAGTTGTAATTCAGTTTGAAGACAGAAGGGATACAGAGCAGGACTAGCCATGTCAGTGAGCTTCGGGTTCACTGGGAAATCTGTTGGTCAGTGAACAAGGTAGAAATCGATGCCGAATATTACAGGTATCAGCTTCTGGTTCTCGTCCTCCACTCTGAATTCCTATACTTGCGAAACAAAGCAACAGTAAGCAAGAAAAATATGATTAGCTTAGAGGTGTGCTTGTGACCCACCTTTTGCCATCGACATTAAGAAGCAAAAGAGCTACAGCCCGCATGCCTCCCAGGAGGTCCTCAGTAACCAAAAACCACAGACAGGAGCCTGGCATGGCTGTCCTCTGAGAGGCCCTACCAGCAGCTGACTGAGACAGAAGCAGATACTTAGACCTAACCATGGAACTGAAGTCCAGGGCCCCTACCTATGGTTGAATTAGGGGAAAGACTGAGAAAGTTGAAAGGGAGTGTGATCCCATAGGAAAGCCAGCAGTCTCAACTTACCCAGATCCAGGAAGCTCCCAGACACTCAACCAGCAACCTGGAGCATACACAGGGCAGTCTGAGGCCCCTGGCACAAAATAGCAGAGGTCTGCCTGGTCAGGCCTCAGTGGGGGAAGTGCTTAATCCTCGATAGACTTGAGGCCCCAGGGAAGGAGAAAGCCAGATGGGGGGAGCACCCTGATGGAGGGGGAGGCAGGGGGAAGGAGGAATGGGATGAGGAGCTGTGGGAGGGAGGACAGGGAGGGAGGCAATGACTGGAATGTAAATAAATATAATCTAAAAAAAAAAAAAAAAGTAGTCCGAGAATCCATTCCTGAATGAAAGTAGAAGATACTTACAGAAATTAATCATTTCAACATTCTCTCCTGCTTTAAATACAGATGTAGAAACCCTCTTATGGGAATGAGGTGGAAGGCTGAGGATGGAAACTGAGATGCAGAACAGAGCGGAATAGAGACAGCCTTGTTGAATAGCTAGGTCAGCCCCCCAGACCACTCCCCTCCTCCATCTCATGGGTGGGGAGCCGGGTGGGCATCAAACAAACAAAAACAAACCAGCATCTCACTATTTAAATATGCTCCGGGTTCTTAGGGGTTCTCTTATTTTTCAGCCCAAATTTTCTAGTTCATAAATACTTTTAGGGCAAAGCCAGTTGAATGAGATGAGAAGACAGCCATATATTTTTTTCCCAATCTTGTTATTTTATATAAATATTATTTTCTTTTGGCTTGAAAAGAGAGGCAGATGTTGAAGAAATGTAATTAAACTCTGCGTATCTGTGGTTAAGTTTTTAATTGAACCAGAGGCCTGAAAGTGTGTGGTAACCAAAAGAAAATAATGGTGCCTGTCTTGTTTAATGAAATCATTCTGAGCACCTCCTGTATCCTCAAACATCAGAGTGGTAGGGCAGTGTTACTCGAAGCTTTTATCAATGCAGTCTCCATTTCCCCCTTGTGTTCTTGGCTTGCCTGGCCTACTGCTCAGACTGCTTACAGTACCATATGAACAGCAACCTGGCTCAGAGACTCTCAGAGATTGACAATGCTGCATTCTTAGAGTGGATGAAATGGTCAGGAGGCCGTGTATATGTGTGTGTGTGTGTGTGTGTGTGTGTGTGTGTGTGTGTGTACTTGCAGGCCAGATGTCATGGTCCAGTGTTGTCTTCAGCTGCTCTCCAACTTGATTCTTGAGAGAGGGTTTCTCACGGAATCTGGAGTTCATTAGTTGGCGGGACTGTCCACCCCACCTCTACAGATGCATTCCGCTACAGCTGTTTTGTTTTGTTTTAATATTGGTCCTAGGTATCTGAACTCAGGGCCTCATGGTTGCTGAGCTATCACTTTACCCGGGAGCCATTTCTTTGGTCCTTAGAGTCTTGTTTGTTAGTGATAGAGAACTTTGTAGGTAGTTCCAAGGATGACAACGGATTTGCTTCAGGAACTTGGCTTTCCTGGGTGGTAACTAGAATGTTTAAATAAAGCAGTGTTGGCAAGTGTTTATCTCTTCCTTAGTTGAATTTCTAAGCCTCAGGTTAGAATTTAGTGTCCTAAGCATTTCAGGGAGTTAAGTCTACACTGTAGCTGTCTACTCTGTCCAGTGTTAAAACTTCAAATGTTAGTAGATAGTGTATCACAGGGCTTTACCCTGCCTGATACTTTTATAGTAACTCTGTTGCAATGGTTAGAGTCTGGCACTATATAAATTCATCTCCACATGGCATTTGCTTGAGTAATTACTGGCTCATGCTGGGTTTTTTCTTATTTTTTATTTTTTATTTTTTGTTACTTTCTAATTTCTAAAACAATTTTCTTACTGAATGAAGGCTCAGACCTTTACAGTTATAAACTTTTACAAAATTAGTTTTAATTGGGTCAGAGTTAATTAGATTGTAGTGTATTTCACTCCTTTTTATTCCTAAGAGTATTAAATACATTATCATTTTGTGAGGAGATGTCATGGGATATTGATTAGGAGTCAAGGTAGAGGCTTACTGTTTAAAAACTAATTGGCTTCAGCACATGCTGGAGCCCTCCTGGAAGAACAATGTGTATGTGATTGAAAAGCTTTTTGCTTGAATTCTTTGTTCCATATAAAATTCAAAGGAAGTTTATAACGAATAATGTTGCCTTAGTCAAAATAATATTAAAGCAAAGGTTTTTCTCTTTGTGGGGGTGGGGGTGGGGTGGGGTGGGGGATGACTATGCCTCGTCCAACAGTGTTTAGGAGAAACGTGGGCCTGAACGTGTCCTCACCTCTCTGATGAAGGTTGGACGTGAGGACTTGAAGGCTGGTGAGGTCTGAATTCTCCCCCCACAGCAGCAGCCTTGCTCACCACAGAGAACGTGTCATGGCATTTTCCAATGGTGGGCCTGGGGAGGTGGCTTAGTCAGTGATGGCCGGCCTCACAAGCGATGGAGTCTATGAGACAAGTTTACATCCCAGTGCACATGGGGGAAATCTCACAAGGCCCCACCCCAGAGGAGAAGCTACAGGACTTTAATGGCTGCTAAAATGGAGAGTCGGTTTTCTCCAGGGATGAGCCCAGAACACGTTATCTGATCCCAAGTGCTCATCCCCAAACACATGTAAGTGACCTTAAACAGACTCAACAGGTTGTATTTATGAATGCGCATGCATGTGTGTTCATGCTTGCATATTTGCCCACGTGTAACAATAAAAATGTAAAAAGTTAAGAACACATGGCACTTTGATAAATGAGAATAACTTTTTTAAGTCATGTATAGTGCTATACACCTGTAACCCTAGTGACCCAGGTACTGGAGAGGCAGAGACAGGGGAGGGGGATTTCTGAGGTCCATTGGAGAGACTGCTCTCAATAAGTGAGGTAGAAAGTGACAGAAGAAGACACCCACATCGCCCTCCTCTGGCTTCAGTATGCTCACAGCCATATACATCCGCAGACATGTCCCATGGACAGACTCAAGTGCACGCACACAGCAGCGGCTGACCTCCGGTAAAGCTCTGCCCTACTGAGCCCTTGACAGCCCTACATGATCTGTACCTCCTGGGCCCCCAGCACTGGGTTAAACCCTCTTCATTCACGGGGTGCCGGTGATCCACTGGGTGTTTCCTCATTTTCTATTTGCCTAGTGTTAAAAACCTCTTTCACAGATCTTTACTTGACTGGCTACAGCTTGTGGTCCGAGCCCCAGTGTCATGTCGTTCAAGTGCTTCTCTATACCAATCCAGTTTAAAGTAGCGCCCCAAAGTCCAAGCCACCGGCACACAACCGCATCACTTTGACAAAAATAAAATAGGAATTTGAGATTCCTCTGTCTACATTTTTGTTACCTTATCTGTTTAGATAAAACTCTGCCTTGCCTACCTTTATTATGTATCCTATTTGTCTGTATAAGTGGGGGCTGGGCACCTCAGGACCTGGAACACATAATAACACTTCATAATTATTTTTCAAGTAAAACAAAAATAAGGGAATAACATTAAAGGTATACCTGAAAATATTCTTCAAGAGATTGCTGTTTTGGTTCTGGGGGGTTGAAACCAGGGCCTTAAATATGGTAATCACATTGTACTGCTGAATACACCCCAGACTGCACTGAGGCCTCTCCTTTATTATAAAGTGTCCACCTCCTGAGGAATTCCAATTTAAATAAATCTCTGCTTCTTTATTCTTAAAAAAATTCACATATAGATCAAATACCTATTGGTATCCATGGATCAGTTAATACATGTCAAGCATCTGAAGCTGGGTTTTCATACTTTGTGCTCAATGGATTCCTGGCTCTAATGAAAATCCATTAAAACGAGTATACTTATCAAATAATTCATAAGTTGCTGCAGTTTTGTATCCCTTTAGAACACTCCATTATCATACCTAGGATACTTGTAAGTCCCAGAGTGTAGAAAGTTCCATTGCTTTTGCTTCACACATTGCTGTATGCACGGGGCCTTCCCTGTGCGGCCTTCCCTATACGTCCCTCTGGGTGACTCTGAATACTGAGTTGAATTATGCCCTTTCTGCTTTGTTTCCTAGTTTGTTGTGAAGGGCTGTTAAAGTGGAGAGTGAGGGTTGCATGGCTCTCTGGAGAGGACTTGGAGTTCTCAGGATACTCAGGGACTAAGTAGATGGTCCTGGAGGGCTCACCCGCGTAAGGTCCCATCCAAGCCTCCAAGGGTACAAGGTACCAGTGACTCTAAGCCCAGTGATTGAGAAGTTGTGCTTTAATGCACTTACTGACAGTGGCATGCTTTATGGGCTACTTTTGGATTGGTATGTATGAAATACCATAGCTCTCTTTCTCTCTGTTTTCATAATACAACCTGTGAAGTGAAAACCACATTAATCAGAGATTTCTAGTCATTGTGGGAGCTATGGAGCCTTGGATTCCTTAACAAAGACAGACAGACAGACAATTTACAAAAGACAAAAATACAAAGCAAATGAAAGACTCAACACAACCTGTGTTTGCCACATTGAAGAACACTCCAAGACTTGGTTCCTCTCTCTAGGAAGTGTTACCCGGAGCCCTTATCTGCTGCCAGCCAGGCGGTGTCTTCGCCAGGTAGTTAGTACCCCACTCATTGAATATTCCTTCCCAGACTTCCATTTTGCCATAATTGAATTCAAAAGGAGGGGCTCTCATTGTGAAATATTAAGCTAAGGTGTTTTATGTAAAAAGCATTGAATTATCTTATTCTCCAGGTGGCATAGTTTAAATAAGATGGAAGTATAAATCTAATCAACTACACGACTATGTCTATTTTATACGGCATAGCTTCTTTAGAACACACTGATTCATATGCAGCAGTATAATTCATTTAATCTCAAAGCCTTTGCATAATTTTACATTCCTGTTCTATACTTATTTTTTTTGCCAAGTGTACATTCATGAGAATTACTTTTTGCCTGCTATACTGGCTCCAGAACAGATTTGAGAAGCAATGGAACCATTAACCCTCCAAATAACGGTCTTTCTCTTTCTATTGTTTTTATTGCTAATTAGATTACTTGAAATTAGGCTTTTAAATATTCATTTTATTTCTCGTTAGGTATGTGTTGGTATACATGAATAAGTGCAGGTGCCCACTGAGGGCGTTAAATCCCCTGGAGGTGGAGTTATAGGCAGTTATGAGCTACCCGACATGAGTGCTACGGACTAAACTTGGGTCCTTTGAAAGAGCAGCACAAAGAGCAAGTTAGAGCTCTTAACTTCTAACAAGAACTTGCGGAAACTGGGAAAGGGGAAAGCCTTCGGAATGTAAACAAAGAATATAGAAAAAAATAAAAAAGAACTTGCCATTTGGTTATTTCTGACAAAGAACCTGTGATGGTTCATTTTATGTCAGTATGATACAAGCCATAGTCACTGGAGAGGAAGGAACCCCAATTGAGAAAATGCCTACATAAGATCTTTAGGCAAGCCTGTAGGGAGTTTTCTTGATTAGTGATTAATGGGTGAAGGCCCAGCCCACTTTGGGTGGTGCCACCCCTGGGATAATGGTACTGAGTCTATGTGGTTGAACCAGCCATGAAAAGCAAGTCATTAAGCAGCATTCCTCCTTAGCGCCTGCATCAGCCCCTGCCTTCTGAGTTTGAGTACCTGACTTGAACACCTTCAATGATGAACAGTAATTTGGAAGCGTAGGCCAAACAAATGCTTTCCCCCCTAAGTGCTTTTGGTCATGTGGTTTTGTCATAGCCGTAGAAACCGTAAGTAATACAGAATGTAAGGTTTGTTGTTCCACTTTGTGTCATCTTCTTCGTAGGTTGTCATTGCCCTCCTTGTTGATGTCCTGTTGATGTCCTTGTTTCCTCCTCCTCCTTCTCTTCCCCCTCTTCTCCTACCTTCTTCTTGGTTTGGCTTCTTTTGTGTAGCACTTGCTGCTCTAGAACACTATACCAGGCTGACCTTAAACTCAGAGATACAACTACCACTGCCCCCTGAGTGCTAGGATTAAAAGTGTGCACCACCATGCCTAATTCTTCTTTGTGTTTTTAGTCTATAGTTATTTATAGTTGCCCACATTTGAAATAGGTCTTACTGTTATTACTATTTCTCAGACAGAAAGAGTGAAGCACACAGAGGTTATGTGGCTCTTCCTAGGTCACACAAGGAGAAAACCAAGTTTCAAATCTAGGCATCGTTGTTACTGAGTCTGAATTCAACCATTACATTCTCCTGCTTCTGTTGAGTGGGGAATTGATAATTCGTAGGGATAGATTGATACAAACAAGTTGGACTGGAACCATATTTGGAGTTCTTTCCTTCTGAACATATTGAAGAGTCAGGTTGTTTCAACTCAAGTTGTGGTCCTTGGGATTTTTAGATCAGGTACAGAGATTTAGTCCATGGGTTCCAGTAGTGCTAGGTTTTGTGTGTGTGTGTGTGTGTGTGTGTGTGTGTGTGTGTGTGATCATTTGTTCATTAGTTTAATATCTATTTATTAAGAACTTTTATTTTAAGCAATATCTTGGGTAATAGTAATTAACAACAGAACAAGGAAAACTATCTCTTAAGGAGTATATATTAGATTATATTCTGGTAAAAAAAAATACTGACTGATCTGAGTCATATATGCAGTGAAATTTCTTATCCACAGACTTTGCACTTACAGCTATTTAGAGATGATTCCAAAGAATGGGGCTTTGTACCTAAAAGACTCCTCTCTGTGTCTGGCAGAACCAGCACAAGCACCTAAGGTGACGAGGAATCACTTGGATATGCTGGTCACCTACAAGATGAAATAGGATCGCAGGTGTATATGGTGTGGTGGTGATTTTTGTTGCTTTGGTAACTGCTTGCCACCCCTCTCCTCCATTACAGTTCCTACAACAGAATGTGCGTTCACATGCAAACAGGCATGTGTACTATAAAGCCTGGTACAGTTGGATGAAAACTCTAATGTATAGCCTCTCTGAAGATGTTTTGTATTCACTCCCATTAAACATGTCTGTTCAGGCTTGTTATTGTCAGTGTGCTGCCTAGAGTTTCAGATTGCTTTGTTTGAAATGCTGTGTGTAGTTGATGATATTTTAGAAATGCGTTCATGTGCTGGCACACCTAGCGATGCTCACAGTTTCTAATCTAGAAATGCACTAATTTTCACACATGGATTTTTTTTTCCTTTTTTGCCACTCATAATGTGTCTCACTGACAGTTAAATACTTGAGGCTCTAATGAGACCCTCCTACGCGATTAAGGTCTCATCACTTACTCTTTAGCATGAGTTCTACACCAAAACTGTGATCATGATGTGTTCTTCATGGTGGCGTTGCTAACTTAGGCATTTGCTGTTGTTTCTCACTTACTAAAATGAAGGAGATTTGTGTATAGCGGGTTGTACATATCACCTGGGTTGGCTGGTCTTACCAGACATGCTCTGACTACAGTGTGGTGATTTCAATGAGAACCTTCCCAGTGGCTTAGATGTTTGGACATTTGGTCCCCAGTTGGTGGAACTGTCTGGGGAGGCTGTGGAATTTTTGAGAGGTAAAGCTTAGCTGGAGAAAGTAAACCACATTAAAAAAAAAAAACAACAACAAAAACCTAGAGAGGGCTGGAGAGATGGCTCAGTGGTTAAGAGCACTGACTGCTCTTCCGAAGGTCCTAAGTTCAAATCCCAGCAACCACATGGTGACTCAGAAACATCCATAATGAGATCCGATGCCCTCTTCTGGGGTGTCTGAAGACAGCTACAGTGTACTTACATATAATAAATAAATCTTTAAAAAATCATAGAGATATTGTTCATAATAAACTATCAGTATGCAGTCATTGGTGAGGATAATAATGGTTAAAGAATACAAGGTACATTATAGAAAATCAGGAAGCTGGGCTTAGTCCATGATTAGTCCATCTAAATAGCAAAGTTTTATAATGTGACACCATTAGGAAAAACCCAAGTATGTAAAGTTATGGATAGAGTATGTGAATTAAATTTAATGTCGTTGCTGTTAAAATCCTGAATATTAATAGCATTCTATTATATATTAATTGATATGCACTAGTACTTTCATTGTGTGGCATAAATGATAAAAAGATACAGTAGCATATACTAATATACCTTAAAACATATCACAAGTGTTATAAATATCTGTTTTGTAAAAACAAAATTCTATATGGAAAGCCCAGACATGAAGATATATAATACACATATATGTATATATGTGTTGTATGCACATGTATGCACATTTGAGCAAATCTATAACAGTATGCTCATGTTGGATCAATAGATTACTATTTATGATTTTTTTGTATTTGCCAGTGCCTTTTCAAATTTTTCCTTTTTTTTTCTTTTAATAATTATAGGTTTGGGTTTTAGAACTTATTTTTTTCAGTTGATTTTACTTTATTTATTTTTACTACCTAACACTTTAGAGCATTTGCTTTGCATCTTATTCTTGATATGGCTATGGACTGAGAAGATGTTTCTGAAAGAATGGGGCCAGGAGTGGAGAGAGAAAAATGGCTAAAGGAGTACCAGTATCTTTTAGTGCCTTGAGGAAAGGAGCATAGGCTGGACAGAGCATGGGAAGGAGGGGGAACACTATGGCCCAGTCTGACAGACAGCAGGAGCCGTCAAGGATGCCTGCTTACAAACTCGAAACTCTACCTTCAATTTCTGTGATAAAGCACCAGGACCAAAATCAACTTTGGAAAGAAAAGGTTTGTTTCAACTTACAGTTTATAGTCCATCATGAAGCAAAGTCCGGGCAAAGACTCAAGGCAGGAACCTGGAGCCAAGAACTGAAGGCGGGGCCACAAAGGATTGCCGCTCACTGGTATGTCTCCATGAGTGCTGGGTTCCCCCAGACTTAATTACAGAGAGTTAGGAACTGTGGGTGCTGGCAATCAACCCTAGGTCCTCTGGAACAGCAGCGAGCGCTCAAAACCTCTGAGCTTCTCCTTCAGCTCCTCAGCCTGCTTTCTTTTACCACCCACATTCACCAGACTGGCACTGCTTGTAGTGGGCTGGGTCCTTGTGCATTTAATCATTAAGAAAATGCGCTCCACAGGCTTGTCTTCAGGTCGGTCTGATGGAGCTAGTGTAGCTGGTCTTAGCTACTTTGTGGGTTTCTCTTTTTCCCACCTTTATTCCTCTACTGCCTAGTTTCACCCTCTGTCACCAGATAGGATAGTAAAGAGGTTAGAGGAAGAAGGGAGAGAGATAGAGATCCCTGAATCTAATTTCTTTTTGTTGTTGTTGTTGTTGTTGTTGTTGTTGTTGTTGTTTTCTTTGAGCACAACAACCAACAAACCTCAATCAATCCCCCTGAACCACCAACACCCACCCACCCTGCCTCTCAGTGGCCCTTTGAAAAGTTCCCAGAATTCCAGAGGTCCCACAGTCACAGAAAGTATGCTGGCAAAGCGATGCCTCTGCTAGAACACGAGGCACATCGGAGTCAGCTACTGTGCAGCAGCTCCCTCTCCCAATACCTGGGATTGAAATGAAATCAAACCCTTACAGTATTTCATTGCATTTTAAGAAACCAAAATTCCAGAATTCTCACAACAAGCTAGTTTCTTGATTCAAGTCCCTTTTCCCAGATTACTAGCCTGAATCAAATTGATTAAAAAACAACAATAACAATAACCATCACACATGACAAATGACTTCTCGAGGAACAATAAGAAAAAAGTGAATATTTTATTCAATTCCTTTTTTATTTTTGGTGCTCCTTAATGCTGTATTGATTTTTGGTCTAAGTCCTATGTGTATATGGATTTGTCTTCACGTTTTTACTACTGTGAACAGACACCATGACCAAGGCAACTCTTATAAGGACAACATTTAATTGGGGCTGGCTTACAGGTTCAGAGGTCAGTCCAATATCATCAAGACAGGAGCATGGCAGCATCCAGGCAAGCCTGGTGCAGGAAGAGCTAAGAGTTCTACATCTTTATCTGAAGGCTGCTAACAGAATACTGGCTTCCAGGCAGCTAGGATGAGGGTCTTAAAGCCCATACTCATAGTGACATACCTACTCCAACAGGGCCACACCTTCTAATAGTGCCACTCCCTGGGCTAAGCATATATAAACCATCTCAGAATTCTGTAATACCTCAGAATGTATTCAGAAGTCTATATTATCTTTGAGCACAGACTATGTTGCTTATTTATGAGTTACAGAAATGAGAAGAAATTTAGTGGCCGGTTGTTCCTAATATGTAATGAAAGCAGACTTGCCTGTGTATGCATGTCAGAGTGGAAGCACGATGGAACCGCAGTGGGAAGGACAGAGCAGGGCACCAAGGCCACTTTACCCATCCTGCCTGTTGATATGACTGATCCGAGAGGTTCGTCTTCGTCTTGTCCCAGAAACATGTCTTCAGGGATTTGCTGCCAGCTCTCATTGTTACACTCCTTTTCATCACTGTAGGAAACTCAGATCCAGCCAGAATTTTTGTAGCAATATTTCAGACCTTTCTTCTACAGTGAGAATGCCTGGTTAGTCTCAATACTTTTTTAAAAACCAAAACAAAACAAGTTCATGCTGACCATTGTGGTGTCACATTAACCATTGACAATGTAGTCTCTTATTTTCATGTCATTGTGACCTTGGCAAACGTCTTGAAGAGATTCACAGAATGAATGCCAAGTCCTGGAGGAAGAACAGAGAAACTTAGACACCGATGGGATTGCTTGAAAAGACTCCGGAACTCTCTGCACAATCACTCTGTTGCCATAGTTAGACACATTTACCAAATCTCTTTCTTCTCAGCTTCCTTTGTTCCACCCTAGCTGCTGTATTGTAGACTGAATAAACCTAGGACCGACAACTCTTGGTCATAAGAGAGGGTCTGAGTCTGAGCTTGACTTCTCAGGATGCTGTCCAATCTCATCTCATGGCTACTATGGTTAATTCCAGGATCAGTTAGTGTTGTAAGTTGGACTGGTCAGAATCAACTGAAGGAGTTTCTGTAGTTCTATTAGAGAAGGCTCCTGGGGTGCAAGATTGTTGTCTTGAGAATGTGAGGAGAGTGTTAGATAGAGGCATTATAGTTTGCATAGCAGTAGCTGTACCTAGGAGATGGGAGTAGCCCCTGTCCCACCTCTGCTCTTATAACCAGACCTGTTCTAAGAATTGCCAAATGCCCTCAAGGACAGTTTTCTCAAGGACAGTTTTTGAAGACTGCTCTTGGCTTTTTAGTTATTTGTGTATATATTGTCTGTCTGTCTCGGGGTTGCACACATGCGGTTTGTGTAAGCACACAGTGTGGCTGTAGGTGCACTTTGTTCATGTATTCTTATGTGGAGCCCAGTTGCCAATACTGAGGGTTTTTCTTAATCTCTTTCTACTTTGTGCCGTTCTCTTGATGACCTGGAGTTCACCTTCTCACCTAAACTGTCTTGTTCCCAAGCCCCTGGGAGCCACTTGTCCCCATGTTCCAGTGCTGGGATTACTGGTGCAGAGCTTCCTGCCCAGCATCTATGTAGGCGCTGAACTCAGGTCACCACACCTTCATGGACTAAGGTGTCTGCTAACTCTTGTATTGCTCTTTTAAATGGCGGTCATCATTGTGGCATTGCTTCTGTTCTTGTGTTTCTGGAAATCCGGAAGGTTCTCGTCTTTTCAAGCTGCACTTGGCTCAGCACATCTGGGGAACTCCTGTGGGTCTCCCCTTCTTAGAAATCCACCTGCCTCTGCCTCCCAAGCGCTGGGATTAAAGGCATTAAAGGCGTGAGCCACCACCGCCCGGCCGGTCTCCCCTTCTTGACTCGCATCCCTGTGGCCCTGTGAAGGACTACGCCCACAAGTCCTGAATAGCAGAACATATGGACAGATTTGGAGGGCCATTTTTCTGCTATCTCATTTGTCAATATTTTTAGGTTTTGCTTGAGCTAGTGGACCTGACTTTCCATTAGAACATCTAAGACCTAGCTATAAAATGTTTGTGCAGCCGGGTGTGGTGGCACACGGCTGTAATCCCAGCACTTGGGAGGCAGAGGCAGGCGGATTTCTGAGTTCAAGGCCAGCCTGGTCTACAGAGTGAGTTCCAGGACAGCCAGGACTACACAGAGAAACCCTGTCTCGAAACGCCCCCCCCCAAAAAAAAAAAATTTGTGATATAGGTTAGAGAAGCTCTTTTTAAAGGTTGCTTTAGTTCATAGACTGGAATTTTCTTTCTAAACCCCAGCCTGTTAACAAAAACACAAAGCCTGGTACAAAGGTGGCCTCCCCGTGTGCACAGTGGACACCAGGCTTGTTCTTTCTGTTCATCTTGAGCCCCATGAAGAAGTGTCGTTAGAAGCCGTGCAGTGGGAACCGTTAGGAGGCAGTTGTGAGACGGGATGTGGAGAAGGCAGCAAACGGCCTCCAAGATGCGTGCTTAAGTGGTTTCTAAAAGCTGAAGATTCCAGAGTCAGGTAGCAAGGGAGGAATTGCAGCCTCCCACTGTTCCTAGTACCCTGTGAAATGAGATAGTCTGTCTCTGTGTCGGCCTAATGGCAGCTCCTTCTTTCTGTTTCTTCTCTGCATTGCACACTGCGGTGAGTGGCCAACGAATCAATCCAGGGTGGAGAATAATCTATTCTTTTTATTTTCTTTCTCAGTGCAGCTTCTCAAGATGAAACACATCTTTGTTCTTAAGCTGGTTTGTGCTGTAGTCTGTGTTCTTCAACAGAGTGATTACATAGGGCCTTTGGGATTACAGTTCACTGGCCTGTAGCATTTCTGACAGTCCCTCCATCACCCTTGGTGTTCTTAGCAAGTGTCCCAAATTTTCAGGCTGGTTCTGCATCTGCTGTAAGGTGCAGAGTCTTTTCCGTCCTAGCATCTAGATAGGATAGCTCTTAGCAAGATCGTGCCTGATGTGTCAGTCCCAGAGATGAGGTCAAGAAGATGTTTGTAATTGAAAGTAGTCCAAAGGTACCTGAGTTCTTCAGTTTGGTAAGTGCTTTTTTGGCAGCCATTGTTTTGTTTTAGAATTCAGTTTCAAAGACCTGAGCCTTCACATACCTTCAAGGGTAACAAGAATGTCTGAAAGCATTGCTCTAACAAACTGTTTCCAACACCTGGCTGCTCACAGGGGCATCCCAGTGGAGAGAAGCAGCTGCATCCGCTCTAGTTGACTAAATTAGCAAATCCCAGGCAGAGTGAATTCTACAGCCTCACCTTTCACTGCATTTTTTTTAAACTTAACTGCACAAAATCTTGGTTATAAAATAGTGTTTTCATATAATGAGAGCACATAAATATTTCATTGATGCAATTATCTTTGACATGAAATAATTCCTCAGCATGGCTAGTGCCTGGGAGAAGTAATAAATCTGCTTCTTTCCCCCCAAGTAATTTTTAGTTTAAACAAAATGTATGTTTGAAGCACTGGTTCCTGTGTGTACATGTCTTTTGGTAGAAGCCATGTCATTCCCTGGAAGGTGCATGTGGCTGCTGGGGTAAGAGGTGCCGTTCAGGAGAAACCAGGGGCTCATTCCTATAGTTAAGGGGAGATAGACAGACAGTGGTCTGTTTGGAATTTTCAAAGTTCCCAAAATGTACTTTATTAAAGAAGCATTGCAGATTCTGTGCTTTTGCTTTTTAGTGGCAAATTGAACTTATAACTTTGCTCTCATAAAGTAAAAGAAAGGTGGGGTGAGGCTGGGCTGGGGATGGTCTGGAGAGAAAGAGATACAAGGAAACAAAGGAAAATTTTTGTTATCCTAAAAAAGTTAAGACTATACTGTGTGTGTGTGTGTGTGTGTGTGTGTGTGTGTGTGTGTTTTCTTTAATGTGGGTTCCAGAAGATTGGTTCAGTCCATTTTACCATCTAAAGCTGTGTGTCCTTGAGGAGATATCTAAGATACCAATTTGCAAGCAACACTGGCTAATACTTTACCTAGCAGTAGGCTTTTTTTTTTTTTTTTTTTTTCTAGCCATGTCTCCAGTTTAAAGCAGATGATTTTTCTGGTCTGACTTGTTGTTGTTTTTGTTGTTGTTGTTGTTGTTGCTGCTGGTGGTGGTGGTAGTAGTGGTGTGTGTGTGTGTGTGTGTGTGTGTGTGTGTGATAGAGAGAGAGAGAGAGAGAGAGAGAGAGAGAGAGAGATATTTTCTTGAATTTGTCATCTTTTACCTTTGAATCGTTTTGGCTGTTGTTCTAAGGCTGAGTCTGTCTGTGGTCCTCACTGTATTGGAGCTTTGAGGAGAAGAAAGGACAATTGTTAATGTAACAAAAGAAATTGTCAGGCTCATTATCAGTGGTAAACAGAAATTAGTAGGATCTAGATTGCAATTGTGGAGTGTGTGTGTGTGTGTGTGTGTGTGTGTGTGTGTGATCATTCCCTGGGAGACAAGAAAAAGCATCTGTTTACTCCAGATAGAAAACTGATGACAGACCAACGTAGCAGTACCACCAAGGTACAATTTGATAAACAATGAGTTGGTTGGGATTACTTACAGATGTCTGGGTAAGAGGTTACTTACAGGATTAGGAACAACTCAAAGGTTATCTCAGTATCAGAAGGTCATCTCAGCTTCGGTGGTGACTCACGAAAGCTGGAACTTTGGAGTTCTCTGCTCCTCTTGAAGGCAGCTTGACAGGCTACAGACTCTTCTCTACTTTTATAACGTTGGGCAAGGAGAGGTCTTGTGAGTCTCCTAAATTTCAGGAATTTCCTACACTTCTGAATTATTTACTTCCTTTTAGAACTTTCTGGATCCTAACAACTTTTCTTCAATACTAGGATTTCCAGTGTAGAAGAAATTGCTTCACTATGTGTGTGTATACTTTATGATGATAACATTAAAGCTGTCATTAAAAAAATTCAGTGGTGTCAGAGAAGAAATGATTAAGGATTTGAACCCTCTATAGAAAACCAATCTTAGTATTGTTGGTGATTGTGGAAGGATAGTGTCATTGTTTGAGAATTTTGCTATACATAAAAGGTGACATTTTGCTGATTACAGTTTCGTCCATATCAGCAGAAGACAAAAGACTCTTGAGCCAGAGATAAATTGATATTACTCACAAACAGCAAGTAGCATCACCATGGGGAGTGCAGGCTGCCTGCACCCTTTGAAGCTCAAGAGAAAGTTTTAAAGGGCCAAATGGGATTGTACATGGTAAGTGTACTTCCCAGTGCTAGAACTCTGAACTTTGATGTATCTTACACTTTTTGTGATAAGCCTTGTTTGGAGAAAACATTTTCTTATGTCTCAAGACATTTGGTTCATTACAAATAAGTATAGACTGCTATAATCTGGGCAAAGGATTGTCTCTTTCAAGGGGAGTTGCCAATGGTACTTTATGGTCATATTAATATTAGCAGTAGGAGCTATATTGAACTGCATGACATTCACGGCTCACATGCATTACATATGTTACTTTTAATCAATTTTATCCCTTACAACTATCTGTGACAATATTATGCTTATCTTCCAGTACAGAAACCAAGGCTAAGGCTTAGAGAGTTCAAATGATGTTGCCATGCTTATTACTGACCATAGCTTTTGCAATAATGTCATTTATTTATTTATTTATTTAAATTTGGTTTTTCTTGTCTTGAGACTGAAATGAAAACTGTTTAAAGTATCTTTATTAGCCGGGCATGGTGGCACACGCCTGTAATCCCAGTACTTGGGAGGCAGAGGCAGGCAGATCTCTGAGTTCCAGCACAGCCAGGGCTACACGGAGAAACCCTGTCTCCAAAACAAAACAAAACAAAACAAAAAAAAGTCTTTATTTTCCTAGCCCCTAGATTGTACTTAGTGGTGTGTGATGTAGATCCTAGGTTAGTGTTTAATGCTGTGTCTGTTTGGGAGATTTGTTTGTTTGTTTGAAATCTGGATCTTGAATAACCCAGTCTAGACTCAGATTTACTATAAAGCCTTACATTCTTCTTGCTGCTGCCATCTGTGTTGTGCTTTGAATGTAGAATATCTCCTATAGGCTTGGTTTGAACCCTTGGTCCTTAGCTGGCAGTACTGTTTTGAAAGGTCGCAGGACCTTCGTGAGGTGAAGTTTCCTGAAGGCCCTAGGCTACTGAGTTTGAGCCTTGAGGTTTTAAAGAACTTCCTACGTCGTGCCCACACTTGACTTTCACACTGCAGCCGTGATGTGATCAGCCCTATGCTTCTGCTGCTGCCTTGGCATTGCCGGCATGCTGGACTAGGTTCCTTCTGTAAGGCAAAATATACTTTCCTCACATCACTTCTTGCCAGTGAGTCACAACAGCAAGATTACGTAATATGCTTTACCCTCTACTAAGTGCTAAGATTATAGCCTAAACCTGGCCAACTCCTATCCTCCTTCCAGTACAGTGAGCTGACGTGCTATACAGTAACTCTAGATCCTAGCACAGTAACACTAGATCCTTACTAGGCAGAGGTGGCTTTAGAGGGGATTAAAGTGCCACAACATCTAGTGAGGCAGGTCTTGTCCAGAACCTTAAACATGATTCTAGCCCTTGACTGCAGAAATTACCACCCCAGCTAAATTTAAGTCATGTTTTGTTTTTTGGAAGCACGTTGTTATTCTGTAGGCTAGGCTGAGCACGAACTCAACAACCTGCTTCTGCTTTCAGAAAGCTGGGATGACAAGCCTGTACCACCATGTTTGCCTCACTTGATTGAATGAAGTAGCAAAGATAAGCACAAAAATTTGATAACCATACAATTTACCAAGTGACTGTATGATATCACCTTAATATTTAGTAGGAAGTTGGGGCTTGAGTTGGGGGTTTCTCTAGCCTTGTAGGCTTTCTATTTAGTTACACTGATAGAATAAGCCCAGTGCTTAAAACTCTTTCAGGTTTAGGTTGTCTGGCTTGCTTTAGTTACTCACACAGGTAGCTAGATCATCAGTATTATTTTGGAAGGCAGTTAGAAATGAAAGTATTTCATTTATTTTTATTTTTTGAATTTCTCTTGTGGCTCCATAGGAAGAAAACAGTGGGTGTCTCCTAGAACCTGCAATACCCAATTTTCAACTAAATACAAGGCTTTTTCCAGAGCTCTCTGTAGGTAACAGCATAGAGTTTGACCAAAGATGTTGAGCTTCTTCTCAGCCTGGTTTCCATGGTGATGGCTGCAGCTTTGATAAGGTTCACATGGCAGCGAAAGGAAGCAGAAGACAGGGTGCTATTCCATCACTCAAGCAGCCAGAGTCCTTTATGACAACAAGGGTTGCACAGGACAATGGCCAGGCACTGGCTCCGAAGCAGAAGAAAGCTTTCGTCCATATTAGTTCCACTCCTGATTGCACTGAGAAATCAGCTTACCTCTTAGGCAGAAGGTTAGCAGTAGAATGATTTTCCTAACTATATCTTTCTGATGCATATCAGAAAGTCTTCCAGTAAGGGAATAAAGGTAATGTTTACCTGCTAAGGATATGACAAACGATCTAGGGTGGAATTTCTAGAAATGTCTGCTTACACATACCATACAGCTGTCTGCTTATAAAGTGGGCAATCTATTGCTGCAGAACAAAACCCACAAGTCATAAAGCTCTGTGGCTTACAGAAACAATTTTAGTGTTTCTAGTGCTTTGGTGTTTTTCCCTGCCACTGACCTCTGTGTGGTTGCTGTCAGAATGAAAGATCCTATCTTCTTCTGAAGCTCGTCGCCTAGACTTGTATGTATGTATGTATGTATACATGCATGTATGTATGTGAATGCATGCTCTCTGGTTTCTGGTGTTTGGTGATTTTCCCTACCCTTGTGTGACTGCTGTGAGAATGACAGATCTTAACTCCAGTGTGGCAGCTGTTGATGACTGGCTGTCAGTCAGGATCTCAGCTGGAACTGTGTACCAGAGCATGTACATATAGCCTATCTACAGCTTTCTTTACATGTTGGTTAGGTCCAAGGAAAGGTCTCCACAAGTAGTTTGAAGACTCTCAAGCTTTTTGACCTGGAAACAGTCACTGTTAAAAAATTGTATGGAGTGGGGAAGTATCATCTCTCTCATGGTCTGTCAGCCAAGTAGAAGATTCTAAATTAAATAGGTTACGTAGACCTTTCCTTATAGTTGGAGATGTACCAAAGAATTTTATTTCTAAACCAGCACAAGAGCTCCCTCTTTGCTGAGTACTTTAGAGAAACATATCAGTTTTGGTCCTCATGAAGTTCATAGACTGGGAGATAGCTTTGATCTCAAAAGTCTAGGCGACGAGCTTCAAAAGCTCACACAAATAGAAGTTATTTATAATATGGTAAATATCCTGAAGTGGGTGTACTCTGAGGGTTGAGAGTAGAATGTTATTCCTTGGCTTGGGCTGTCATAAGTTGCTATAGGCCGAGTGGTTGGAATAACAGAAATATTTTCTCTTCTTCCCAGAGGGTAGAAGTTAAATATCAAGGAGTCAGTGTGCTTGCCTTCTTCTGAGGCTGGTTTCCTTGTCTTGTCTGTAGGCAAGTACATTCTCTCTGGGTTCTCACATGGTCTCTCTCTGAGTACATACATACATGTCCAAAGTCCTAAGGTCATCATAAGGACATAAGGACATCAGCCATGTTGGATTAGGATCTAGCCATATGATCTCATTGACTTTGTATTTTTAAAGACCTCAAATGTAACTAGACCCACATTCTTAAAATTAGCATTTCAGCATATGAATTGGGCATGCATGGAACAAAATGAAGCTTTTAGCAGATCTGAGCAAACATCAAATAGACCCAAATTCAGAGTGCCAAGATGCAGACCATCTTGACAAGTTTCTTTTTTTAGAAATTGCTTTAAAAACACCTTTGCTTTTAAAACCAAACAGTTTAGATATTGAACCAGGGATTGTATTCCAGACCTTATAATGATTAATCTTCACAGTTAGGGGCACTTTCACTTTCCTGTTCATAGCATCAAACTTGAAGTTCTAGCCATCCGTAGGATGTAGCTGCTGCATGATAGATGCTTAGTGAGTGACGGTGTTTTATTGGAATTGAACCCTTTTGGGAATCATCTTCACAAGAGGCTATGGAAGTGAATGGCTACATCAAGTGGAATGAGTTGTAAAGATGAAGCACAGAAGCTAGGTGTGGTGATTCATGTCTGTGTTCCAGCTCTGGAGACAGAGCCACAAGGACCTGAAGTTCAAGGCAATCCCAGGCTCCATACTGGCTAACCTGGCAATTGTCTCAAAAATCAAACTATCCAACTTACAAAGAGGTAATGAAAGTTTCATGCTTAGGGAGAAGTACAAAATGAATGTTCAGAGAAAAGACAAGCAACAGAGATGTTTGGTGAAAAATGGGCCTCAAAAGTCCATGTAGGTGTCAGGGAAGACCAGATTGAAGATGTGGCTATTGATCAGGAAATAAGAGAGCTGGACGCCATAAGTCACTGGTTCCAGCCAGGCAGTGGTGGAGCATATGTTTAGTCTCAGCACTTGGGAGCCAGAAGCAAGTGGATCTCTGAGTTTGAGGCTAGCCTGGTCTACAGAGTTCCAGAACAGCCAGGGCTATGTAGAGAGACACATAAAACACATAAAAGATATGATTAACTTGTAGTGGTGGCACATGCCTTTAGTCCCAGCACTTGGGAAGCAGATGCAGGTGGATCTCTTGACTTTGAGGCCAACTTGGTCTACAGAGTGAATTCCAGGACAGCCAGGACTACACAGAGAAAACATGTCTCAGCAAACAAACAAACAAGCCACTGGTCCCACTTTGCTTCCATAAGTATTCATTTCTCTGAAAATCTTCATCTGTAAGAGGATGGTATTACCTGCATGTGTATCCCCTGTCATGGTATAGTGTGGAAGCTTCCAGAAACAATGCTGACATAACTATGTGCTCTGGAAATATAAAAGTAAAGTTTTTTGAGATCAGGAATCTGTTAAGCCTGCCTGCCTGAAACTTACATGTTCCTTTTCTTATTATTTCTCTTGTTTGGGATTGAGCATAGAGCATCTATGCACCAAGCATGCACTTTAACACATCTCCGGCCCTCCTGTGTCTTCTAATTGATGTTTTGCCTCCATTGAATTCTGCTGTAATATAGCATTTTGTTTTTCTAGAAACCAAACCCCAAATCCTCTTGGGTAATACCATCTACATGTAGCTTTTTGCTCAATGACAATGTATGTTCTTTTTAAATGTATGTAGGGTTTATGCATACATGTTCATGTATGTGGGGAGACCAGAAAATAGGAAATCTGGATATTGTTGCTCAAGTGACATCTAACCCCTCCCCCACCTTTGTTTTTTCTTTTTGAGAAATTCAGCAAGTAGCTGGCTGGCCAGTGATCCCCAGGGATGTGCCTGTTTATGTGTTCCTTGCACTGGGATTATAAGCATGTAAAACCAAATCCCTGTTTCTTTGTTTGTGTTTTATATGGGTACTAAGGATTAATTCTGGTCCTGGTGCTTGCCCCAGCCCACAAGTCATTCCTTTCTCATTTTTAATTACACATATATATGTCTATCTATCATATATGTGTGTGGGTAAGTGTGTGTGACTGCAGGTGCCTGAAGTATCAAGAAGAGGGCAGCAAGGGCATAAGATCACCTGAATCTAGAGTTATATGTGTACTGATCCACCTGATGTGGGTGCTGGGAACTGAACTGGAGCCTTTGGTAAGAGCAGTATTTCCTAGTAACTGCTGAGCCATCTCTCCAGTTCCCACATACAGTCTTAGAGAAGACTGTTTCACGGGGGAAATGCTTGAGGTTCTGTGTAGCCATCTTGAAGGTGCTTTGAAGGTAAAGTTATTGGTTTTTGAAGAGTATTCCTTGTAATTTGCATGACTCCAGGTACTTCTTGGCAAGCACATTTTAAGCAAGACCTGATTTATAATTTATTTCTCTCATAGAACAGAGGTTAATACCATAAGCAAATTAGAGCTATTCAAATTCTTTTAAAATTGCTGTTAAAAACAGTTCTTGAATTTTCAGGATGTCAAATGTTACATGTGGAATGAACACTGTGCTCATGAGCTGATTAAGGCTGGCATTCTTGTTTGTCAGTGTGTTTAAACACACTGCTGATGGATCAGATACCAAAAGATAGGTGTTATATGCTCACATTGGCCAACAGTGCCATATAACATACAGATGATGATGAGGAGGATGATCATGATGATAATGACAATGATGAGGATGATGATCCTGTAGTATAGGCACAGAGAGATCTAGGGGTTAGAAATAGTTCAGTTAGTAAAGTGCTTGCCTCACAAGCATATAAAGTTAAGCTTGATCTCAGAACATATGTGGAAATCACTGGTCTGGTCCCAATAGCATGTACTTAGAATTCCAACACTGAGGAGGAGGAGACCATAGTTCTTTAGGGTTCATTGGCTGTTGTACCTATCTTAGTTGTAAATTCTAGGTTTTGTCTCAATAAAACAAAGTAGCTGGTATCTGAGGAATGATAGCTGAGTTTGCCCCATGGCCTCTACAGGCACATGTGCAGATCTTTCTATCTATCTATCTATCTATCTATCTATCTATCTATCTATCTATCTATCTATCTAAACATAAACACACAGGCATTTACATGCCTATAAACACACAAAAATAAAAAGAGATACTTCAGAAATGTTAACAGAGTTGCATGAGTCAGCTCAACGTAACAACAGAGGCTTGGCAGAGACACAGCTTTAAGGAAACATACTCTCTCATAACCTTTGAGCTCCATCATCCACTGCACGGCACAGTAGGCTGAGAACAAGCCATGGTTTTCGTTTCCCGTATACCACCAACTGCCTGTCTGTGAGAGACTGGTTTAAGAAATGTGCCGAGCTGTACAATTTGTTTTGTTTGCTTTTTTTTCTCATGCTTTTATGTATTTGAATCCCCCCCCCCATACACACACACCTGAAAGTCATTGATGTGACCTCAGAGCCCATATCTGTCACACAGAAGAACACAGAGACCAAATACCCGTTTATTTTTGTGTGAAAATGTATGACTAATTTTCTAAGGCATTTTCCCCAGTAGACAAAGCTGAGCTGTGTGGTCTGTCTGGCTGCTCTTCTGGGACTTGTTACATTAGAGCAGTTCATTAACCCTTAGGGAACAGACTCCAAAAGGCCACAGCTCCTGAGGGGATGGCAGATGGGAGGACAGAGTTTCAAGTTACTCTTCTGTCCTTGGCTGGGTCTGCCCTAGGCGCTTAACTTCTTATGGCTTTTACTAACCCTGATGATCTGGCATTTGGTATACTTCTATATATAAGGAAGAGTATGCGCAAGGCTCTGGACCTGATGTGTGGGATGATTACTGGATAGAGACACAGCGTAAGTTGGATGTGCCTTTAAATCTGAGAGGTTGGGTCTCACCTATGTGTTTTGAGAGCATTAGTTTTATCCAGCTGATTTTAAAGATTAACTTGCATTTGTGTAAAGTGGGCTACACTTAACAGCGAGAATTACTTTGGCATGAATGACTGTATGGACCCATGTCCATTCACTACTCTCTGAGGTTGAAATGCTGCATATCATATGGCATTTCTGCTCTGTCACGGGACACTTTGTTCTGCATCCATACAATGTTTCATTCGTCGCCACACCATTTCCACCATTACAAACCCGGGTTGAACAGGCATGGCCATGAGTCTGGATTCTTAAAGGTTTCCTAACTGTCAGTATTTTATTGGCTTATTTTACCCTGGCTTAGCTGCCTGTGTAATTTAAATACTGTATTGCTAGAGAAACTTGAGAGGGAGGTTTGAAACCATGGCTACTGATGTGGTTTCTTTTATCTTTTGCTTAACGACCCTCACTCTCTTCTCCAGAGATGGTTTTTTTGTCAATCTTGAGTGCCTGTTTTGATTATTTACAAAGTGCTTCTCTCTTGCATAGCACCAACCCTGATGGATCCAAGTAATGAAATATTTAGTTTGGGAACATGAAGAGGTATGCGGGTTTTAAGTTACACCTTAGGAGCCCTTTCAGTCCACACCGGAGAGAAGTTGCCTACATCAGAGATGTGGCCAGGCTTTGGGATAGACGTTCCTTCACCATTAAGAACAGCAGTGATCACATCCATGTTTGATCAATGAGCTGTCAACCCCTCCACATCCTCTGCCAAGTCTTTAGTTTATTCTACTGCCATACTGAGACTGGCTCCCTTGAAATGATAAATGAAACCCATAGATTGTTTGGGTATGGAAATGTTTTTGTCTGCGCCTTACAAAGATGAAAACGTTGCTTCAGATTTAAAGTAAATTGAGCATCCTGCAAAAAAGCCCGTCAGTGGCTTCCTGTTGCAAAGTAGAATGCTGACATGTACTCCCATGGCCAAGAGGGTCCTGTGCTTTCTGGTCACTGCCTGCCTTTTCAGGGTCGTCTCAGGTGACTTCCTCCTTTCCCTATCTATTAAGCTGTAGTGTACAAAAGGCGGTAGGACATTCAGGGTCTGTATTTCAGAACATTTGAGTTTCCATTTCCTTTCTTGGATCCCTTTCTCTTGTCCTTTGTCTTTCTTTGTCTGAATCCTCATCTTTCATTCTATCCCACTCCAGGCAGCTCCTGTTTCCTAACATCACAAGCCATTCCCTGTTCTTATCTTGGCCCCAGCACAGTCTAAATTGATGCTGTTTTCAGCTCCTTCAGAGAGAAGACCTTGGCTTATTTTTCACGATTTCTCCATCTCTAGCTCTGTACTTGGTACATTGGATGTGCTTCCCATACATCTGGAAGGAGTGGAAAGATGACTCAGCAGTCAAGAGCCCTTGCTGCTTGTCTTAGTTAGGGTTATTATTATATGTCTTAGTTATTGCTGTGATAAAACACCATGATGAAAAGCATCTTGGGGAGGAAAGGGTTTATTTCATCTTATAGGTTGCATTCCATCACTTAAGAAAGGCAAGGCAGGAACTGATGACCCTGAAGGAGTGATGCTTACTGGGTTGCTTTCTCAAGACCCGCTCAGCCTGCTTTTAGGACCACAAGTCCAGGGATGACATTACCCACAGTGAACCTGAGTCCTTCCACATCAATTATTAATCAAGAAAATGCACTGCTGGTCAGCCTTGTGGGGACATTTTCTCAATTGAGACTCCCTCTTCTAAAATGACTCTAGCTTATATCAAGTTGTCTAAAACAAGCCAAACACACTGCCTACTTTCCTTCTGTCTGACACTTTAGATATGTACAGAAATAAAAGTAAGTCTTAAGTGTATAGATTTTTCCTTTTTGATCAATAGGCACATGTGCTCTAATATGCTGTTGGAACTTCTCTTGAGATATTCTTTAGCCCTAGCCCTATATATCAGCCCAGTGTAATTAAGAGACTTGAGGTTCAAATCACATGAGGGAGCTAAAATTTTTGTGCTTGTCCAAAAAGTGTGCTTTGTCATATTCATATAATCTTCTCAATAAGACACATTAATATTTCATCACCTCAGGTGGTTGGGAACTGCTCGATATATCTTACAAGATATTCACAGGGGCAGGGGATATGGTTCAGTTGGGAAATAGCTTTCTTCATAAGAATGGAGATTGGATCCTTAATACCTGTGTAAGGAGCTGGCCTGGGAAGAAGAAGATTGGGGGATCCCTAAGGCTCACTGGCCAGTCAGTCTCAGTGAGCTCCAGATCAGGAGAGACTGTATCTCAAAAATAAGGTCGGTGGTATCTGGGCGAAATAACACATGTAGCCTCCACACATGCATGTTTGCATGGTGCACATACCTACATACACATTCACACACATACCACAGACACATGTATAGCACATCAAAAAAATTAAATTTAAATAATATTTTAAAAATGCCGAGCCGGGCGTGGTGGCGCATGCCTGTAATCCCAGCACTTGGGAGGCAGAGGCAGGTGGATTTCCGAGTTCGAGGCCAGCCTGGTCTACAGAGCGAGTTCCAGGACAGCCAGGACTACACAGAGAAACCCTGTCTCAAAAAACCAAAAAAAAAAAAAAAATGCTTATCTTTCCTTAAAAAGAATATCATAGGAGGTTTGTACTTGGTCAGGGTAAGCCCGGGGAAATCTCATGAAAATGAAGGGGCTTTAGCATCAGAGATTGTTTGCCCTGATTTATATTTCACACACCTGCTTTTTATAAGAATCAGGACGAGACTCATTGGACATAAAGTGTTTTAAAGTGAACAGCCTAAAGTACATATGTAACTTTTCAAGATCGGGTATGTGTTGTAAAGAATATTCCCCTTAGGAATTTACTAAGATACTATCTATTTAATTAGAATTTCAAAATCCCAACGTAGCTGTTCCTGAGTGCTACTGAATATCAGCCACTTTATGACATTTTTTAGGGCAGAGAAAGTTCTCAGTTGTGCTTATATTCTCTTCCAATATTAAATGACTTAAAATAACACTTTATTATCCAAATGTAAGCTTAGAAATAATTTTTTTCTTACTTCAATAAGAATGTAGCTTGACATAAAACCATGAGAATGAGGGACTTAAGGAAATGGCCTGAGAGTCGCTGTGTCATTGTGCTTCACAGTATTTGTGTAAAAGTAATATGAGATGCATTGTGACTTACCCTTAACCTCAGTAAAGGTTTCCAAAACTCCAGCCAGCCAGAGCCACTTTTAATTGATTGGGGATTTGGGAAAGGCACTGAGGAGTTTGCACAGCTGGAGAAATCTGTGTTTGAGGCTACAAGGAAAGCGGGGATTATTAGGAGCAGTAGGGTGAATATGAGACCCACAGCTCCCTGTTCACAGCCAAGACTAGATGGAAGGAGATGGGGCCCAAAGGGCAGGGTGCCTCGTCACCTCCTCCCGTAGGTGCATTTCTACAGAATGTTGGCTGTTTGTGCCTGCCCATCTTGTGGCCATGCACTTGAATGTACAAACATTCTCAGGTACTGGTTTAAATGAAGGTTGCAAACAGAAATGTAAATGACCTGTTAACAAGTACATTCCCGAGCATGTAGACCAGAGGGACCTAAGTGGGTCACTTGTTACTCGAGCAAGTTAGATGTAAAAGAAAAATTAGTACACAGAGAATAGTTTTGGCAGAGATAATCAGCAGCAGGTAAAAGATAAAGTTATTGAGTCAGGAGAAAGAGGCAGGTAACAAGGTCTAGAAATCCAAAGGAAGCGGTGGGCTGCATAGAACAGCCAGTCTGGTATGAGCTTCCTGCCAAGGAGGATGCATGGTTCCTTGACGTGTCAGCCGAGTTCATGCCTAGGATGACTGCTCATTTTGTAACAATTGTGTGTAAGAAAATGAGAGTTCAAGATTGGCAAGGAATGGCAAATTAGGTGCCTCCTAAGAGCAGCAGAGCGTAGGGGTGGTCGAAGCTCAGCCACCTGTACGGGTAAAGCCTAAAAGAAGAAATGCCGTAGAGCAGAGTACAGAATGCTACACATAAAATGGATCTCGCCATGACTGTTACTTGGAGACCTCCTTCCTTCTCTGCCTCTGTGCATCCCTTACATCAGGAGATACTTCTGTAACTATTTGAAAGAAAAGCAAGGGCTGCAGAGATGGCTCAGCTGATAAAGGGAAGTCCCTACTTGTCTGCAAACCTAATGACCTTAGCTCAGTCCCTGGGACCCATGTGGTAGAGGAAAGGAGCTGATTCTTGTGAGTTGTCCTCTGATTTCCGCATGGGTGTGCCGTGTGAAAAAATAAAAATAAAGATGATGTAAGGAATAAGAACTGTTTAAATTGAACAACTCTAAAACAAAACAAAACAATTACCTAAACCACAACAACAAACCACCAAATTGAAGGCAGTTTATTTTCTGGAAGTTTATAACAGTGTCTTAAAAATCCCAAGCTAGTGTTCAAGTTAACCATTCCCAGGGCTAGTAGAGGATTTGGTCGCATTTTATTGGCATTGCCAACCTAGAGCTCATTTTCCTATGGCTTCATTTGCCCAAGCAACTTATACAGTTGGACTCTTCCCATCCTGTGTCCTCCGGGAGCTCTCATTATTGAAGATGAGCTTGGGCATTAGAAAGCATCTTTATATTCTGGCACCATCTAACCCTGAAATCAACCTGCCATTTCCTCTCCATGTGTCTGAGGTGGGTTTGAGATGCCTGACTAGTAGCATCCAAGAAGCAACTAGATCCATGAGAAAAGCTCTGTAGCTCCGAAGAAAGGTCCGGGGAAAGACTCATTACCACAGAGATGGTAATTGAGGCTGTGCACTTGGACAGAACTACCTAAAGACAATCATGGAGGGAATGAGAGAGGGCACCTGGAGTGTTTTTAAACTTCCTTAGACAAGTTTTCATTGGGTCCTTAATGAGTGAGAAAAGTTGGGCAGGGCAGCCTTGTGATAATTGGCTCTCGTATCATGGGTTCTTGGGTTCAGCAAATGCCTTAGTGGAGTCTATTACTCTAGTTAGACTCACTCAGCATCGGAGACATCAGATTTGTTCATCTTCTGGTTCAGCAGTCATGCGGCACATAGAGCAGCAGGGCCAGAAGCCACTTACCCCTGCCAAAACAGTAGGATGTGAATGCTTGCCTTACAGGCAGGAGGAGGCAGTTATCGAGTGCATCCAGGAGCTCCTGAACTTGGAGGGTGGGCTGCCTCTCCCCAGCCGGTCCTGTTGGTACCTCTTCTCCAGGTTCTGCTGCAAATGCTCTGTGAAAGCAGTGGGAATCTTCCATCGGTCTTAGCAGGGGGTAGCCCTGCATCTCGGAGATCTAAAGAATTGAGTTTCTCACACCATGTGTTGAGCAGGAGCACCAAGCTGTAGAAATAAAAAAGAAGCTGCTTATTTATTCGTTGTTTGACAAATATGCCTTAAGGACAGAGACTTCAAAAATACCCTGGTTACCATATCAAGCAATCTCTCCTTTCAAGGAGTTCAAGTTCTGAAACATAAATAATGCGATGAATAATTATTAGTGCTTAATGTCCTGGACTGGGGTGGGGAGGAGGATGGCGCAAGCAGTATAGTATTCATGTGGACCTGAGTTCTACTCCCAGCATTACAATAGCAGGAGTGGCCGGGCGGTGGTGTTGCACGCCTTTAATCCCAGCACTTGGGAGGCAGAAACAGGCGGATTTCCGAGTTCAAGGCCAGCCTGGTCTACAGAGTGAGTTCCAGGACAGCCAGGGCTATACAGAGAAACCCTGTCTCAAAAAACAAACAAAAAAAGAATACCAGGAGTGGTGATGAGCTTTTCCCATCCCAGTGTTGGAGAGACAAAAGCAGGTAGATGCTCTGATGCTCTCTGACTGGCCAGCCTAGCCTACTTGGTGGGTTTCAGCCCAGTGAGAAACCCTTTCTCTAACAAAGGTGGGTGGTGCCTTGGAAACTATATACTCAAGTCTGTGGCATCCTCACACATACACATACTTATGAATTATGTGTACACCCGCATGCACATACACATGTAACCCAATACATGAGCAATCTCCTTTATGTACTCACACATTTCCTACTCATACATGTTCACCTGCACACATGGGCACACATACATACTCATGCATACATATTATCTTCTTTAGCCAGAGAAGGTGGACTAAGTGATGTGGAGGGTGTAGATATAGGGAGTGGGGAGCAGGGAAAAGGCCAGGTCAGGAAAGGGAGTGGTTGGTAGCTCTACGGAATAAGAGGGGGTTGGCTGGTAAGCCTTACAGCTTCTGACCAGACTTCAGCATGGGTATCTTAAAATTCACCGTTTACTGCTGTGTGTTGCATCTGTGCTATGTGAAACTACAGGGGCAGTGGGGGGAGTTGGTAGCTTGCAAATTATACTACGATAAATTGCAGCACTGACCCAAAAGGTTCTGGTGATATCAGGCTCAGCTGTGAAAAGACTTTCTACCTAATCATACATGTAAGGTGTGGATTGTTATGTTTGTGCCTTGACTTTTAAAGAAGCGGGGGTGGGGAAAGACTGGCTGAAAGTAGGTGGATGCAGTATAAGCTGACACTTTAAAAATATATGTGTACAGATTGTTCTTGACGTTTGGATTTAATGCTGACTTTGTAGGAGACTGGTGAACTTGCTTAGAAATGTATGTGTGGAATACCAATCAGAAAGTTCATCATGTTTGTCACCTTTCCTGCAGCAAGTGTTCTATCTAGAGCTTGAGCCACAGGGCGAATCACAGTTCCCTTGTTTCTACTTGGATTTCCCAAGGGCCACATGAGGGGGAAAGCAAATAAAACAACAGGTAAGGGAGACCAGAGCCTGGCATTGTTTTGGATTTGCATATGATTTGCATAGTGCTCTATAAGCTGAAATCTGCTCTTTGAAACATTCATGTTAACATTTCAGTGTGTCTTCCTGTCAACTATTTCAAGGTATTTTCTACTGGTTTTATTATTTTGTTCTTGTCGACTATATACAAATTACACATCTCTTCACTAGAAGTATACAGCTGTAATTCTCTTCGTTAGTACAGACAAAATTTAGGGTTCACCAGAGTTGATTACTCGGCAAATGATGCTCCTATTTAAATTCTTCCTAGTCACGTCTTTCTCAGCCCTACAGGAGAAGTGCCTTTACTTGGGCTGTGTCTCAGAAGTTCAGGGGACCCACACATGGGCAAGGTGGGAAGAAGAAGGAAGCCATGCATTGGAAAGCTGTGAGGTCAGCCTCTGGCATCAGTCTTAAAAACCGAGTGCAGTTTGAGATTGGTTTATTTATTTTGTAGAATCTTACTTTCTTCATTGTCAACTGGAGATAAAACGTCAGGGCTATGACAAGAGTTAGCACAGGTCAGTGATTGATTGATATTGTTAGTGTGTTTATATAATCTGCCCTGCAGCCATATTGTGGGCATAAATTTCCTCTCTATAAGGTGCCAAGGGCCCCCTTGATGCTAGTTCAGGACATTAAGAGAGAATGTTGACAATGATTTTGGGGTCCCAGCTCTCGTGCTCTATAGGGATTGGAGTCTAGTGTTCACTTTCGTGTTCTGAGGAGGTGTGTTACACCTTAGAAGTACTTACGTTTGCACTTAATATTTAATTAACACATGCATTGACTTCATTAGAAGCAATTAAAGAAACAGCTTCAGATAAAGATATTCTGTGAAGTTTCTGGACCCGGGCTGTTAGGCATTCACATTTTCTATCCTTTGAGGGTTTCTTAAGATGTTTTACAGTCATATTTTAATTTGCTAATTATTAGAAGTGCTATCTGAAACAGTCACAACGTAAGCAGGAATTAGATGTAGTTGTTCAGTTTTATATATAGGTAGATTCAAGGCAGCCATAACATGCAAAACATTTATATGAAAGTACTTTTTAATTTATACAACTCATGTATAGTTGGTTTTCAAAATGGTAACTCACTAAGGGAATCATGTAAACTCTGTTATTATTTAAAGGTTATTTCAAGAATCTTACAAGGAAGGGTATTTTTAATTTACAGCCAAAAAGATCAAAGTGTTCTTAGTTGAAATAAATTTCCAATTGGGTGTGATGATATAGTTCTATCCTTTTAGTCTCAGGAGACGGAGACAGGATAATCAGTTGATCTCAGATCTTCAAGGCAAGACTGTCCCAAGGGAAGAGACGACCTAAAATATTGCCTCTTTGTCTAGGGTAGTAGTTTCTAAGCATGACTATGATGTATGTTCTGAACATAGATTATGTTGTATATTATGAACATAAGTATGTTCAGCATACTTAGCCTAGTTTAAAGCCAGTTTCTGTGTCTGTCTTCAGAAGGTTGGAGGTAAGGCCTGAGGATTTTCATATTCAGCAGATGTCCTGTGGTTTTGATGTTGAGTCTGGGGCTGCACGTGGAGAACTGTTGTGGGGAAGAATCAGCTGTCTTCCCTGATGCTGCACAGCTGGACCCTGTAGTGTTCAGCCTGCAGTTCACTGCCTAGCTCCACCCCAGTCTCCATTTCCCCGGCTCTTAATTCATCGCTACCTGTGTTGTGTTGAGATGCACTGATCCTCTTTCTATTTGGGTTTTTACCACTGTCATTTCAGGACAGGAAGTTCAGTATTTCAGATCTGACTGGAGGGAACCAAAAATGTGAGATCTCAAGACAAACATTTTGATGGGTAGATGAGCTACTGTTTTTATGAAAATAACCAAGAAATCTATCCATCCAATATGAAGCAGTGTTCCGTGACTATGAGTGATGGCTTCTTCCCTAATGGAGTTTAGTATTGAGTGGCGTTTGGGAAGAAGTAGAAGGAGGAAACATGACAGATAAATGTTATATCAAGTATGAAAATATTATTAGGAGATGATGGTGAGGGATGTCTGTTTTACACAGGGTGAACAAGAGACACTGTCTTGACAAGTGAAGCATGAGTATAGGTACCCATTGGAAAGTGAGGTGACGTGCATCTGCATGGAGGGAAGTGGTTCCCAGATAGAGATGCAGCGATATGCTGGTTGTGCTTACACACGAGTGGGAAGGCCATCAGAACGGGAACCTAATAGGTGGCCGGGGAGGTGGACGGTGAACGGCCACTGGATTTTATTCTGAATGAGACTGGTTGCTGTTGGAGGGTTTGGAGAAGTGCAGAGAGGATATAGCTGACACTTGAAAGGGACAGACTGTCCTTGTGGAGAGTGGGAACAATGGAAAGCAATCTGGGTTTACAAGAGTAGAAAGTGACACAGAATCAGTTACCAGGGCCTTTATCAATGGCTTAGATATTGACTTCAATGACTTGGTCAACACAGCATGCTGCGGGAAACTGAGCAATGGGGTCTGTTCATGGAATGAAACTTATTTCTGTCTGTCCTAGCAGTCCATGTATGAAATGGCTTTTTAGTTCCTTATCTGTCCTTGGAGAAATGTAAGAGACTTCTCTCCCAGACCCACTCATTCATTCCTCCTGCTTCAGACTGATCTGTTAGGAGAGAAGTTTAGGAATATACAGATTTGATCATTTCAGAACCCAAGTTTTGTGTCCAAATGCAATATAATCAAGACATCAAAATGAGGACTCAGCCACATTTCTAAAAACCTTAAATTGATTTAATTTTATATTTATGAGTGTTTTGCCTGAGTGTGTGTGTGTGTGTGTGTGTGTGTGTGTGTGTGTGTACACCTTGTGCATACCTGGTGCATATGGAGATCAGAAGAGAGCATCAGATCTCCTGGGATTCGAGTTATGGAGAGGTGTAAGCCACCATGTGGGTGCGGGGAGTTGAACATGGGACCTCTGAAAAGAGTATCAAAGTTTATTAATCACTGAGCAATCTCTCTAGGCCGTCCAGTCCTTTATATACTGGGAGAGGATGTTTCAAGGATAGGGCAGTCGGATGCAAGAGTCCTCACAGCTCCTGCCACAGAAGAAGTGCTCTTCCCCAGTCCTCAGGTGTCCTCATGGCACTTCTGTCGGGCTGACCTCCACAGCCCTTTTCCATGTCTTGCAAGAGGAGCAGCTGCTCCCCATAGTATTTGATCAAATGGTGCCCAAGTCAGTCCTGAACTTCTGAGTATTTTCTTCTCAAAATGCCTTCCCTCTCCTCCCCTCCCCTCCCTCCTCTCCCCTCCCCTCCCCTCCCTCCTCTCCCCTCCCCTCCCCTCCCTCCTCTCCCCTCCCCTCCCCTCCCTCCTCTCCCCTCCCCTCCCCTCCCTCCTCTCCCCTCCCCTCCCCTCCCTCCTCTCCCCTCCCCTCCCCTCCCTTCCCCTCCTCCTCTCCCCTCCCTCCCTCCCTCTCTCCCTCTCCCTCTCCCTCTCCCTCTCTCCCTCCCTCCCTCCCTCCCCCCCCCTCTCTCTCTCTCTCTCTCTCTCTCTCTCTCTCTCCTGTCTTTGTTCTCTCCTACTCTCTTCTTTTCACCTCACTAGTTGCTGGAATTGAAGAAAATAGTTCACGTGCATATGTGAGTGGACTTCACACTGACATTTATGCACTAATGAGGTCATTAATTTAGGGATCTTTATCCTCTTATAATTTTTTCTGGTTATAAATAACCTAATAATTTTCTAAATTTTAGCTTCAGCATGAAATGCCTTAAATATAAAAGAAATTTCTCAATTGGTACAAAAAATGTAGAAGGCACTAATATATATTCAATGTATTCAGAAAGAAAATAAAATAGAAAATCAGTGTTCTCACTCTTCTTTTAGAGACAGCTAGCCAGAGGAGTACTTATTGTAGCATTTATGATGAAAATCTTTTTGTTGTGTTTATAGCCTGTTAGAAGACCTTGGATTGAGAAGTGCAACTTAGGGGCTACTCATAGGAACATGGGTTAGCGGTCTTGTCAGGACACCTACTGTTTGTAGCCTAAGAGCACGTGAGCGTGTGTGTGTGTGTGTGTGTGTGTGTGTGTGTGTGTGTGATTGTCGTGCACGTGTATCCAATGTCTTCCTCCACCACTATCTATCTAATTTAATTTTTTAAAGATAGGCTAGCCAACAATTTCCAGGATCTGTTTGACTCTGCCCTCCAATGCCAGGGTGTGCACAGCTAGCAGCCTCGCACATCTGTCCTGGGGCTTGAACTCAGGCCCTCACGGACTTTGCACTTTGCTCTTCCCTTACTTGCTCTTACAGAAGCACTCTTACCTACTGAGCTGCATCCCCACCCCAGTCACATTATGGACAGTTGCTATCAGCCGGGTATCACCCACTCTGGGTCAGTCAGTTCCCACAGCATCCCGGTGAGGGAGGCAAAGCTGCTCCTGGTTCTCCTTGTAGATGAACGCGCTGGGGATGGGGAATGCCCTCCAGGCTCTGCTCTAATGCAGCATCCCCCACTTACCCAGTGTCACCAGAAGGCAGTGAGGTACCAGCTCCTCCTGCTTGGATTTAGCTTTTATGTTTTAAGAAGTGGTTGGAATATATTGCTGAGAATAGGAGGTCAGACTTTAATGCTTCTTATTTTCTGTTCTTTAGTTGTCTGACTACATTTTACAACACTGATTTAATCTTTGTTGTTTTCACTGCTGATTTAAAAAAAAAAAAGCCAGTATTTATTTCTTGCTTGTTTTCTCCTCTCCTGTATGTGTTGTGAATATGAATGCCCAGTAACAACTGGCTCTCCTGGTCCTCTGGGACAGGCCTTCCTTCTTTTCTACAAAGATGCTCTTCTTTCCTTTGTGTTTCTCTGTTTTGTTTCGCTTTCCTGAGACAGGGCCTTTGCTGTGTAGCCTAGGCTGGCCTTGAATGCACAGTCCTCCTACCCCGGCTTCCCAAATGCTGGGCGTGCCTGTGCCCACACCACATTCAGCTTCAGCTCCATTTGATGGCAGGCTAGCAGGCCTCTCAATAAGAGATTGAAAATCTTTCAGGAAATCCTGATTTGGAAATTTTTCTTCACTTTTTTTTTTTTTTAAGGATTTATTTATTTATTTCATGTAAGTACACTGTAGCTGTCTTCAGACACACCAGAAGAGGGCACTGGATCCCATTACAGATGGTTGTGAGCCACCATGTGGTTGCTGGGAATTGAACTCAGGATCTCTGGAAGAGCAGTCAGTGCTCTTAACCGCTGAGCCATCTCTCCAGCCCTTCTTCACGGTTTTAAATCTCAGGTGTCATCAGAACCTAAAATCATGCTTCATTCTTGGGCTGTGTTTTGTGTTTCGGGGCTTTGAACTACTTGTGTGGGCCGTGAAGACAAGGGTCTCGGTTGTGTGATCGTAAGTCTTTGCACCTACTCATTTGCAGTCCTTACTCAGAGCATTGTGATGGCCATGTTGATCAAGACTCTAGGCACCCTACTGGGGTATAGGGGTAGGAAACACTGGAGGGTTGGCCAAGGCCACTTTTGGTTTTTCTAATTCCTCAGTAATGTTGTGTGTGTGTGTGTGTGTGTGTGTGTGTGTGTGTGTGTTTGTGTGTGTGTGTGTGTGTGTTTGCCATTGGTTGAACATTGATGTACCTTGATAATCATTCTAGGCATTTACATATATTATGGAGTAGTGTATTCTAAGTCTACATTTTACAGATGATAAAACAGAGGCTCAATTAATAAACTTGCTGAAGTGATAACCGCTAGTAATTAATCTTAGAATAAAGAGACATAAGGTCCTTGGGGATTTCTAATCATCCTGTGTTAGATACTTTAGGCAGGTTTGTGAAGCCCAGGAAAGCATCTGAAAATGTTTTTAGATTATAAAGTAGGGACTAGAGAGGTGGCTCAGTGCTTTATTTAAAAGCGCTTTGTTGCTTTTGCAGAGGACCCATGTTCAGTTCCCACCATATTATGTAGCTCACACCCATTCTAACTCCATTTCCAGGGAATCCAATGCCCTCTTCTAACTTTTACAAGCCATCAGGCATGTGTGTGTGTGTGTGTGTGTGTGTGTGTGTGTGTACATATTTATATAAACATACATTCATATATTCATAAATGTATAAATATATGTATGTATATGTGTATATGCAGGTAAACCATGTTGTACTTAAATATGGTTTAATCTTGAAATTTAGAAATCTGGTTAATTGAGGTGCTGGAGAGATGGCTCAGCGGTTAAGAGCACTGACTGCACTTCCAGAGGTACTGAGTTCAATTCCCAGCAAAGACATGGTGGCTCACAACCATCTATAATGGGATTGGATGCCCTCTTATGGTATGTCTGAAGAGAGCGAGAGCATACTCACATACATAAAACAAATAAATCTTTATAAAAAAATCTGGCTAATTGGAAAGTAATTAAGCTTCAAATATAATTTTAAAAAGGCAAATTGTGATTTTTTTTTTTAAACAGAAATAATGTGGAATCACCAACATTGGCATCTGTGAGGTGTTGAGTCCTGAGGTCATAAGTAGCTGGTGGAGACTCACTTGAGAAGGAGTGTGCTTGTAATCTCACCATGCAGGAGGCTTAGGCAGGGCCATTGTAAATTGGGCTACAGAGAGAGATCTTGTATGAAGAAACCAAAAGCAAATCAAGCCTAAATATCCCTGCTCCAGCGCCGGGCCATGTGCCCTGTACCTGTCTGTGCGCTTGATGCAGCTTCAGTAGTGTTGGTCATGTAATGTGTACACACTTTTCACGTTGACTGGAGCGTTCACTCTGGCTTTAATGCCTGTGTTCTAAATGCATCATTTTGACTTCTGAGTAGTTAAGAGCTGTTTGGCTTCATCAGGCTAGATTTTGGTTTCCATAGAGTCGTTGATTAAGTTGAAAATGGCTTAGGCACTTTCCTGCAATGGTTTCACTGCAGTTATCCACATTTCTTCTGTGCACTCGTGTGTGAACATAGGGGAACACAGCAGTGGCACCAGGAGGCTGAGCAAATGCTGCATTGCTCACGGTCTAACCTGCACAGGCGCCTTGGCTTGCAGTGTGCTGGGATAGCAGGCTTCCCTTCTGCTAGATTTCCAAAATCCAAGTTCTTACATTTTCATCAGTACAGCCAGAGATGTAGAACAAGAGAGGTCTTAAGGTGGACGGGAGACCTGGGAGTTCAGGGCTCACCCAGGCGTAATGTTCTGTCATGTTTTATTTGCTAAGAATATTTGCATAGTAGTTTGAATGTGAAATTATGTGGTCAGAGAGGACAAAGATGTTTCTAAAGTGCAGAACATCCCAGCCCCGTCGCATGCTCATGTTTGTCATGACTTTCCTAGGGATTTGACATACAGACTGTCATAGTTGCTCTGGACATTCTAAAAGCAGCTCACAAATCTTTCTGGTCTGGTAAATGAGGTTTATTTATCAGAACATCCTCATGCCCTAATACCACACCCTAGCATTTTGTGACCATTACTCTGATTACTAGGGTTTTTGTTTTAAAAACATGTATCCTTATGCTATTGCCCGGGCTAGTCTGGAACTTACTATATAAACCAGGCTGATCCTGAATTCAGAGATCTGCCTGCCTCTGCCTCCCAAATAAATGCTAGGTAAAGAACAGCATTTGCCACCACTCTCAGCCTGATTGCAGAGTCCTTAGACAGATCATTATAATGGTTACAGTTGTATAGATGTTGCCCTGCACTCATTATTTATTTGGGATTTTTTTTAATTTGTTTCTCCTCAAATGAGCCTTTAAAAAAAAAAAAGTGTATCACACGTTCGATCTTTTGTTGAAAGTATCAGTTCGCCAGGTGCACCTGGTTTTCAAAACAGTGACACTATGCCTGGAAAGGCATGTCTGCATGAACTACAGGTCTACAGATGTCTCACCAGGGCCAAGCACATTCTGTATCCAGTGTGTATTGTTTTCTGTGTTGTTGTTGATCTGTTTCCTCCACTGTGTGCATTTGGTTCCGAAGGGAACCATGGAAGCAAATAGACACCACTCACCCCTTCTCCATTTGTAGTAGAAGTTGGGCTTTTCTGAGCTCCCAATAATGTGCTAGGTTGAAATCCCATTGGTGGGTCATGGTCATTTGGTTTTCATGCCTTCCTCATGTGAAAGGTTGTGTGATAGGCAGAGCTGGCCAGACTGGGACCCGTGCTGTCTTTCCCAGGTAAGGTGCTGAGGGACAAAGCAGCAGGAAAGCATCCTTTGCTTTGATAGGTAAGGTAGCAGGTGGCCTCAGCCTCTCATCTTGTGAAACCCTCTTTTCCTGTTAATCAAATAAAAATGTTCGTTAACTGAGCTTCTAGTTAGTTAAGGTGCAGCTAATTATGTTTGGTAGATAATTAGGTGCAGGCAGAGTAAACAAGTGGATATATCACAAAAGTAAAATCAAGTGTGAACATAAGTAGTTCAAAGTTGGCCTTAGTACTAAAGTGCCTAACAGATCAGGCTTAAGGAAGCTTAAGATTAAACTATAAACTTCCCCACCAAGTGGACCACATCCTTCCACATTGCGGACTGCTGTCATCATTGCTGAATTTTGTTCTTTCTGTAGATTGTGATAGAAGGGCCAGTTATTTGCTGAAATAAAGATGCGTGAGTGTGTGTGAGTGTATGTGTGTGTGTGTGTGTGTGTGTGTGTGTGTGTATGCATTTGTGTTTATGAATATGTATATTTTGGAGAAAAGACATTCATTGTAAATCTGAAGGCAAAAGTTTAGATTTGTCCAAAGCAAAATCTTCTTGGATAAAAGTAAAGACTTGTCTCCTTGTGAGAGTTAGTGCCTGGCTCCTGGACCACTGAGAACACTGTTTAATGGAAGTGTTCTTGGAGCGTGTTTACTCTTGAAGACACCAGTACCTGGGTCTCAGAGGAATTTTGTGTTTCTGTCTTTGTTTGGCAAATTATATTAATATACCACATTTTTTAGTGACACAGTGAACATCATATTGTTCCAATGAGGATGATTTGGGATACAAAACTGACAAAGAAGTAAAAAAAAAAATCTCTTTTGTTTCTCCTGCTGTCATCTTCAGTTTAACTATTTTTTCAAAGCCTACAGTAATAACTATAAATAAACAAACAAACAAATAAATGTGGTATAGCGCTGACTGTGTGGATAGTTTTGCCTTGTAGCTTTCTACCCTCAGTCTATTCTATAAGATATTTTTGGTTTCTGTTTATTTGCCTCTAGTAGAGTTAATAGATAATTCATCCTCTTGATTTCCCTAATGCTTAAAATTATGTAGTGACTAAACTGTCTATGGAAAATAAAAGATGCAAAGTTGATGATAGTGAATGGTACATGTTGAAGCGTGTGTGTGATACATGCCTGGGGCCAGCTCTTCCTGGGGATCTTGTCAGTGATGAAGCAGCTCCCGTATAAAGCTTGAGAACATGCATTTCAACCCATTTGCTGAAGCCATTATTGCTGTTCCTAAGACATAAACAGAAAGGCTCTAGAAACCTGTGCACTGGGTCATTATGAGTTTCAGTCATAAAATTGATTGCTACAGATCCAATTGAGGTCCTCAGGCTCCATAGCAAGCCTCTTTACCCACTGAGTCATATTGCTGGCCCCAAGATCCACCTAGATAATGTGTTTTTTGCTTATTAGAATATTAAAATCATAAAAATCATAATTTACGGGGTTGGAAAGATGGCTTGGCAGTTAAGAGCACTTGCTGCTCTTGCAGAGAACCCGGGTTCAGTTCCTAGGACTCATATAGCATCTCACAACCACATGTAAGTACCAGGTTGTCTAGCAACCTCTGCTTACCTCAATGATCACCCTGTACATACGTGATGCATGACCTAAAATAAAAGTAAATGTATCTTTACATCATACTTTAGGCTGGGTAGGTATCTCTGTTAGTGGCGTGCTTACTTTGCATGTCTGAGGACCTGAGTTCAACCCCCCAGAATGTATGTCTAAAAAAACAAACAAACAAGCCAGGCATGATGGTGCATGCTCACAATCCCAGAACTAACTGTGATTGTTTGGTTTTTGTCATCTTAACAGAAGCTAGGATCATCTGGAAGAGGCAACCTCAGTTGAGAATTTGCCTTCATCAGATTGTCTGAGGCAAATTTGTGAGGCATTTTCTTCATTAATGACTGATCTGGTTTGGGCCCAGCTTACTTTGAATGGTACCACTTTGGAGCAGGTGGTCCTCAGAGTAGAGTAGGTCCTCTGGGGTAGCCCTGGGGAGCAAGCTAGTAATCAGCATTCCTCTATGGCTTGTAATTAATCCGCATGTTGAGTTCCTGCCTTGACTTTCCTTCATTTTGGAATATGACTAAGATGTGTAAACAAAACAAACTTTTTCCTCCCCTGGTTGCTGGGTCATGGTCTTTATCACAGCAGTAGAAAGTAAACTAACGAATTAGGGATGTTAGGATAAAGTAAGTCCCGGGGTTCTCTGGCTAGCTAGATGGATGACTCCTGATGGGATACAGCCAAGGATTGGCCTACACATCCATATGTGCACTCACATGGAGAAAGTCTCTTACAAGGATCATCAACTGTCATTAAAAAGCCGACGGCCAATGAGGTGAGGCAGGAAATAGGAGATAGGACACTGGCAGGAAGAGAGGATTCTGGGAAATAGTGCGAGAATAAAAAGAGACAAATTCAGGGAAAGATTCAGAGAGAGAGAGAGATTAGAGAGGCACCTAGGAGATGTCAAAGAAGCAGGCCAGCACTGGAGGATAGGTAACTAACCAAGTGTTAGACATAGAATAGTTATGAGATAGTTAGGGATTGAGCCAAAGCTTATGGCCTAGGCATTTAATAATAAATAGACTCAGAGTTGTCATTTCAGGAGCAGGAGCTGGGAGGAAAAAAAACTATATATATATAGTTTTTATGACCATACTTTGCCTTTATAGGTGAAGGGTGAAAAGGCTTTCAGCTCAGATTCTCTGGGTTTTGTTCACAGGCACAGGCACACTCTTCAGTTGTGGTCAGCTTATCAGGACCTTGCCTGTGAAATCCTAGTTTTGCCTCCACATTGCTACAACAAGCTTCTTTTTTATATCTGGAGATCAAATTCTTTTTTGTTTTGTTTTGTTTTCTTGTGGTAATGGAGATCAAACTTAGGGCCTTATGCATGCTAGCTAGGCAAGTGTATTACAACTGGGCTGAGCTGCAACTCCAGTCCTTTCTGAATTCACAAGATCCACCCCCATACAGATTGCCAAATTGTCTTCATAGGGTGGTGTACCATCTGTTGACAGCCCCTGAACCCAAAGGCCAGGAAATGCAAAGGGCCAAGGCTGGCCTTCAGGTTGCTTTAGTCAGGCAGGTTGTCCCATAAGCCCAGAGCCCAAGGAAAATTCAAGTAGCTTCCGTCCTGGTAGGCAGCACGGCGTGGCAGGCGAGCGGGCACATTCACTTTGCTGGTGTTTTCTCTGCTGTTCACTTTGTTCCCACCATCATGGGGAGAGAAGTCGCCATGGACATATTTGCACTGACAGATTTGTTTTGCACTGTGCTGCAACGGGGTGTTAAGTGGAGGCCTGTGAAGAATCGGAAACATTTCGAGGGTGGGGGCATAGCTCCAAACATGCTGGTAACCACAGACTGAATCGTGGTTTCTACAGCTGAGTCCTTCTCCCTGGAGCTCTGGAACTCTAGTGTGTCAAGAGCGCAGACATTATCCAACCCTGGAAAGGCGACTGCAGTTATATGGGGCTGTGCGTTCCTTGAAGGGCTTTACATAGATCTTGCAGGTTGAATTTTCTTGTTTCCTGTTTTTGTTTTGAGACAGGGTCTTACACAGCCTGGGCTCGCAGTGAACTCTTTATGTCTCTGAGGCTGGCTTCGAAATCTTGATTAACCTGTTCTCGACTCCATGGTAATGAGATTGCAGACATGTGCCTCCACACTAGCTTTATAGTTCAAAATTTGAAGGCATTATTGGTGCTAAAATTAAAATGATGGAACTGAAGGAACGAAAATAGTAACCTATAGAGTGGATTTATTAGTTGCATGGCAAAGAACGCTTACTTATATTATAGACAATGGATTAATTATCACGTCTAAATTGGTACTCGCATAGTTGAACTGAAAATATTTTATCCTTCAGCGAGCTGCATTCTTTGAAATTGTACTTCATATGGTATATGTACACTATGACTTTTCTTCTTTTGATATAAAGAAGACTTTTCTTTTTTTGATAGAGCATTTGAAAGATAGGTTAAATTCTCGAGAAAACTATAAAATTAAAAGCAAATAAACATATCCAGCACCACCAAATTGGCAACCATCAAGAGTTTTTTAAAAATATTTTTTAGATTCAGCAATGTTTAAACCTGTGGCCACATTTTCACTGGATGACATTGTTCTGTGGGCTTTGTTTGCCAGTATTTCATCGAGCACTATGGAGAATGCACATTAAAAATACCCATTTCTGAGCACGTGTCTTTTGACTTGGAAATCTGAAATAATTATAGATTCCAATGCAGGCTTATGCTGGGGTTTCATTGAGCGCTGAGGGGATTGCACATTAAGTGTTCTCATTTTTAATCACTTGTGTTTTTTGACGTGGAAATCTGAAATAATTACAGATTCACGTGCAGGTTTATAGAATAATGTGGTGGGATCCCTCCAGTCCTAGCATAGTGCTCCCAAAGCTGTACACAGAACAACAGTGTATGTACCTTTGATGCAGTCTATAGCAGGTTCCCGGTTCCCTAATTTTTTGCGTACTGATTTGTGTGGATCTGGGGGCTTAATCACGCTTGTAAGATGGTTTGTTGCTTAGGCTGTTCGTTAGTCCTCCCAAGCTAGAGTCCTTTGGGAAGAGGGAAACTCAACTGAGAAATTCTCCATAAAAATGGCCTATAAGCAAGTCTGTGGAATGTTTCCTTGACTAGTGATTGGTGTGGGAGGGCCCAGCCCACTGTGGGTGGTGGTACTAGCTGGGCAGGTGGTCCTGAGCTGTATAAGAAAACGAGGTGCGCAAGCCTTGATGGCCTCTGCTTCCATTCCTGCCTCTACATTGCTGCCCTGATCTCTCGATGATAGATTATGATGTGGAAGTGTGAGAGAAATAACCCTTTCCTCCTCGAGTTGCTTTTGGTCTTAGTGTGTCAACACAGCAGGGGAACCTGAGCTGTGTATCACAGTCACCTCACTGAACAGGGCTGGCGCCTCAGCTCAGTGTTCTGACCACACATACAGGTTTAGTCCTGCCAGCAACACACATGCCTTCGTATATGTCCCCCAGGTCCCACGCCACCAGCATAACATTTATATTCATATCTGCCCTTCTCTTGCTTTTTCCTAGGCTTCCTAGCCTGTAGTAACTGCTAATTTCTCCTTAGATTCTAAAATTTTGTCATATCAAAAAATTTTATACTTTTGGAATATATAAAAGTATGGACTATGTTCCTGAGTCATATAGTCCACATTACATACTCGCCTGTTACAGGGTATCTTGATTAGTTCCAGATGCTAATGTCAGGTATTACAGTGAAGCTGATATGAATATTCACACACAAATTATTGTGGTGGTGTTTGTTCTTTCAGTGTGGCTTTCTCTTTTTGAGTGGATGTTCAGTTCTGCAGGAACTCTCAAACAGGTTACAGGAGTGGCCTACCATTTCACTTCCTGCCTTATTCAAGGGTGAGCACCCAAAATCTGAAAAATCTGAAGGTGCCTGATGCTCAGATTCCAATTTCGCAGTATTTTGGATTTGGAGTTCTCTGGTTCAGGGTGCACCACCAGGCTGTGCCTGTACCTTGCCTATCATGCGCAGGGAGGTCCTGGGCTCCATTTCCAGGACCACACACAGTTAACCATAAAGCTGCGATAACATTCTTAAGTCTGAAAAGCTTCAGCCTTCCCTCAGGCACTGCAGAAGGGTCACTTACCCATGAGTACAACCAGGTTGGTCACATCCTTGCTGGCCCTTATTCGGTGCGGCCACCGTTTCTGAAAGCGGTGAAGCAGGCAGGCTGTGTTGAACTTAGGTGGTTTCCGTTCCGGCCTGCGATGGACATCCTTCTCGTGTGCTTGCCTTTCGCTTTCAGCCAGATGTCTCTTGTTCAGGTTGTTAGCTCGTGTTTGAGCATCCTTTGTAAGTCCAGTTCTTTGTCACCTCCAGGTTTTGAATATTTTTCCCAGCCAACAAATTGCCTTTATTTAAAAGAAAAAAAAATGTAAAGGCTATTTTTAGAAAAATTTTGCAGCAAAGCTGAGAAAATTACACAGATTTTCCCATATGTTTGCCAACCCTACTCATGAAGAGCCTTCCTGGGCTGTAGAGATGGCTTAGCAGTTACAACTGAGGGTTCCTCTGGTAGAGGACCTGAGTTTGGTTCCCGCACCCATGAATATAAAGAAAAAAGGCTCTTTTAAAAGTCCTCATTTTGTTCCTCACAAAAGAACTTAAAATTCATGAACTGTGGACAGTCATTTTCACCTGAACACTCCTGTTTGTTCATGGTGATATGTATTCTATTGGTTTAGAAAAGTGTGTGGGACTGTGTGCCTTCCCTAAGTACCTTGAGCCTGTTAGTGGGTCCTTTTTAATCTTTCGCTTTGGCTTTCAAGTGGTTAACCTTTTAAATTTTTGTTAGCTTCAGTAACAATTTGTCCTTTCATGTATTATATGTGGTGTCAAACCAATAACTCTTTCTCTCGTTCTTCTTTAAAGTTTTTTTAAGATTTATTTATTTATTTATTTAATGTATGTGAGTACACTGTCGCTGTCTTCAGACACACCAGAAGAGAACATCAGATCTCATTACAGATGGTTGTGAGCCACCATATGGGTGCTGGGAATTGAACTCAGGACCTCTGGAAGAACAGTCAGTGCTCTTAACCACTGAGCCATCTCTCCAGTCCTAAAGTGTTTTTTTTTTTTTTTTTTTTTTTAAAGTTAGCTTTTTTGTTGTTTTGTGAACATTCTTTTCTCTAACGGTTTGTGCTGAAAAGGTAACATTTCAATGATTGGATGACTTTTTTTCATTACCAAAAATCAGGGGTACATAGTTTCCTAGGTCTTTTTCTGGGTCCTGTAGTCTGGCCCTTATCTGTCCACCTCCCTGCCAGTACCACACTGCTTTACTGTCATCACACCTGTGGAGGATTAGTGATGGATGCAGCATGTCCCCTCAGCTCTTGTTTGCCTGGTCTCTCGGGTCTGTGCTATCCCAGCCCCGTCGTGAGGGTCCGTGTGCCCTCCCCTGCTCCTGCCAATCCTGAACCCATTTCCAGCTTTCCCTCTAGAGGGTATTTTATTCAATTAAATAACTCCTTTGTCCCAGGAAATCCTGATGTTCACTTTCTCCTTGAATACAGTGAAGACAAAATTGAGTTTTACTTTGGCCCACCCTAACCCCCGCCTCCGAACTCCCAAATACCTTTCTGTGACCTCTCATTTGCAAATCAGTGGTTTGTTGGTGTCTTAGTTCCTAACTTATTTTTCTCTTTAGATTTAGCTGTGCAGCTGGGAATGGAGATGAGGAGATGAAGATGACTAATCTCCCAATGCTCTCTACTCAAGAGCAAGGTGACAGAGTGTACAAATCAGTACACGCGTCTGCACGTATCTAAACAGGAAGGTTTTAGGGGAGAATTTCATTGGGAAATGTTTTTCAAACAGCATGGCGGCAGAGTGATACTGTAAATTGTAATGTCTGTCCCTTTGGCTACGTAAACAGAAGAGGAGTGTATTTTTCTTAAAAAAAAAAAAAAGTTTGGTGGATCATTTAGAATAAAAGCACTCTACAGTAATGGCAGGACAGAGCAACAGTAATACCTTCTCGTGCTGTATATGGGTGCTAACACTTAGACAGGGACCCTAGTGTGGAGATGGAGTTGAGATGAGAGTTTATTTGGTCCTGTTTCTCCTTCCTACTCTGTGAATAGGATTAGGGCTTTGGAAGAGAAAGACAATAAATACATGGAGGGAGAAAGGATTCAGAATTCTATCTTAATTGCATGCATATTAGAACAGCTGTTTCTAAGTAGCTATAATGATGTTTTAGCCAGTGGGCCAGAAGATAACTCACCCTGTTTCCAGACTCCAGAGACACTTAGGCAAAGATGATGCCACAAAGTATAAGAACGGCGATGTTTTGCCCTTAAGCCCACTACAGATCTCAGCCAAGTCAGTCTGGTCTGTGGACTGAGGGAGGACATGCTTGTCAGAATGGGTGAAAAGTTAAGGAATGTCAAAGCAGTCCCTTTCCCTCCCCAGATCTCTGACTCGGACATCAGTCCTGCTGGCCTGTTATGGCTGAATTTAGGTCATGTTTTCGTTGGACATTTCTCTCTCCCTTTTTCTTTTTTAATTTTCTTCTCTCTTTTATGACATTTCAACATCACCTTTAACCCTCTTTGACAACTAGAATCTAAATTTTTTTTTACCAGTATGACAGCTTAAGATGAGTCAAAAAAGCCAACAATACATTTGCCAAAGTGTATGAGTGATACACCAGGGTGCCTCAACCCTGAAAGTATTAGAGGAAACTGAGAAATGCTGAGAGTGAGAGAAATCATCTTCCAGGGGAAGAGAACAATCCTTTATCCAGTATTATAGTTTGAGTTTTGTGAGATTATATAATAATTACAATGAATACCTTCTCTTTTCTGATGACAAAACTACCTGTGCTTCCTTTCCTACACATGTATGATATATTTTTTCTTAGTTGATGTTACGTGTGTGTGTGTGTGTGTGTGTGTGTGTGTTTGTGTGTACATGCCTCATTAAATACATACAAACTTTTGGATATCTGTATATCCCTTTTTACATCCCTCCTCTTTAACTGCTTCTTTCCTGTTTATCTGCTGTCCTATCTACTTCATAGACTTTATTTTTTATTATTCCTCCCTACTAATTTTCCTTTTTGCCTCTCTTGTTTCATTTTTGTTTCTTTTTCTTTCTTTCTTTTTCTTTCATTCTCCTTCCTTTCTCTCACTTATAATTTTTCTTTGTTTCTACATATAGCTTGTTTTAAAATTACCTCCTTTAAAAACAGCAGAATGTGTGGCTGTATGAAGTACATATCAGACAATGTTTCTGCAAAGACTATTCATTCCTGTTCCTAATAAAATCTGCTATGAGCACTGTAATGTGGTAGGCACCCACTGTCTTAGTTAGGGTTTTACTGCTGTGAACAGACACCATGACCAATGCAAGTTTTATAAAAGAAAACATTTAATTGGGGTTAGCTTACAGGCTCAGAGGTTCAGTCCATTGTCATCAAGGCAGAAACATGGTAGCATCCAGGCAGGCATGGTACAGGAGGAGCTGAGAGTTCTATCTACATCTTCATCTCAAGGCTGCTAGTAGAAGACTGACTTCCAGGCAGCCAGGGGAGGGTCTTAAGCCCACACCCACAGTGACACACCTACTCCAACAAGGCCACACCTCCTAATAGGTTCACTTCCTGGGCCAATCATATACAAACCATCACACCTACTGAGGCCAGACAAGGCAGCCCAGCTAAAAAAAAATATCCCACATATAGGCAACAGCTTTTTGGATAGCCCCCACTCCAGTTTATCAGGACCCACATGAAGACCAAGCTGTTTCATATATGCAGGGAGTCTGAGGCACATCCCATATATGTTCTTTGGTTGGTGGTCTTTGGACATTTCTAAGATAACTTTATACTCTGACAATAAACACCATGGCTTAATGTTTGGAGAAGGCCTCTGGCTTCACCATGGCTAGGATGGGTTAGGAGATGGGAATCTAAAGAGGCCAGCCCTGTGCTGCCTAATTCATGAAAGACTAGAAAGTTCACAAAGGAGAGAGTGGGATGCAATGTCTCTCGGCTGGTCACTCTCCCACCTTTCTCATCTTTACCCTCAGAAAGTGGAAAGCCTTGGGACTAAATGGAAGAGTAGTCTTGTATGTCTCCTCAGTAAGGCTCTGGCTGTCTTCTTCATTCTTGCTCAGTAGAAAGGTTTTTTGGGCATGAAATCATCCTAGCAACCACTGCCCCAGCTGGCCCCATGGAAACAAGGGATGTGGGTGATTCTGTCTCTCTGGCAGTTTTAAGATTTCCTAAGATACCTCAGGAGACACACGTAGCTTCTCTGCAGCTACTGTATCCTATTCATGCACTTGAACATTATGGAGGACAGTGTCTGTGGGTGGATCCTAGATGATTTTCCCCACAGGTACAGGGTGGCTTTCATCTCCACAGAGCTAGATTTTAACACCCTTCTCACTTAAAGTCATACATCACACACAGCATCTGTGTGCTCGTTGAGTATATTCGTTGAGTAGTTTTGTGCCAGAGGATGAAGACAGGTAAACAGAAGCTTTCAGTGCACATGTGGCCCCTCTGGGGGAACCTTCCTTTGTTAGTCTGAAGACATGCTTAGCTGACGAGAAATTAGACAACACAATTGAGCGGGAAAAGCAGAGCAAGTGGGGTGTCGAAAATAAAACAGGGCTCCTTCTCTGTTCAAGCCCGTTATTCAAGTTTAGAGATTAGATGGTTCTTAATTATTCATTGAGTGTCAGTGAGGATGGAAAATATTGATCTTAGAAGTGACAAGGACATGTTGAAATGAGAAGAGATTCTCAAATTTCACAGGAAGAATGAGGGGAAGTTTTCAGTTTTTTTTTTTTTTTTTTTTTTTTTTTTTAAGCCTGTTGAGTCTACAGAGAAGAAAGATGTTAAACTAGTTGATAGTTCGTCATCCAGTCTTCATGGTTATCCCACTGCTGTTTAGTTGACCCTCTTACACCTTTACTCCTTTTGTTTGTAGGGAACTTTGTACAGGAAGCAGACACTTAAGAAAAAAACATGGTATACAGTGGGCCTGAGGAGATGGCTCAGTGGGTAAAGGGCTTGCTACAGGGCATGCAGACCTGAGTGCGGATCCCAGCAGCCATGGAGGTGTGTCGGTGCACATCTGTAAGCCCTGTGCTGAGGGGCTGGGGTCAGGTGCGTCTCTGAAGCTTGCTGGTTAACCAATCCAGCTGAATTGGTGAGCTCCAGATTCAGTCTTTAAATATAAGGTGGAGATTGAGAGAGAAGGAGCCCCATCATCAGTCTCTGGCCTTTCCATGCGTTTATACATGCATGCACACACCCGTGTCCACACACAAACATGCAATACACATAAGTCCACACAAAATACTATCACTTGCAGTATGAGCCTTTATTTAACAAAGGACATGTGTCTCGATATTTGGGTCTTGAGCATTCCCTTGTGGATCCAGATTGGGCAGAGGTGGCTTTAATGTGAAGAGTGAGTGGGGCAGAGTTGGAGGAACTGCCAGGCAGTTTTCTGAAAGGCTGCCTGAAGCTGCCAGGTGGAGAGGGTGAGGCGGTCAGTAACACCGAGCTCAACTCCTCTGAGGGGTGAGCTGGGTCACGTTTGCCTCGCTCCGTTTCCTCATACTGAGAGCTTTCCACATCATCGTGAGCACCTTGCCCCCAGACCACCGCTTCACTTCATTATTTCTCAAATATCCCCTATTATCGTTGAGATCAAAATGATACCGGTATGCCACAGATCTATGTCATGCCTGCCTATGTCCCTGCCCTTACTGAATTCCTCAGTGGCCATGGAAACTGTTCTTAGTTGTATATCTTTGGCTTGATTCTTTTTGGTAAATAGTGAATATTAATGCCAATAATAAGTAAACAAAATAAAAAGAATTTAAAGGGGGAAAGAGGAAACATTCCAGGAGTTATTACTACAATTCCTAATACTATTCTCAATTCGAAAGAACTTTGTTGTTTCTAAAATAATCTACAGATATATACCTCTAATCATAATTACATACTTATTCTTTATCATGTATAACACCCCCCCCATAAGCTCTACAATTTCTAAAGGCCCGTCAGCAGCTGTGAAAATGTTGTGTACATAGAGACATTGAATTAATACTTGTTGAATTAAATTAAATACATCTGTTCACACCCCTTTGTCAGTCTCCTTAGTAGGGAGGTCTGTTATATTTGCCAGTGAGGGGCAAACTGGGACATGTCATTCTGTATTGTGAACACAATATTGTCCCTCCAGAAAAACTCTTGGTTCTGTGTGGTTCTTTGACAAATTCAAAGGATGGTGTGACCATCTGTTTTCTTTAACTCCTGGGGAAAGAACAAAAGGATTGTACTTTGGCTGAGAATGAGGACTAGCTAGAGAGAAAAAAAAAAAAACACAGGAAACAAATCTCTTGATTGTTAATGCTTGATTGAGCTGGTCCAGGTCTACCCCTGTTTCCTTCCCTGCTCCCTATAAACTCCAGTGTCTCCTTTGACAGTTACACTGGACTTGACCCTGTCTTGGCCCAGTTCTCTTTAATTCAGGTTTTTCCCCAGCCTCCACATTACTTTCAGTTAGTTTGCATTACAAAAGCAATGCACTTGGTCTTCAGTGTCTGTGGGTTCCTCATCTGTAAATTCAGTCAGCTGCCAATCAAAAATATGTAGGAAGCAAAAAGATCTCAGGGATTTCCAGTAGACAGAACTTGAATTTGTTGCACATTGAGTATAATCTAAAATCTATAGCTGTTCTGTTATAATAAGTATCTCTAAAAATTATTGCACTTAATGCTTCTGTGTGTGTGTGTGTGTGTGTGTGTGTGTGTGTGTCTAGAATAGAGAATACTCCAGCACTTAAGTGACTTGTACATCCACAGATTTGGAGCATTGAAGGTTGTGGGGGTGGGGGGGCAGGGAGTCTCTCACATATTAGGAATATGTCACATAAGTAGGAATAACATATGTTTGTTAGAAGAAATAAGATTTCAGAATCTGTTAAGTCTGAGCTGAAAAGTCCCTGCTCTAATTTCTTAGCCTGAACTAGACACTATTAGTAGTTAGATAGGCTTTTTTGTGTGAGTTTTTAGTTTAAATAGAGACATGTATTTTATATGCTATGGCTTTTATAAAAATAGTATAATACTTTTCATCCTTTAATTCATGTCCTTATTACTTTGAATGCATGGGTCGCATGTTTTTAAATAGCCACATAGACTTTTTTCCTGCATAAATATTCTAGAATTCTGTGCTTGTTGTTATATAGGTGAATATCTGGAGGTTTAAAATTTACTGTTAAATACAACATTATGGATTATCTCTTAGGTTTTTTGTTTGTTTGTTTGTTTGTTTTGTATTGGGACCTGATATGTGGACAAGGTCATACCTAGTGAAGATTGAGTATTGCTACATTTATCTTTGGAATCTGTCAAGTTGACCCTACTTTTTTTCCACCATTTCTTTCTGAGTGCAGTTTAGCTCAAACTGTCTCCAGCATTGGAACACATTTTTTCTTTGGTTGAACCTTTGTACTCTGATTGTCTGGTGTTGTGAGGCAGTTGTTTAGTTTTATTGTTACTTATGTTTTGTTCTTGGCTCAGTGGGTGGAGCTGAATTCCATTGTAAAGAGCTACCTCATTAATCTGTCTTTTGTACATGATTTGGACTAGGTCTTGCTAGGTTCATAGAAGGTTTGTGGTTTTGTTTGCTATGCTGGTCTGTCTTGATTGTCATTTAAGAATTTCCTCTCTTTTTTCTCAAGTTCTCTGCTAAGTGTTTTAAAACATACTTTAAAGCAAGCAAACAAGCAAAAAAACTTGGATGCTTTTTTCCCCCCTTTATCTCTCTTGTCCTATTTCCCCTTTGGAAACAAACAAACAAACAAACCACAGTTTATGCTCTGGTAGAAGTATGAAACTATTAACTACAGTTTTTCAAGCTGGCTTGTAACCAATCTCCTACTGCACTTGATGCCCAGAGGCCATGGGTGTGCCATTTTATAAAGGTGATCTGTTGTTAATTCAGATTACATTTGAAACTCCAGACATCTGGGGCTTATTTGCCCATATATATGCCCACACATATATCTGTAAACACTATAATTTTATTTTCACCTGTCTTGGTGAGTCTTAGTGTCTTCACACTGTGATGAAGGCAGGTGGCATGGCTGAGGGTTTGGGGTGAGATCAGAGTGTCAGGTTAGCTTGCCTCTATCCTAAGTTATCATCCTTTCATAAGAAGAGCAACCCAGTGGGCTTGCTGAGTCTGTGGAAGGGGTGGCTATGGGATATCAGTGGCACTGATAGGACAAGTAGCAAGAACCATGTAGGAATGCACTTTCCAGCGTCTACAGAAGGGTAATGTTTATTTATTAGTGCTGAGTGCATCTGCATCGGTGAGTGTGCATTACCGTCAGTTTTAATATTGAACTGCAGCACATTAAGCACTTGTAGCCTCTGCTGCAGTACAGTTAGGTTAACAGTGTGTCTGGTGAGTGCACAGGTGCTGTATTGTGCAGCAGGTTGTCTGAGTGTAACCTGCGAGCCAGAGAACGGGTATGGTCATGACAAAAGAGGGAACACAGAGAGAAAAAGGGCAGATTGAAAATTCCCCGTGTTCTTTTGCTGATGATTTTAGTTTAAGGCAGGGTCAAAAGCTGTCTGGGAACAGAAAGCCTCTGTCGAGAATGGCTGTTCTAGAAACTAGAGAAAGTGGAATTGTTTCAAAAGAATTGTGTAAGCGCAGGCTCCCAGACCCTTTCCCTAGAATAGTTTCTGTAGATGGAGCCTCACAGGCACCTTGTGGAGTTAGGGATGCCTGTCATCATAGGTTGAAATGAAACAAGCGACCCTGCTCTTAAGGACAGATTGGCTGGGTCTGCTTCAGTGTGAACAGGAATCCTACTTGGGAGCCCATACTGAGTGTGCTGAGGGTGTCCTGAGCGTGTCCTTCACACTCCTGTGTGTCTAGTCTCCTCAGAGTGTGTTGAACATACATGCTCCTGGCTGTCGTGTGTGGAGGGGGTCTAAGCTATTGAACATAATTTTCAAAATTCTTTCTACATTAAAAAACAAACAAATAAAAAAAAAAAAACAGTTGTCTACTGAGGCGTGCGCGCATGATGTGCCCAGGCGAAACTTGTGGAGGTGAGAGGACAATATTTGGAAGTCATTTCTTTCCTTCCACGTGATGGGTCCTGTGCCCCAAGCTCTGGCCATCAGAGTTACTGGCAGGTGCTTTTACCCCTGCCCCACTCTGTTGGCTCCTTCGTGTAGTTTTTGAGACCCCCTTGTGATGTGGCCACTGCTCCTCCATAGTAGCCTCATCTCTTTCCTCACGACCAAATGCTAGGCCCTTGTGAGCTCCTCTGCATGTTTCCATAGGAGGCAACCCTGTGTGGAAGGCATCCTCATTTTGCTTATGAAAAGTGTGAGGGAGAAAGGGCTCTTATTTTGCCAGTTGGAATGTGTTAGGTTTTAATAATGTAAGTGACATTTCCGTTAGTTCTATGCAAAGGAATAACAGAGTTTCCCCCATCCTCAAAGCCCATGTTTTATGAGATTTTGCACCTCTGGTTCCCAGTAGACAGAGGGATTATGTCTAAAGGTCTCTGGCTTGTTCCAGAGCTTGAAGCATCCTTGAAGTCTTAGCCACAGTACTGAGCCTTACAAATAAACTGAGGCTCGTGGTGGTTATAGAGCAGACTGTGGCAGAGCTAAGGTCAGACTCATTCTCAGATTGAGGTGAGAGACTTCCTGGAGGTGGCAAGTAGACAGCCTATATAAAAATGAAGTGTCCCCAACGTTCTCTGTACTTAAATCCTGTTGATAAACAGTTGAGCTACAAAAGCTGACCCTTTCTTTATTTTCAATTTTTTTTCATGTAAACTATATCTGGTTGTGCAAAATTTATGCCACATTTTAAGACAAGAATGAGCCCTCACATGATTAATATTGAAGGGAGTAACGTCAGACTGCCTTTGCAGTTCATGCCATGTTTGGCTGAGAAGGGCCAGTAATTAGGAGACATGGATATGATCTGCCACATTATTAACAGACACCCGTGATGCCTTTTTTTCCCTCCATGGAAAACCTGAATCCAGGAACCCTAATCAGATGACCATTCCAAGGCCAAGCTGAAGCAGGACAGTTCTGCCTGTCACCAAAAGGTGGCAACAGTAGTTGTTTATCTGATACCCTCTTGGGCTTGGAGGCTTAATTTTAAGTCACCTTTTCAAAATCTAAAGCGGAAATGAAGGGACTGGGGTAGAAGGAAGCAATTGATCATTCTTGGTCACATCCTGATGTCATGTTGGTTAAGATCAGCTGAGCAGTTTCTCTGTAGTTCCTAGTCATCAAGCAAATTGGAATAATTTCTTTAACACTTTAATGCTGGAGAGTGCCTGTATTGAGGGAGCTTTACAATATGCACGTTTCAAAGGAATGGACTTCAGCTTTACCTGCAGATCTGCTCTCTGAGATCAGTTCCTAGAAAATTGTTATAGTGGTACTGAATCATCATGGAATTAATAAAATGTAGTTTCTGGCCAGAATTGTGTCATGGATTCTATGTAAGAAATTACCCCTTCTCTGCCCTTCACAGGCATTCCTCCTCCTCCCCCAAATCACCCGAGACTTCTCTGGGTAGCCCTGGCTGCCCTAGAACTCGATTTGTAGACCGAGATCCACCTACATCTGTCTCTCTACTGCTGGGATTAAAGGTGTTTACCATGGCTACCCAGCTTTTGGGTATTCTTGTGTGGATTCCTGTTTTTGTTGTTTTTCTTCTTGCTTTTATCTTATCAACTGGATGCTGAGGACACACTCATTTTTATTCCATTTCTATACATTGACATGTAAGTACACATGACCTCCTTGCTGTGACCTTTAGACCATTCATCAATTATTAGAAACAATCAAAGGTGGTATCTTTTTAACATTGGATCCAATATATCAGCACTTTTGGCATTTGGGGATTTGTTCCATGTATAGTTGCCACAAAGCGGATTTATTTTCTATAGTACTTTCTTGCTTTAGAGTGAATTTTTGTTGGTTTGAAATTAGGAACCAGGCCGGGCGTTGGTAGCGCACGCCTTTAATCCCAGCACTTGGGAGGCAGAGGCAGGTGGATTTCTGAGTTCGAGGCCTGCCTAGTTTACAGAGTGAGTTCCAGGACAGCCAGAATTATACAGAGACACCCTGTCTCGAAAAACCAAAAACAACAACAACAACAAAAAACAAACAAACAAACAAACAAACAAAAAATAAATTAGGAACCAGGAGTCTTACTGTAAAGCCCAGGTGTCAGTTCACTGTTCCCACTGCTAATCTGGGCCTCAGACTTCTAGGGAAACTACCTGCTTGATGACAGCTCCGCTTGGAGATTTTTTTTCACGTTAGCATGCAGCAGCCACCTTGCATCTCTGAGAAAGAGCATCTTTAATCTGAAGTGCTTTACCTGTGAGGTGGTCTCTCTTGGGTGAGGAAAACTAGCCTTTTCCCTCAGGAAGACTCTGCCCGGGTTCTGTATCTGTGCCAATGATTCTGTCTTAGCAGATTTCCTTAGAGGAATAAAAATCAGAGACACTCAGTCTTTCCTAGATTTCTTTTTCCTGATGGTTTGGACCCATGTCTGTGGTGTGGGATAGAAGCCTGCCCAGGGGTCATGCAGGGGATGTCCAGAGGTGTGCAGTCTGGGCTGTGAGCTGCAAGAAGGTCTCAAACAGTCTACTGATGTCCACTTCACCACCACACAAAGAAGCACAAATAGAGGGCTTGCAACTTTTGCAAGATGACATTTAGTTTGTAGGGAATGGCTACTATAATAGATGTTGTCTGGGCCCTTGTATTCTCTGAGTCAGGATTAGGGCCTAGTATCTCAATTTTTGTTTATTTTTAATTGATTGGCTTATTTACTCATCCATTTATTTATTTTGTGAAACTAGTATTTTTATGTGTGTGCTTTTAAGTAAAAAACTTAGGAGTATGTTGTACTCTTCTACAAACCAATGAGTTCATCATGGCAGGTTTACTCTTGTGTGCAGTATGCTTTGAATAAAGTACTTATAAAAACCCATTCTCAATAAATATTCCACATTATTATGTAACTTTAATTATATCACAAAATAATAAATGTAGCCTAAAACAGTGAATGAAGCCTGCAAAGAAGGCAAATGAAGCACTCTAGCTAGCACATTCTGGAGGCCCACACATATGTGTTGAGTCTCACTTGACTGAAGAATGGAGTGTGTGCCTTCGGAATATGTGTACATTATACATATGTACATTGTATACAGCTTGTCTGTAGCTGGTCTCCACATTAGCTGTGTTGGTATTTGACACTCCGGAGGGAGGGAGTCAGAGCCAGTATGCTCTAGTGGTGTTTAAATTAATAAAAGTGATGCTGGGCTTATCAGCACCTTGGAGCCAGGTTTCAACCTTCTCTTCTTTTAACCTTCTAAGAGACAAACCAGAGCTGATGGGGCAGGGGAGGAGGGGCAGGTTGACTTGTCCTTATTTTGTGATCTTTGCAATACCCTCAGTTAGACTGCAAACTCCCTGCTGACAAACCCTTCCTTGTACTTTGGCAGTAGCATGGGAAGACTAGGCTTGTGTCTGGTGGTTTACGATACTCCATAAATGCAGATGGTCTCAGATTTATTAATGCTGTGGTGGTTTGAAATGTACCCATACACTTTGAGTGCGGTATTCCATAAATGAATTGTGCAAGCTTTTGTTATTAAAGGTTGGATGGTTTTTGGCCAATTATGAGCTGACATTTTTGCTGGAACATGTTAAGGAAGGTCAGACTGATCTGTGGTATGTGGCCATATTGAGGAAAATTTTCACAGTTTGGTGTTTTTAGTTGATGGATTCACTGGTGGGTAATTCTACTGTAAATCGAGGAACTCTGTACTTGCTAGTTTGAGGATTTATGACAACGTCTCAATTTCTGTGTCACCTGTAAAAGAGCCAAGAATTCAAATGAATCTCTGTTTAAGTCAGATATAAAACTCTCAATGGCAGTAGCATTGATGATAGCAGTTCTGCATATACACAGAGCTGTACTCGTGTATTCATGTGAGCATGTGTGAATGAATGTTTGTGTGTTGTTGTTTGAATGAGAATGGCTCCATAGGCTCAGGTAATTGAAAACGTAGTCCCCGGTTGGTGGCACTGCTTGGCAAGATGGCGCGGTCCTGCTGTAGGTGGGTAAAGTCTTTGAGAGTTCATAGCCTGGACCCACTTCCAGTTTGGTTTCTCTGTTTTCTGTTTGCAGTTGATGAGATAGTGGATCTAGCTTCCTGCTCCACACACAATGCCTGACACTTGCTGCCATGGCAGACTCTCCTTTTCTTCTAGAAACATAGACCCTAGTAAGCTCTTCTTCCATAAGTTGCTGTGGTCATGGTGTTGTATCACAGGGACAGAAATGTTACTAATACATATATCTACACATACACATGTGTGTAAACACCCCCTTATTGTGTGTGTGTGTGTGTGTGTGTGTGTGTGTGTGTGTGTGTGACTGGCTCTGATGTCACTCAGTATCATTGGGAGGAAATCCTCATTACCCTGTGGTTTCAAGAGAAAATATGGTCCTGCTCCAGCATTACCTGTTTAAAAATACAGTCTGCTAGGCGCTGTGCTACATGCTTTAAGTAGATGGGTTCCTTTCAACCTCATCTCATTTGGATTGTAATAGAAACACTGAGCATAGAGAGTGTCAGGAAATAGCCTGGAGCCACCCAGCTTTTCAGAGCTGTGTTAGAGGTCCAGGTAGCCTAGGCTCAAATTTGATGTTCTATGTCCCAACATTATACTGTTATTGCTCAGAAAATCTTTCGCAGGTCCAGTTACAGCTGGGGGTGTTGGGAAGTTGATTCCTCCTTTAGGATACAGAAGAATTCTTTAGAAGACATGTGTCCTCCCTGTTCACTCCTGTCTCCCTCGTGTGTCCTTCCTTCCCTAGTCTGAACAGGCACGCAGCACGTTCACGCTCAAATGTCTCCAAGGGCCTCAGCAAGAATAATTAAGTTTTACCTTCTGGCTGCTTTTCTCACAGGATCCTGCCCACATGGAATTGAGATGAAGCAGACGTTTCCCAGCATTCCACATGCACATTCTGTTCCATCTGACCCCCGTTCCCCGTCCTAACCACATTCATCTCATATCCTTGTCCTAATTGATTTGTAATTTAGTTCTCAAGGCCAGACCCATTGTGCCTTCCTTCCCGAGAGCCCTTATAATGCCACCAAATAATTTTGGCAAATGCCTGTGAAACGGAAATGTCTAAATTAGAAGTCTTTTTTCCTCTGTTCCCATTCTTACCAAAGAGGTACCATTTCTATTCACTGTGAATAGAGAGGAAACTGCTATTCTTTACATAGAACATTTCTTATTAATGTGCTCCTTAGGGGGATAACTAGGTGGTTCTCTTGGCATTTTATAGGGCGCTGAGAAAGGGGTGTTGGAACCCGATGCTCCTCCCCACCTAAGCATCGTGGCTTTTATGGTCATGCAGTGAATGGTGTGTAGGGTCCATCACATTGTTATGAGAGAAAGGCGCGTTGTGACTGGCTGGTTATATCTTTGTGGCTTTGAACACCAAGACACTAAAACTTTTCTTAGCATCGTTCCCTGGACTTGATAGTTCTGTAAAAGAAATCTAAGGATAGGACGTCTGGGAACTACTCCTTGAAGCATGTATTTTATATATATATATATATATATATATATATATATATATATATATATATATATATGAGGGAAGGTGAGAAAGGAAAATTCAAATGTTTCCAGACCTCTCTCCAACCCAATCTTATTTCTCTCACTTACCCAGAAGCACTATGGGATATCAGGGTTCTCACACCTTTAGTCTGTTGAGTGACCTCCAGGCAGTATTTGGGGTGATTAAGCCCAGATCTTCTCAGTTCCAAGCTGACATCTAGTCATTGGAATCTTCTGTAATGTCAGTACTGCTAGGTGCTGCTGCTGCTGCTGCTGCTGCTGCATTTCTGGCCTGGGTGTGGGAGTCCACAGCAGTGAATATTTCCTGGGTGATGAGTTAGGTCAGCCAAGACCCATATTAGAATAGCGCCTCCACCAGGGCTCAGAGCTGCTGTGCCTTATGTTGGTGATCGCAGTTGAGGTTGGTGGTGCAGACCTTCGCTCTGCCAGGAGAAAGGCCCTTTGACTCCATGTTCTTCTCAGGTAGGACCAAGCTTACAGCGGCCTGCCTGGCTGCCATCCGAGCCTCCCCAAGCTGCTGCCCTGGATCTGAAGCACAGCTTAGACATTTTCCTTGTCATTTTCTCTTCAGGTCTGCTCTGAGCTTTTCTCCCATGTGTGATTGTCTACAAGATTTAATTATTTATAGCGTTTTTCAAAAATCACTTCCCGTGGTTTTTTTTCTCTCATGTTTCATGTGACTTGTATGCAGTACACTAGTTCTCAACCTGTGAGTTTTTAGGGGAGTGTCAAAGGACCCTTGCACAGGGTTAGCATATCAGATATCCCACATGTCAGATATTTACATTACGATCCATCAACAGTAGCAAAATTATAGTTATTAACTAACTACAAAATAATTTTCTTGCTGGGGCTCCCACAGCATGGGTAACTGTGTTAAAAGGTCACAGTGATAGGAAGGTTGAGAGCCTCTGGTGTAGAGGAGTGACATCTGAGGAATGCTTTATTACAGGAAAAAGCTGTTAGACTTTTGAGGATGACCCCCAAACCCATTCTGTTCTTTTAAGATGCTATTTGCAGTAACTGTGTGTATATATCTGAAAAAAGCACCCCCCACCCCCGCCCACCCCAGTTTTTTGTTTGTTTCTTGTTTTTTTGAGGCAGGGTTTCAATGGTATATCCCTGGCTATCTTGGAACTCGCTCTGTAGACTAGTCTAGCCTGAAACTCAGAGATCCTCATGCCTCTGCCTCAGGAATATACCGCCATGTCTAGCTTCTTTGGTTTCTGAAACAAGATCTCATTTTAGTTAGAGCTGACCCTGAAATTGGGATTTGATAGAGAATGACCTTGAATTTCTGATCCTCCTGTTTTGGAGTAGGGGCATGGATGCGGTGCTGGGGAGTAAACCCAAGAGCTTCCTGGGTGTGCTAAAGGCATTTAGTATCTAAGATTCATACCTGAGTTCACATCCAGTTTGGTTATCTTTAATGCCTTTTATACATTGCTAGTACATTAGTACTTGGTGAACATATGTGTATAAGTGAGAAGTTTAAAAAAAGTGAGAGGTGATAAGTTTGCTGAGAGTGACAGGTTGCTAATGACAACCATACAAATCCCTGGCTCTCCTCTTAGTACAGAAGAGCATCTTTGGCAGGTGGACTAGTGGCTAGAAATTTGGGTGTGATTACCTCTTTAATGAACATATGGAAAGTGTGGGGAGTTTTTTTTCCTTTTTTTAATGCTTTGCTGAAATTATTTCCTGCAAGGTTTGGGTCAGTTTTCAACCATGCATGACTACAGGTCAGCTTCTAGAGCTTTGTCAGAACAGCGTGGTCTGAAAGCTAAGCGGGGGCAGATCAGGCCTCTGGGACTTTGTTGGTTCTGATGCAGAACTGATACAGCACAGTGATTGATAAGCTTAGGTTGTAAGTGAAGAACTTCTACAACTTCAGATTTCTAGACAGAACCCTTAAGAAGAGCAATGCGCGGAAGAAGGAAATGCTTATTTCTTAAAGGAAGGTCTGGGTGTAGACAGTCCTTGTTGTCCGTGATCACCGTGTTATGTCAAGTTACCATGAACACTGAAGCCAACACTGCGCTTCTAATGGAAATCTGTGACGAGGGTGCTGTGGACCCTTGGTAACGTTTTTTGTCTGCCACTCCATCATAATCTTACGGTTTTTGTGTTTGTTAAAGGCTCTTTCTGTATACATACCTACAGTCTTGTCAGTGTTCTGTTGAGAAAAGACACCGTTCGTTCGTTACCATGGCATTTAATTGGGGCTAGCTTACGGTTCAGAGGTTTACTTCATTATCATCATAGCAGGAAATATGGCAGCACTCAGGCAGACATGCAGCTGGAGAGGTAGCTGAGAGTTCTACATTTGGATTCACAGGCAAAAGGAAGAGAGGCATTGGGTATGACTTGGGCTTCTCAAACCTCTAAGCCCAACCTCAGTGACACACCTTCTTTAGCAAGGCCACTCCTCCTAATGCTTTCAAATACTGTCACTTCCTGATAACCCAGCACTCAGATCTGTGGGTCTTCAAGACCATTCTTACTCAAACTGCCACACTCCGCTCCCATCCCCGAGGCTTGAGGCTGTATCATAATGGAGAAAGGTGTTCAGTCCAACTGCAGAAGTCCACCTAGTCTCTAACAGTCTCAACACTGTTTAGCAGTTCAAAGTCTCTGATATTTGTGGAAATCTCTTACCTGTAAACCCTTGTAAAAATCAAAAAGCAGATCACATATTTCCAGCATACAATTGCATACAATATGCATTACCTTCCAAAGGGGAGGAACTGGAGGAGCATAGTAAGGATTTACTGAACCAAACCAAGAATGAAAGCCAGCAGGGCAAACTCAAAAATTCTGTTCTCCATACCTATCTGCATGCGCACACAATCTCAGAATACATCACAGAGCTGGTCTAGATCTTTAAAGAACTCATCCTGCCTTGTCTGTCTGTGCTACGATTGTAATAGACATTGAGCATTTAGCTATCTGTGACTTTATACATTTTTGTTTGTTTGTTGTTTATTGAGACAGGATTTCTCTGTGTGGCCCTGACTGTTCTGGAACTCACTCTGTAGACCAGGATTGTCTCAAAGCCACAGAGATCCATCTGCTTTTGCCTCTTGACTGCTAGGATTAAAAGTGTGCTCCACCACCACCATGTGACAACATTATCATGTTTCTCATAAAGCACACATACTGATTTTCTGTATCATTCAAAGCCACTGAAAAGGGATTGCTGTTTTCCTGACCCTGGCTAGCATGGCTGACATGTTCTTTGGCTTGTGGCTTCATGACGTCAATGCCTACTGTATTTAACTTATTGCCCATTGTTTGCCGAGTTTCCATCATTACCCTGTTTCTTATCACCTGGGAATTGCTTCTTCCTGTTTAAATGCACTTTATGTACAATGAATCTATTGGTCTTTATAAACAATAAGTCTTGAACTTACAATCAGATGCACTGAAACTCAAAGCTAAATGAAGCTTAACTAACACCTGTGAAAAAGTACATCATGGCCATGTCCTTAGAAGCACTTTGTAGGCTTCATCAGGACAATTAGGGGCCATATTTAACACCACTACCACCACCACCAATAAAAAGCACAAAAATGTGCCAAGAGGGCAGTGAATAGATGGGGAAGGAGAATTTGCCTACAGTATAAGAACTGAAACAAGAAGGTAGGATGTTGTCATGTTTGATCTTTGCTGGGAACATGCACATTGTATAAAATTTAGATGTCGGTTTAATAATATGCCTTGTTAGCAGTGATAGTAGTAGAGTCTACCCCAGGACCTTTGACCTGTCTCATCAGAGGTTGTAGCCCCAACAATTGTAACAGGTTCCATCTTCAGAGCAAGTCTTAAAACTAATGTTTGGTTACGTCCATGACATCTGTGCCACTGCTGTACCAGTAGCCGCAACTTGCAAGGTGGGTTACTGTTGTAGCTTGCAGGGTTCTTCTGGCTATGATTGATGATTCCTTTGAATGTACAACTTCTAGCATTATGAAAGCTAGCCCATAGAGAGGAAACTTCCAGGTCAGTACTTCTCGTTATCTTCATGTTCTGTGACTCAAGTGTGTGAATCATCCTGGCACAATACTATTTTGTTGCTAATGGGATACATTATTAAACTGATTTCTAATGACTTCTTGTTATAGCCCTAGATTAGGGAGTTTCTCAGATCTTCTCAGAATGTTCTTTGTACAACAAACAGTGATTAACACAGAGACTCACCACTGGTCAGAGAGTAGTTCAGCCCTAAACCAGACATCTATATCACACCTCCCACCTCACAAAGTATACTTGCAGAAGAGAAGACTGAAAGAGCAGAGGAAGTAGGTGACTATAAGGAAGCAATGGTTTCTAGACACAATAGGCAGTTGCACATAGGAACGTACAGCACCTATGACAATGTTCATATGGCCTGTACACCTCAAGCCAGACACAACTCCAGCATGGAGGTAGACGACGCACACAGACTTCTCTCTGAAGGTGAGGAGCTATTGGTAGTGGATGGCTCCTAAGGGACAGGAGAGTTAGTCTTCTCTGCTGGGTCCGACATGCTCCTGTGAATGGCCACATACCTATGTGTATACGTGCAGCAGAAATGGAGCTTGATGGACACTTACAAATGAAGGCACAAGCCATGTATTGCATCTTTAATTCTGGCACTCAGGAGGCAGAGGCAGGTGGATCTCTGAGTTCAAAGCCTACAGGTCTACAGAGTGACTTGGAGGACAGCCAGGGCTACACAGAGAAACCCTGTCTCAGAAATACAAAATAACGGGGCTGGAGAGATGGCTCAGCGGTTAAGAACACTGACTGTTCTTCCAGAGGTCCTGAGTTCAATTCTCAGCAACCACATGGTGGCTCACAAGCATCTGTAATGAGATCTGATGTCCTCTTCTGGTGTGTCTGAAGACAGCTGCAGTGTACTTACATATAATAAATAAATAAGTAAAATCTTTATAAAAAATACAAAATAACAAACAAAGAAAAAAAGAGAATACAGTGTTGCGTAAGTATGGAATGGGAGATGGATCTATAAGAGTTGGAGGGTGGAGAAGAAACGTTCAAAATACAATGTATACAATTCTTAGTAAATGGGGCTGGGGAGATGGCTTAGTGGTTAAGGGCACTGGCTGCTCTTCCAGAGGTGCTGAGTTCAATTACCACCAAATACATGGTGGCTCACAGCCATCTGTAATGGAATCTGATGCCCTCTTCTGGTGTGTCTGAAGGGAGTGACAGTATACTCACACAAACAAACAAATAAACAAATAAATAAATATTTATATAAATACTCTTTAAAAAGTAAAATTTAGTGGGTAGGGAAATTTACAAATATTGAACCAGTGTTTCTCCGCAGGAAGCTAGAACCATTTGTACAGAATAGTTGAAATTGCCCTGCCTTCTACCTGCTCATTAATAGTGATAGAACTTTGAGTTAACTTCAGTTTTTAAAATGTGGTGATCTCAGGAGCCGCCTCACCAGATCCTTTTGAGCACTATACATGATTAACAGTATTACAAGTATACTCTCGATAAGCACATGCTGACTGAGTACATATTATTTATTACCCCTTTATGGTGATAATGACACGATTCTCACCTACTTGGGGTGCTTTGGTGGGATAGGTGAATTGTTTTGGAGCTTGTTTTCCTCCCTCTTCCATTTAGTTCATGGTGTGATGAGTCGGCAGTGCTGTTGCCAGCTGTTGCCATGTCATAAGTGACAGAATTTGTATCAGTTAGCAACTAGACTGTGTGAGGAGAAACACATTATCAAGTGATTTCATCAGCGTGTGACATCAGAGTGCATTTGCACAAGCCGAGACAGCTACAATAGTCTTATTGATGATGTAATCCATTGGGATCACCATAGCATATCATTTTTGTCACTGGCAGAAATATCATCCTGCATATGACCATAGTAATAAACACTGGAGTTGATTTTTACCTATTCCTACCATAGAGCAAAGAAAGAAAGCTGGGATCCCAAGGCTCTGTGATGAATATGTGTCAAAACATCGTGTTGTACTCCTTCATTATACAATTAAAGAAACATTGTTGCCACATACAAGCACGCCATCATGTCCTCCTTGCTAACCTGCCACTCTCCTCTTCCAGTCAGTCACTGGCATAGTCTACCTGTTTCGGACGTCCTCTTGAACATAGGCACAGTCCTTTGGTCATTTCTTGCCTGTTGCTACTTATATCCTAAACAGAATCAAGTTGTTACTATAGAGACCATATGGTCCTTAAGCTTAAAATAATTGATGCCTGGTATTTACAGGAACAGTTTACTAATTCCTAATTTAGAAGTCTTTATCAATTAAAACTAAGCCAGGCTGCTGACTTAGGTTACCAGAGGTAAACAATGCCCTTTGCAGGGACTAAGTCATTGTTACCATAGGGGGAGAGAGGTGCAGGCACATTCCCAGCCTTTCAATGGTCTTTATTTCATTAACCTCTTTGTTTTGATTCACCTTCTGTCCTAAACTGTTTTACATTTTTAGTAGTCTCTCTGCTTTTTATATATCATTCTTATTCATAGATATAATAATTTAAAAAAATACAAAGGTGACTGATGATAAGATAGTAAAATGGAGTCAGGGGTGGTGGCATACATACTCCTGCAGTTCTGGTGATCATACACCAAGATCATGAGCTCCAGGTCAGCCTAGGCTACCTAGCAAGACCCTGTCATTAAAAAATAAATAAATCAAGACTTAAGGTATTACTTGGTAGTACCTGCCTAACATGCCTGAGATCCTGAGTTCTAGCCTCAGCACCATGTAAAACTGGGTGTGCTGGTACATTCCTGTGATCCTAGTACTACAGAAATTGAGATAAATGTTCAGGAGTTTATGGTCATCCTCACCTACCCAAGTAGTTTGAGACTACCATGAGATACACAAGACCTTGTCTGAAAACAAATGAAATACCAGAACAAAACTAGTAAAACAGGTAAGTTGTTGGTGCCAGATGTCAGCCACTATATTTGGACAAGGAAACTGTCCTCAGAGTAACAAGTAGCTTGCCCAAGATGTTCTGGGCAGAAGACAAGATTCTCATCTTGAACATCGTGACTCTCAGTCTAGTTTCATTATGCAGTAGGGTTTACTAATTATTTTTTAATTACCAATGTGTTGTTGTGATCTATTGGGGGTTTTTTTGTTTGTTTGTTTGATTGATTGTTTTGAGATAGAGTTTGTCTGTATAGCTCTGGCTGGCCTTGAACTTGTACAGATCTGCTTGCCTCTGCCTCCCAAGTACTGGGATTAAAGGAATTAGTAACTACCAGCTTCAGATGATTTTTCCCCCCTTCCTTGAAAAACCTAGATGCCATTTTAGATGGCTTTCTTTAACTTTGTCCCAGTTTAATTATGACAATGACTTCTATGTTTAATAAGATACCACTTTCAGAATTCATGCCACCCAGGAGAATTCATTGTGTTGAAAAGAAATTATGTATTCTGTAATTTCCACACAATGATGGAAGGATAGCTTGGCATTTGTTTTCTCTCCACTCTGAATGCTAGACCAGCAATCTAGAATGGCTGGTTTTTTTGTCACACACCTCCCCGAGACACACACACACACACACACACACACACACACACACCAGGAGGGCATATGTGCTCACAGTCTATCTAATTGCATTCCAACCTGTGAGCAGAAATGCAGAAAAAAGATATGGGACTTTTTTTTTCTTGAGCTCTAAGCTGCTGTCAGAGAAGTTGTTGTTATGTTCTGAAGGGTACCTAATTTATTTCAGAAAATGTGTTGGAATCCTGGGGTGTAGTTTGGTTGTTTTTTCTTATGTACTGTTCGGTAGCAGATTAATAACTAATTTTTTTCCCTTTGATGCTTTTTCTCTTATCAGTCTGATTCCCAGAACTGAGATTCCCACCATAATTGGTCCATTGACTTTATGTAAATGGCTCTACTATGCTCTAGCAGCCTGGTATGGAAGACTAGACGAGATGACCTCCCATGGAGATGATGGCCCTGACTCCTCCTGTTTCATTATAGTAAAATTTGTCTAATCTAAAAGAAAAAAAGGGATGATTAGGGGATGAAAGTTACAATACTTCCTGGCATTCCCTCTTCATGGATTTAATGAAGGTTTGAAGCAATCATAAGAGTAGAAATCTGGACCATTTTCCTTAATGAGATTTGAAAACTTGGAAAAGACACTAACATTCTTGCTAACCATGAACGTTTGATATCACTATTGTCAGTAGATCCATTTGTACTTAGGTATGGTTATGCCAGATTGACGGTAAGGGACCTACACTCAGAGCATGTAGCTGACCCTCCCAGTGTCCTATAGCTAAGTTCAAGAGTTGACAACACTTTTGCTTCCATTGAAGGTCATTTGCAAGATGCTTGTATTCTGTTAGCTTTTGACTACTAACCTGGGAACAAGTTTCCTTTTCTCTTCAGTATCAGCTGCACATGGCCCAGGCTAACAAGAATGCGCTCATGTTGGGATTTCAGTGGAAACCTAAATTCAGCAAGGCTGGCGAAGTAGGGTTGATTCACTTTCATTTCCTAATTGCTTAGGGATTCAACTCCTGACCCCTTATCAGAGGTCAAAGCAATCAGCCCCTCAGTCAGTAGTTTGCTCTGGCTTTCCAAATTTCTCACTGTATATAAAGTAAAGGGTGCATACATACCTTAGCTTTGTTAATTCAGAGACAATCACCACACAGTTTGGATTTTGAATTCCAGCAACAACTTGTCTCCTCAGGTGAGACACTTAGCTTGCTTCTGCTTGGACTCTCTTAGCTTAAAGTTGGGCACAATAGAATTTAGGTCTCATAGATGTAGAGAAAAGGTTCAGTTATGTAAAGTTCTTAAATTCATAGAAGGTGGCTCAGAAACTAGCTGTTGATATCATTGTCCTTATTTTAACTGCGTGTCTGTCTGAGTGTCTGTCATCTGTCTGTCTTTTATTTCCTGACATAATCAATAGGTACTTTTCCCCACTTTGGCTTATTGGGGATCAAATCTAGAACCTCATGAATTTTAGATGACTGTCCTTCATTCCGACCTCTCAATGAGTTTGTACTAAAAGATTCAAATTTCCTTCATCCTGTGCTTGTCATAATACACTAGCATCACAGACCATTTGAGAAACAGGCAAGACTTTGAACTTCTGGGTAAAAACACACAATGGCTGGAGGGATGGCTCAGCTGCTGAGGGCACTGGGTGCTCTTGCAGAGGACCCAGATTCAGTTTCTAGCACTCACACAGTGGCTCACAACCATCTGGAACGCCAGTTCTAGGGGATCCAGTAGTTTCTTCTGATCTCCATGAACATCAGGAATGTACCTTGTGCGTAAACATACATGCAGGCAAACTATTCATACACATAAGATTAAAAAATAAATATAAAGGTTTTTAAAAGAATGCATGTTTCTTAATATGTGACTGGATATCCATGGTTAATTTTAAAGACTTAGCACTTTTGTAACATTATTTCTCTTCCTCTGATACAGACCTGATAACATAAGACTATTTCTTATTAGAAAACAAAAAAACCTGGAATGGTTGTTCAAGGCCTCTTCTGTGATAGCAAGACTTCTTTCTGCACTGTTAGAGATCATGAGATCCAACTGGTCTTTGACAACAGACAAGGAAAAAGCTCTTTCTCTGTCTGTAAAGATTCATTTACTTTTCTCACGGGAATGAGTACGTGTGTAGCATGCAGGTGCCTAATGCCCACGGAGACCAGTCGTGGCAGAGACCCTGTGACTAGGGTTAGAGATGCTTGGGAGCTGGTATGTGGGTGCTGCAGACTCCACCTGGGTTCCCTGCAGGAGCAGCCAGCACTCCTAACTGATGACTTACCTCTCTAGTCACCAAGGCTTTTCTCTCTCTTAATAAGATTTTCATAACGAGCATAAAAGCAGCTGGAAATTAGAATGGAGTTACCCAGGCTCAAGTTTAATGTTGACTTTGAACTAAACTGCGTGATCTTGGGCAGCTTTCTCAGCCCGCCCGTGCTTCCTTCCGTGTATTGCTGCTGAAGTAGAAAACGTTAGTTCCCATTTCAGAGTGCTGAGGCCAGGACTGAATAATGCATAAGAACGCTTAGCGAAGTCCCGCAATAAATTGTAGTCATCATGGTGATAGATGATGACAATTTAGAATTCTCCTCTGCATATCAAATTGAGCAGAAAGGATAAAAAAAATCTCCGGAGATAATAAATCCTTAGGAATTCCTTCTTCCCTGCAGCAGAGGAGGAATGGAATCACTTCGAATTCTGTCATCTGTACTCTGCTGGAGTTTGTAGGTTACATTTCAGAAGTCACAGTTGACGGTAACAATCTATACCACAGCTATATGTGGCTGCATGTAAACTTCTTTCTCCCTCCTTTTAATTAGTGTCTGTCTGTCTGTCTGTCTGTCTTTCTGTCCCTCCCTCCCTCCTTTTCCTTTGGCCTTTATGGAGTCACAGTGAAGTCCTCTAGTGTCATCCTGGAAGACAGGCAGGAGGCAGTTTCTCCCTCCCTTCTTTGCACTGCAGGCTTCTCTACTCAGAAGCTTTGGGCATTGAATGAGACACCTTCACCTCTCCCACATGCCCTTTCCCTTGGTAGAGGAAATGCTGAACAATGGAGGAAGCTCATAAAAGCCTTACACGGAAAGGCTCGAGGCTTGCTATTCCATGGCAATAGATAATTTCCACCTTTTGAAATTGATATGAATGAGGTGGAATAATGGCAAGCAAGAAGCATTTTTCTGTGCAAAGTTAAATTATTTCACAATTACAGAATACAGAGTCTGAGCAGACGCAATGATGTATTTGTAGAAATCTACATTTCCATAACAACTGGGAAATAGAAGTGAAGGGAGCTTAGAGCCTTACTTTATGGAGCCTAGCACTCAGAGTGTGTTTGAAGAATTGCAGGAGACAGACTAGTCAGCAGACTGCACAGATTCCCGTCCCCAACCAAGATGCACACTGTAGATCAAGGGTTATAAGGAAGGAGCACGTAAACGTTGGCAAATAGTTATTTAACCTATACACTTCAACGAAAAACATGGTCCCCGCTTGCATGTCATAGCACACAGAGTGCTTGAAATGAAGCTTTGCGTGTCCATGGGACATTCGGTTTTGAGGTAGGGACAGGAAACCTGGCCCCTTAGTACATAGCTGCCACGCTCCAGAACTCTCTTCCTCCTGGGTTTATGTTCGGCTCAATCTGCTGGTTCTCCCAAGGCTGCCGTCTAACTTTCTCTTGCAGTCAGGTAACAATCTTATGGGAAATTGCACTCAGCTGAGTATTGTTTCTCTCTCTGCCCTGTCCCCTCCCCCACTCTCCATTTGCCTTTGAAAAAGCTTAGGTGTGATTGATTGTGCAGTTAACTCTGAAAGCACCAAAGGATAACAGTTTCAGTCGCCTGGGCTCAAACTTAGAAAAACAGGGTGGGTGATCAATCTTTGCATTCTAAAACAACTTTATGGTGCCCCTGCTGTAGTCCCTAGATCTGGGTATATAGATCCAGACTTTTTTTTTTTTTTCTTTTACAAAGCATAGGTTTAGAGTTTTTTGAACACATTAAGAATCAATTTATCCATCTTTAATTTCATCATCCAGACATACTCTTGTTAGCATATGGCTTTATTTTTTCTAGTTTATTTGTCTTGCATATATAACCGTGCTTAGCAACCCTCTCTGCCCCCTCATAGAAATTGGATACCTTTGTGTATGCATATCTTAAATGTAGTTGGAGTTGTGCTTTATATATGGAAGTTACATCAAAAGCACAGTTGGACTCCACCATATGTAACTGAGATGATGGATAAAAAGACAGAGAAACTGAAATTCCTCTAATTAACGTTCCCAGCCCCCAGCCCTGCTAGGTTTAAAATAACCTTGGCTCAGTTTTTCTCTCTGTCTTTGAGAAAAGAACAGTACTATAGAAGCGTGGAAAGGAACTGAAGGTTCTAGCTTCCAAAAATCCAAGTCCTGGTCCTTTGGAGGTTTTAGTGGTAATCTGTATTTGTTTGTTTAGTTAATTAGTAAAGTAGTTATTTCGGCATTTCAAGCCCCTCTAGCCTCAGGACTCCTGTACAGGCACAGTTGCACTTGACCTTTGTATTGTGTGCCCCATCCTGTAGCGCCTGTGGTAAATCCTGGTTGAGAAAAGGAAGCTTCCCACGCAGGCACACCTGCCATGGTGTTCAGGGAAGGCTCTTTTAAAATATAAGCTAATTGGGCCGAGAAAGATGGCTCAGCACTTAAGAGCATTTGTTGCTCTTGCAAAGGACCCAGGTCCTGTTCTCAGCTCCCGGTGGCAGCATCAGTTCCAGAGGATCTGATACTCTCTCCTTGTCCTCATGTCGTCAGGCACACATGTGCACACACATACATACATGCAGGCAAAATCCTCATGTATGTGAGGATTAGTTAGTGTGTGTGTGTGTGTGTGTGTGTGTGTGTGTGTGTGTGTGAGAGAGAGAGAGAGAGAGAGAGAGAGAGAGAGAGAGAGAGAGAGAGAGAGAGAGAGAGAAAATTAATGAATCACCGTGTGCATGCAGAAATAGAGGACACCTGTCTAAAGTTGGCTGTCTCCTTCTAGCTTGCTGAGACAAGGTTTCTTTTGTTAACGCTATGCAGCATACACTGGGCTGGCTGGCCCCACAAGCTTCTGGCCAGTTCTCCTCCACCTCACAGCCTCACAGCTGGTGTAGCAGCAGTGCTGTTGTTACAGATGTGCTTGCCCTATCTGACTTTACTGGTGGGTCCCAGAGATCAAACTCGGGTATCCAGACTTCTACAGTAGGCACCATACCCACTAAACCATCTTGTCAGTCCTCCTGGGAAGTGTTCTGATTGCTCAGCTACCACCACTAGCAGAATCCAGCATCTACCAGGATCTTAGCTCCTAGCTGCACCCCAAGCAGTGCAAACTCCTGGCTTCCTGATTTTGACCGCTAGAGCAGCAGTTCTCAGCCTTCCTAATGCTGCGGCCCTTTAATACAGTTCTTCATGTGGTGGTGACCCCAGTCATAGAATTATTTCATTGCTACTTCTTCCTTGCTACTTCAGAACTCTAATTTTGCTAGTTATGAATTTTAGTGCAAATATCTGATACACAGGATATCTGATGTGTGGTCCCCAAAGGGGTCAAGACCCACAGGTTGAGAACCACTGCTCTAGAGTGATTTAGGGTGCTGCCTCCAGTGAGAATCCTTCCAACAGCTATTTTTGTTTGTCTTCTTGCGGGCAATTGAATTAGTTAAAACCACAGACCGGTTCCTGGGTTCACTGGATTAGCCCATCCTTTGGGATTTCCTTCCACCCAGTGACTCCTGATGCTAGAATAGTGCCCGAAGACCAGTATCCCTCCCCTGTACCCATCTCACTGCATTCGATTTCACATTCTTGGTAGAAATACATAAAATTTTCTATGTGAATATCGTGTTTTAATTGTATGCATTATGTATGTGCCTGGAAAAGGGTGTTGGAAGCTGGAAGCTTCTGGGACTGGAGTTCCTGCCGGTTGTGAGTCCTCATGCAGGTGCCGCAAAAGTAGCAAGTACTCTTAACCTCCACGTCAACTCTCCAGCCCCAGTCTATGTAAATAAACTTTTCATCTGTAAATTCAGGCAGGTTTATTTCCTCAGTTGTAATTAATGTGTTATATTTTCTTTGCTAGAACTTCCAGTGTTTTATCGACTGAGTGCTGAGAGGTTTGTAATTTTCTAGATTGTAACAGGAAAAACCCCTGACGTCCCATCAAGAACCATCTTGTCAGCCAAAGGGTTTTCTGACTTTTCTTTGTCAGCTTGAAGACATCCCATCTAATCATAATTTTTAAAAGTTTGTATCTAATTATGAATTGAGTTTAATACCTAATCTGATCATTCTGAATCAGTTGATATGATGTTGTGTTTTCTTTATAAGTTAAGATGCTATTGTGAGTTGTACTTACTGATCTTAAATCACTGTAATGAAACTATATTGATTATCTACAAAAAATATCCATACTTCAATGAGTCCATGGTTCATATTTCTTTTCATGTATTACTGGGTTCAGTTTGGTACATTTTTTCCCTTTGGGGAGTTTTCATATTTGAGCTCATGAGAGAGAGAGAGCTAGCAGTCTGTAGATGTTTTTGGTAGCAGATATTAGCTTTGCAAACTGAGTTGGGAAATGTTCACTTCCATCTGTTTTCTGGAGAGGATTGTGTGGAATTGGTTTTCGTCACATTGTTGTTAGGCTTGCCTCTTTAGAGGAGCAGAGTGTGAGCCTATAGATTTCCTTGGGCTTTTACTTCTCAAGTAACATTTCTATAATTGTCCCAAAGTTATGTAAGTTATATTTTTCTTAGATAAACTTTGGTGTTTCTCCAGTTCTTAGCCCATTTCTCCACGTTATCACTGGATCCCTCCTTGAGGCACTCCCTTCTCCTTTGATGCACGCATGGCCACTAGGAGCACTATTTAATCCTGGTAGTGTCAGTTCTGTCTTCTTCTTTTATTCCGGCTTGTCAGTCTTACCGGAGAAATTGCCATTTGCTTAATCTCTTCAGAGAGCCAGCTCTGTTTCATCATTTTTTCTGTTATTCCGTTTTTACTTTCGTTTATTATCTTCTTATTCTTTTTCCCCTTTGTCTTCATTTGGGTTTTCTTTTTGTGGATTCTTGTAGAGATTATTGATTCAAGAATTTAGTTTCTTACTAATGTAAAAGCTATAAAAATTTCCTCTGAAACTACTTTAGCTGTTTGCACAGATTTTGATATAATGCGGTTTTCTTCAATTGAAAATTCTTTAGAGAATTCCTCTGTAACTCATAAGAATTTATTGTTTTTTTAAGCATAAATTTAAGTGTATGAGTGTTCAGACATTGTTCTCATATCTTTCTCTTACTGATTTCTACTTTGACTCCCTTGTATTATAAAACACAAACTTTCAGATAAAAAAATATTTGAAATTTTATTTATGTGCGTGTGGGTGTCTATGGAGACAGCCTTCAGATTCCCTGGTACTGGATATAGGCAGTGTGAGCTAGCTAACATGAGTGCTAGAAATTGAACAGTAGTCCTTTGCAAGAGAAACAAGTGTTCTCAACTACTGCACTGTCTCACTTGCTCCATAGTTTAAATTTACTGGACAGAATATAATAGATATACATGTGGGGTTTAGTAGGATATATATCTGTGTCATGCTCACTGGTGGTTGTGAGCTTTTGTGCTGATTACGTTTGCCAGTTGAGAGGGATGTTGCAGTCTGTGCTTATATCTGCAGATTTGTTTCCTTTAAGTTGCATCTGTCATGTTTTGAAGTCTTCTCATTCACTGCATACACTTGCTCTGTCTTTTCGGTTGGCAAGACCCTTTTATCGTTCTTCACTGCCTCGGTCTGTGTTAACTTTGCTTGCTTATAAGTCCACTTTATCTGTAATTGTTACTGCTTCCTTTGGACTTCCATGATATCATTTCTGTCCTCTTAGTCTTCCTTTTTCTGTAGTGAGATATTGGAGGAATCCAGTTAATTATGCTTCTCAGCTCACTCTGCTGCCTGTGTCTTTTAAGTTTGTTAGAAACATTCTTCTTGTTGTGGGAAAAAAAATTCAAAACAAAGCAAAAGTGTCTTGTAAAGGCAACATTTGACTCTTGATGGAGAGGGTGAGCTCAGAATTGGCTTCTCTTCTAATTCAGGTGCTGACTGTGTCTTCCTTGTCTGAGGTCCAACCTCACAGTCTGTCCCAACTGGCTAGTGTAACAGAATCCTGCATAGAAAATGAGAGCAAGGGGGGTAAGGGTGGATCCTTTAAGCTACTTCACTTCTGAACATACATCAGGGCCTTGTGTGGAAACAAAGGCTTTATCATGTTGTGTGGTGGGTGGGACTGAAACATTTGCATAAAGTTTTTACAAGGCAAGAGATTAAAAAGATCTAAGTTTCTTGGCATAAAAGTTTTACAGTGTTTTTTGTTCTTTATTAGTCCATTTACATTTAATGACATTATTGGCATGTTATGGCATATAAAAGTATCATATTTTACTTTTTCACGTATTTTCTACAATTTTCATTATCTGCTTACCTAAGAGCTGAGTATCGTTTCAGTTTTCAATATCAGTATATCTGAAAAGTTTTATTGTGTTGTTCTTTTTATGATCCTTTTCTAGATATAACATTATAGACTCATAATGTATCTACTGCTGTGGTAATTTTATTAGCTCAAGTGTATTTTTTAACCTCACCTTCTTTTGCATTCTTATGTATAGCATACTTATCTGAAATATTTCTATACGCTTTGAATCACATTAGACAGTATTATACCTTATTTTCCAATTATTGAACCTCTTTAGGAAACTTAAGGAGAGAAGGACCATGATAAGTCATTCATTCATACATATATACATACAAATATATGCATACACACATACGTACATATGTACGTATGTACATATAATTCCTGTTCTAGTCTTCCTTTTGTTCAGTAAATCTGTTTGCTCATTGTTTGTATGTGTATCTATATGAGCATGTTTCACGTGGGTAGGAGTGCCTGTGGAAGCCGAAAGTAGGTATCAGGTCTTCTAGACTGGGAGTTAACAGGAAGTTATAAGCTGCCCAACATGAGTGTGGGGAACTTACCTTGGGTCGTCTCGAAGGGCAAGTGCTCTTAACGACCAAGGCGTCTCTGCAGTCTCTCCTCATTCTTTATAGCAGGTCTGCTGCTAATGATAACTTCCATCCATGCAACAATGCCTTTATTTCCCTTCATTATGCTTAATTGTGAATTTTCTCCTTGAATTTTTACATTTATATGTTTTGCTTAATTTGAGAAATTTCACAATTATTTCGGTCATTACAGTTTTAGATGTGTTCTTTCTCCTTTCCTTTTGGGATAGTAGTGACTCAAATATTGGCTTTTTTATATAGTTCCCATTAGTCCCATAGTTTTCTGAGGCAGGGGCGGGCTGACTGGTGTGCATTCTCTGTGTCTCTTTCTGTCTCTGACTCTTTCCTTCTCTGTACCTATTGTTATTCATCCTCCCCACCTCTCTCTTTTCACCCCCATACCCCGCCTTCCTTTTTTATTTTGAGACAGGGTATCTCTATTTAGTCCTGACTGTCTTGAAACTCACTATGTAGACCGGGCTGTCCTCAAACTCAGAGCAATCCACTTGTCTCTGCCTTCTAAGTGCTGGAATTAAAGGTCTGTACCACTACTCTAGACTCCACTTATTTTCTTATTTGTTTGTTTTTCCTTTTTGTTTTAAGATTTATTTATTTTATGTATGTGAGTACACTGTTGCTGTCTTTAGAAACACTGGAAGAGCGCATTATAGATAGTTGTGAACCACCATGTGGTTTCTGGGAATTGTACTCAGGACCTCTGGAAGAGCAGCTAGTGCTCTTTTTTTTGTTTTTGTTTTTTTGTTTTTCGAGACAGGGTTTCTCTGTGTAGCCCTGGTTGTCCTGGAACTCACTCTGTAGAACAGGCTGGCCTCCAACTCAGGAATCCTCCTGCCTCTGCCTCCCAAGTGCTGGGATTACAGGGGTGCGCCATCCGGCTGAGCAGCTAGTGCTCTTAACCTCTGAACCGTCTCTCCAGCCCCTCTTTATTTGTTTTTCAACATGAGAAATTTAAGAAAACTTATGGAACGAATGCCAGTACCACTGTCCGTCTGTCTCTTTACCTTCCAGAGTCTTGTTTGTCTTCGGGTCACTACCCAGAATCTCTGGTCATACTTAGTGTGAGGAAGAGGGAACTATGCCTCATCTGCCAAGGAAAGCAGTGTCGCCTAGTCAGTAGGTGAGGTCTTCTTTATATTATCCAGAATATATAATAATTAGAGCTATGGAGTTGGCGTGAGGAAATTGCTAGTAGCATGATTTTATAGACGGGAATCATTATGAAGAACAAAGGTCAGTTTATCCAGGGATTGACCCTCCAGCCCTTCTGAAATACTCCGAACTGGGTAGTTGGTACTGGAAGGGCAGGGAGAAAGAGGAGCTGCGGACTGAATAAGCAGCGGCGCCATCTGCCTTGCCGCAGTTCAGAAAGTCACATGGCGCCAAGTTAGAGCTGCTTCTCTGTGTGTACTTGAGGTGCCAAATGCTATATTTAAGCCAAGAACCAATTTTGAAAATATTTTTCTGCTTCTGTTTTGTCACACACATTCCTTGGCATATTATGTTAGGGCTTCTTCTGTTAAAGCTTCACAGAGCCTTCTGTTTCTTCAAGCAGATCTGGCGTGCACTACTCAAACATTAGACCCTAGTTTTGGAACAGAAGTCTTCTCTAGAGATAGCACAAAGAATGTCGTAACTCTCGGGCAGGTAATTCCTCCCAAATGAGAGATGGAGCTCTTATTCCATAATTGTTATTCTTTTATACATGAGACTTCTTTTTAAGCTATTTTCTGCTCAAGTCTATTTGACTACATTTTCTCTTCCTAGAACCTTTCTAATTATGGGGAGGGAAGGAAATGTTAAGGTAATTTCTCTTTATAGTGAAAATCGGAAGTATAACTGGCTTACTATTTTATAGTTTGATTTTGCTTGAACTTTTAAGATGCCAGTGTGACTTCAGTCTATATAAATAGAGCGCACATATCCAGGCTAGACATCTAGATATGCCAGCAAAATTTTAGTATCTGTGGAAGGAACACGGTTTTCTACTGTGCTTGTACTGTTTTAGTCTGCCGGTAGACATTTTTATGGCCTTTGTTTCCAGATGCCTTTTTAAATAGGGCATGACTGTCACCGCACCTGTACCTCTGACCCATGGCAGGGTCCTACCTCATTAAAGGAAATTAATGATTCCTGTGAGCAGAGAAGGCTTGTTCTTTATGTGGCAGTGGCTGCACTTGGTGTTGGTGACCAAAGACACCTTGTTGGGGTTCATGTAGGCCAATGAAATAATTACCCTATTTGTAACAGTCACATTGAGTTGTATTAAATTTGAGAGAGGCTCCGGTTTGTCCTTTACTTTTCTATAGTTCTAAGTGTGCTGGTACCAGCTAGAGCTTCAGATATCAGCCCCATGGCTATTAAAAGGTCATTATTGTGATATGAGAACGGGAAGCACCATTTTCTAACAAAGCCTTTGTCCTTTTGCTCTTTGCAAAGGATCGTAGCCAAGCGGAAACTTGTTCAATTCAGGTTCCTCTTGCATGCACACTCAGGCACACACACACACACACACACACACACACACACACACACCAGTCTGCCCTTCACATTTGATGTCTGCTTTTCAGATTACACACGGTTAAGATGGCTTTTCTCAGGAACAGGTGTGATAGAGCAGCACCTAGAGTCTCATGATCTTTTGAGATGAAATGCCCATTCAGCTAATTTGATTCCAACCCCCCCCCCAAGTCCAGGTAGACAGAAACCCAATTTAAATGCCCAGGACTGTGAATCTTTAAGGGTGTTGGAATTTTCCGTGTCCTTTCTTATTGATGTTCTTCTCTCCTGCCCTACTTGCTCTCCTCTCAACAGTCTTAGCTTCAGCATCTTAGGTTGTGCCGGGTGCAGTGTAAACATCAGCTCTGCACAGTACCCTGACAATTACTTAACCCTCTATGAATTCAGGATTGAGTAATCAGGCTAGTCTCGCAAGCCTGCCTGCACATTGGAATCACTATGGGTGCTTATTTAAAGATAGTCTTGTGGCTTTTGTGGCTTGCTTGTATTTCTACAGGTAGGGCCTCGTGTATCCCAGGCTGGCCTGGAACATGCTATATAGCAGAAGATGGCCTTGAGCTTCTCGTCTTCCTGCCTTTACTCCTGTGGTTATAGACGTGCACTGCTGCTGCTTCTAGTTTAGACCCTGCTGGGGATCTAACCAAGGGCATTATACGCCGTAAACACATTCACCACTGACCTACATTCTATATAGGTGTATGTCTATGTGACAGCTTGCTGTGTATGCCTGCATGGCTGTCTGCCACAGGTGTATGGGTACCCAAGGAGGCCAGAAGGGGTGCTGGATACCCTAAAACTGGAGTTATAGGCAATTGTGAGTCATCAAAATTGGTACTGGTTTGTAATGGCTTAGCCATCTTTCTAGCCCACCTGGTATTTAAAATCTTTTTAAAAATATTGAATTTTGTTGTTGTTATTGTTTATTGTTTGTTGTTTATTTTTTTTTAAATCTGCCTAGTCCTACCATGTAGATCCTGGATTGATCTGAAGTCAAAGGTTTAGGTGTTATTTTAGGCATGTCTAAGCTGATTATTTGAGGACCCAAGGAGAGAAAGATGTTTGATTTTTTTTTTTTTTTCGAGAGCCACATGACTCTCACATACTAGTTCTTTTCCCTTAGAGTAACAACACAAGCAAGGGAGAATTTCTCTTTACTGAGAATCCCCAGGGATCTCAGTCCTTCATGGTTAGAAAGGTGTGGGCTGGAGCAGGCTGGGTCAATGGTGCTGAAGGCTGTGGCATGGCTTTTATAACATCTTGGTGAATCTAAATGACTCAGGGCAAGACATTACCTTCGGGGCCTGTCGTAAGTACTCACTTCTGGTAGCTGGGCCACAGGTTCAGAGTTTCTACAGCCCTCCCAACAACACCACTGGCTGGGGTCCAAGTGTCTAGGCCATTCTCAAGGATCAATCTGAAATCAAGCACCTGAAGAAGTGCTTGATTCCCATTTTAAAGGCAGAGGATGACAGGCTTTGGTCTACTCTGTTATATGTGTGGATGCAATTTATGAAAAGTACAAAAGTGTCGAGGACTTGCTCACCTAATAGAGCACTTGCCAAGAGGCTCTGCTGCTCATCGGGTATCTTTGGTACAGATTTTAAAATGCCATTTAGAATTCAAGTGGTTCTTTGTGTATATTATACATGTGGAGGATCCAGATGCTACAGCCTTCCTGATTTGTCCTCGTTCTGGACTGGAGACAGAAAGAGTTGCCTTCTGTACCATTGTGCAGTAAGTTAGCCAGCACAATGTTGTCCAGTCGTATGTTACAGAATTCTTTTAAAATCCCTGTGACCTCGTTGAAGAATGGTGCAACCAACAATCTTAAGGGAATGCTGACGTTAAAGGAATAGAAACAGGAAATCAAGTAAGTATCAGGCTGTTTTAAAGTCAGAGAGAACCTACTATATTCTTTCTAGGGCCATTTAAGGCTGGAGCATTGGCTCTGTGGTTGAGAGAGGACCCAAGTTCAGCTCCGTCTCCAGGGAAGTCCAGTTCCTCTAGTCCAGTGGCTCTCAACCTTAACGGTACAACCCTTTGATATAGTTCCTGATGTCATGGTGACTCCAGTCCATAAAGTTATTTCAAACTACTTAATATTGTATAATTTTGCTACTGTTGTAAATCATAATGTAAATGGCTGCATTTTCAGATAGTCTTGGGTGACCCCTGTGAAAGAGTTGTTTTACTCCACCCACCTCAAATAAGGTTGCCACCTACAGGTGAGAACCACTGCTATAGTCTCTGAGGGCACCTGAACATACCTACATGAACAATGAAAAATAACAAAAGCAAATCATTTCAAAAATAATTAGGGCCATTTTATTGAACATTCCAGGGACATTCCTCAGTCACTAAGTATAAAATGTCTCATACTGTGTTGATGCTTGTGGAGGCTGGTGATATCTCCTCTGGCTTCCCCACAATTAACCATTAAGTGGGCTCTGTGTGTGTGTGTGTGTGTGTGTGAGAGAGAGAGAGAGAGAGAGAGAGAGAGAGAGAGAGAGAGAGAGGGAGAGAGAGAGAGGGAGAGAGAGAGAGAGCGCTAGCAGGTAGGGGAGAGGAGGGAGGGAAGGAGAGAGATTATAAGGAGTTTGGAGGTTGGCGTATTCCATAATTGAAGTGGAGAAGCTGGAGGCCCAGAAGATCTGGTGGTCACTCCTATTGAAAAGCTGGTAGTGCTTTAGCTCTAGTCCAAAGGATGGAAGAAGTGATTCTTCATTCCAGACGGTCAGGTGTTAAAAATAAGGTCCTGTTATTTTTAATGTGGCACGATTTTGATACCTTCAGGTCTTCATCAATTAGATCAGGTCTGTGCACACTGAGGAAGGCAGTCAGATCTACTCCGTCTGCTGATTTTTGTTAAACTCATTGTATTTGACCAAGAACCTGGCTATTCCAAAGCCCATTAGAATTGACACTTACAAATGATTTTTAAACTAGAGACCGTACAGATTTTGGTTTTACATCCAGGTCTTAGAATTTGTTGTTTTTATTAAATTATTTCCTGACTTAATATATAAAACAGTAAACTGTAAAACTTATACTTCATTAACATTGACATACTTTCACTTGGGTAAAGACTCCTCTAAGTCTGAAGTATAGTTTAGTAGTATAATCGTTACCCAGCATGCACCAGGTCTGAGGTTCAATTCCTGGGTCCCTAAGTAATAAAATATAAATTTGAAAAACCTGTATCACTAAGAAAACAGGTAGGCAGCCACAGAATGAGAGAATGTTTACAAAATCCCCCTTTTGTCCATGACTTGAATCACAGTATATGGGGAACAGTTTTACTAAGACAACCTAATAAAAACAGGCAAGCAGTCTGAATAGAGACTTCACAACTGGAGAGATACTTTCATTAGTAGAAAACAATATGGGTTTGGCTTCTGAGGGAATGCCAGTTGAAACAATGAATAATCAATGTAATACAGGCATAAAGAAAGGGGGAAGTTGAAAATGAAGGCGGCCACCCAGAGCTGAACGCACACTTTCTCTTGGCTTGCACACTTACCCTCAGCCATGTAGTGTGGCAGGAGCCTGAGGTCAGCAGTGGATGTAGTTCACATTCTGGTCACACAGAGGGCTAGCATGTTTAATTCCTTTTGCTTTATACGTAAGTGACAGTCATGAAGCTAAAAACAAAACAAAACAAAAAACCCCAGAAAACAAAAACAGAATTCCACAAGAGTGGACTGTGGCCATAATTCATTTGGTAAAGTGGTTGCAAAAGGCCCCAAGTTCAGTTTATAGAAGTGACAAGTTCTCTTCTTTAAAAGAAGCCAGGCACAGTGACATCACTTATAATCCCAGCACTGGGGAGGCAAAGACAGGCACTTATTGATTTTTGTTTGTTTGCTGGCTTGCTGGTCAGTCCTTTAGTCAGGAACAAATGGCTATTGAGAGCACTGTTATTCTGCAGCCAGAGGGGAAGCAGGCTGGCAGATGTGCCAGTGACTCCCAATACATCACCTCTTCTTGTTGAGGTTGGCATATGGCCAGTGAGTGTCCTAATTACCCAGTGGCTTTTATAGCCCATTATTTGTACTCGCTCTTGAATAGTGGCTGGAAGCTGACAGAGAATCAGCATGGAAATGGTGGAACGTAAGAAAGGCAATCATTGAGGGCGGTTTTGGAGATGAGCAACCTCTTGTGACCAGCCAAGGAAATGTCTTCCTCATTTGTTCCAAGTGAGAGCTATAGGCTGTCCAGAGAGATAAATCTTAGTGAATTAAGAATTTTTACTTAATAAGCTTATTATGAAACTTCGATATCACAGGATGTGCCCCCAACAAACCATACTTCTCAGTGATCCACTTAAAAGAGCCAAATTAATAATGAAAAGCAGAGGAAGAGATGTATTCAGTATGGCCAGGAAAGGACCAAGAGATCCAGTGACCAGACCCCTCCCCCACCCCAGCTCATCTTGGAGCTCCCAACACTCAGGGGCTTAAATAGAAGCCAGAGCACATACGACCAAGCGAAGGTGATGTGTCCCTGCGCACACCTGTCTGGTTCCCAGTCTCTTGAAGTTCCTCCTTTCCCAGATTAGTTCCTTTTCTGGCTGCCCTCAGGTCTTCAGCCATTTCTTCTCCCTGCTTGAGATTCCTAGGGAAATTTTGCTTTCTAGGGACCCATTCTTTTACGAATCTGATAGTCAGAGTAAGGAAGGCATATAAGTGCCTGCTTATAGTATATCTAGTCCTGCCGAAGGACCATTACAGGTTTGTAACATTATAAAATTACTCCAATGCCATGCACATGACCATATGCACGTATTCAGTGTCCCTTCCTTCCACACCTTTTCTTCACTGGTCTTAGCGATTCTGTTATTTTCCTTTTGTTTCTTACTTTGAACTATACTTAAAGCCGTGATCCTATGCAAAGAATAAACCCGTAAAGGTGTCTGCTTGAGCCTTCTTGAGTGGGAAACTTTCTCACTTTTTTTCCCCCTCAGGCTCATCTAGTGATGTGTACAGAAGGTAGTGGTCTGCTGTGCTATGATACTGTCTGTCTGTGATTTGCCAGCATGGGTCAGAGTGCCTGGAACTCTGGCCCCAGCCAACTGTTGAGTGAATGATAGGAGAATATGGTTTGCAACCCGGATTCTCTCTCCACTCAGAGAATAAATTGGGGTGAGCTTGGGAGGGCAGGAGAACAGCTGTTTTAATTATTGTGGATGTTCAAGCCTGGGAATGCCATTGGGATCTCAGTCACATTTGCATAGAAACATTTGAAAGGTCCTTCTTGTCCCCAGGGGTGGGGGTGGGACTGTTTCCCTGGCAGGGACCTTGCCTACAAGTCCCGGTAAGTGTCTGAAGTGTCTGTGGAAGGTAGTATTAGTTTCATGCCAGTTCTTTGTTTTGTTTCTTCATAGCAGGAGCATTGAGGACTGCTGACTTTACTCTCCTGATTTGTGGAGAAGCTGGTATCTTTCATATTGAGAGTCTTACCTGTGTTTGCTACTGTAATAGTATCTATAACGGCTTTAACAACAGAATATTTTTTTTTTTATTCTGAAAATCTTCCAACCTATTTGAAGGGGGAAGTAACCGTGTTGACTCATTACTAAGCTCACCCACATCTGGCCGCCACTGTTCGGCTTCCATATCCATACCTACTTGCTTTGCCCCATGTCTTCTCACTATGGGATGTAAATACCATAGCTCTTCATCACCTGACTGGTGGTATTCTGCTACAAGTTTTGACACAGCTGCTATGTCTCAGCATTCTTTCAGGAGCAACATTAGACTTTCCCAGCCACGCCCATCATTCCCTCGGCGGAGTCGGGTTGTGTTGGGTTAAGGCGTGATGATGCTAAGACTCACAGCAATCTTGGAGCACACACCATCTTTATAATAAATCAGCTGATCCTTTGGGAAAGGCAGGATCACCAGGGGTTTAGCATCTTGTCTAAAGCCTGCTCCAGAGTTTGCCACCTAGATTAGAGCTAGTGGAACCTGGCTCAAGTTCTGCTGGGAAATCAATCATCTTGGTGTTGCACAAAGGAAGATGAACAAAGAAAGCAAAAGGAATTCAGCCCCTGTCATAAGTAATGACTGCCTCTCATGCCATTGGCTGGAGCTTGACTTCACAATCTGATGTGATTGGCTGATCAGAGCAAAGGGGTATGGGGAGGTTTAAAAAATATGGGCTCTTGTTGGCCTGACTACCTTTATAGGAAATAAAAGCCCTTTCTTACTGTCAGGTGCTTTCCATTGCATGCTACCGACAGAGCCCTGCTCTGCAGGGACAAGCCTCATGTCACTTGGTTCCACAGTATCAGCTATGCTTTCGGAAAATCTTCCAAAGCTGAAGCTGTTTAGAAAACAAAACTTTTGTGAATGTGAGAACTGAGTTCACAAAGAATATGTACTGGTGTTTTTGGCCTTAATTCTGTAACTTGTATCTTCTGAGATGCTCTGTTCCTATACTGCACATCTGACTTTCTGACCAAAGATACTTGGAGAGCCCCATCTTCTGGATATGAGCCCATCTCTGTTCTGATTGGGTGATGGAGGGATTTGTGAGCTCGAGTTGGTTTTCCTGCAACATAGCACAGGCAGTAAAATCCACCTCAGTGGATTGATGGGTGAGTGTGAAGATATGCTTAGCAGTGCACACAAATAGTCTATAAATGCTCATTATCCTCACTGAAACCTAGCAGGTCCAGTGTTTTTTAGGATGTCATTGGTCAGGTCTGTGAGACGGCTCCATAAGAAAGGGAGGGGAGGAACAAGAAGGTGATAACCAAGTAGCAGCTGTGGCTCCCACCTCCACCCCCAGTGCCGGGACTTAAATGGTACACATGCGTCCTCGGATGCGCAGAGGAGTTTGAGCCCCAATGCCCCGCTTCAACTTTTGGAGAAACCATACAGCTGCCTATTGGGCTGGCCACAGAGTGACAGGAGCTGTAAGGCTGTGACAAAGGGATGGATCATGGTCTTTCTACTTTCTCTATAGACATCTTCCCCCACCCCCATCCCCCTCTTTTTTCTTCAATGAACAGATGTTATTCTGCTTCTTAGCCTAACTGGAATAAATATAGGGAACATAACGGCTTTAAGTAATGAAAAACTGGAGATGATAGCATTTAAAACCTGAGCTCGATTTTAATTTAAGTTTCTTCTCGCTGTAGGATGAAATCTGTTATAAAAGAGATTCGCAGGGAGATAAAAAGAATAGAAAGGGTGGCCAGGAGATAATAAGGAAGCTGATTTCATAAGTGCCGATGAAAGCGTCTGTGCTTAGCCACGTGGGGGTATTTAATGTACGCGGTGTCGTCTTGTGTTTCCTCCATGTATACAATCCTCCTCTGCCACCGTGCTCCCTGTCGTCTTGTGTTTCCTCTGTGTATACAATCCTCCTCTGCCACCGTGCTCCCATCACAGACTCACTGCAGGGCTTTCGCCTTTGCTTTTCTTTTTTTTTTCTTTTTTTAATTTTATAGAAACTTCCCTCAATGAGCAGCGGTCTCTATACCACCACGACGTGGATTCAGACCGTGGGTGAGGAGGTTCCTGTCAAATTGCCCACCCACCTAAGGATGCAGGGCTGTCACCCAAAACAGGAACTTGCTCTCCAAACAGTTATCTCAGAGGAATCAAAGATAAGATGAGAGAGTTTCTTCTAAAACATAGATTTATGTCCCCCTCAAATTCAGTATCTCACCATGGAAGCAAAATCATGGAACTTTTATACTGACAGAACAGACAAAGTTATAGACCAAGGTTTTTCCCCCCTAGAGACAGTTTTTCTGTGAAGTCCTAAAACTCTCTATGTAGGCCATGCTGGCTTTGAACTCATATACCTGCCTGCTTCTTCCTCCCAAGTGTTGGGATTAAATGTGCGCCGAGCTAAATCAAGGCATTATAAGAGTACCTTGTTGGAACCGTGAGGGTGGAGGTTACAGGAAAATGTCAGAATCTCTGCTGTGGTGAAGGTACAGTAAGGAAAGTGTATTTATTGGCATGTTAGTCACCAGCCATTTTAGAAGGAACTGCGTTTTAGGAATTCTCATTCATAAGCTATAACTGCCTGAAATCTTGGCACTGTGGGTAGAAAGGGAAGTTTCCTGGGGTTAGACTGTCAAAGCTTTCTCCTTCCCTCCCCTCACCCTCCTAGACTTTCTGATAGGATCTTACTATATCGCCTACACCAGCCCCCTTCCTTGGCCTCCTGCTTAGGATTACAGGTGTGCCCCTCCTCATCTGGCCCTTTTTCCTGTTTTCATAAATACAGTTTTGATGGGGAAAAATCCATATATATATATATGTATATATATATGTATATCCATTTATATATATATATATATATATATATATATATATAGAGAGAGAGAGAGAGAGAGAGAGAGAGAGAGAGAGAGAGACTGACTCTGTTATGAAATATAATGGAGCGAGGGACTATCCTTAATGGGCCTACGCCAAGATGTGCCCCTGAGAAATTATGTCATACAACAGACCTGGTATAGGAAAGAGCACTTGAGAGCACTGCTGAGTGCTAGAGTGGGCTGGTCTTTTTATATGCAGCACACACCTGTGGCTCCTGGCAGCTGGTCAGTTCCTAAGGGCAGGACAGGGGACTGTATACTCATGGTTGCCCATGGCTGGGAAAAGATACTTTAATTTCATCCCGTATAGAAAGATGTAGCCAACCCTGGTTTAGGCCATTGCTTTGGTGTTATTTGGGGTAAAGAAGTCTGGGGTGACTATATAATGACTTGACATATCCAGTGTTCCCAGTTTATGTGCTTTTTACATATTGGGGTTCCTTTTGTTTTTTTGGTTAAATACACATGATAATGACAGTCATTCATTATTTCTCAATAGGCCATTCTCTAAATTAATTTTCTGTGGAGAGCAATTTGTCAAGATTAGGAGAAACTAATTAAAAGGGAAAACCCATTCTCATTTCATCATTCCTTATCACATGAGTGATACTGAACTTTTTGTATACCTTAGCAGAAATTGGTATGACCTTTGGGAATGAAGTAATTCCACATATAGGGCACTTTCAACAATACTATATATTTAAGGTTTACATTGTAGCATTAGGTAGAACATCAAAATGTCTGGTATAGGAGAAATCTCTACAACAATTTTGAGCCATTTGAAATTAATAGGTATGGTGTGAGGTCCATCTGTAATCTCAGCACACAGGAATTAGAGGCACAATGAAACTAGATCACTCCGTAGGTAGATAGAAATTCACTGGGGATCAGACTGCCCAGTGTTTGTGGGGTGGGCCAGAGAGAACGAAAGGGTGGAAGTGCAAGGCAGCTGGAAGTGACAGCAGGATGGGGGTCTCTGACTGACAAGGCATCTAAATTAAACTAGAGGCCCTTGCCCTAGGTAGTTGGTCTTTGTGGGAAGATTAAAGGCAGGTTCTGGTAAACAGAAACCAGCCTTTAGAAGTGTTAATCCAGTAAGAATCCTTCTGTTTACCAGACCCAAGTTCTTCTGTGTAGGACAAGGTCAGCACTGCAGTGGGGTGGGGTGGGGTGGGAGTCAGCTGCTTTGGGCCTAATAGAAAAAAAAAAATCACAGTTTGAGGACAGCCTGGGTTATATAACTTTAAAAAAAATCCCGAAGAAATACAAGATTGGGTGGGAGATGGGGACACTACCATAGTCCTTTCGAGAGAATTTGTTTTAATTGCCTTAAACGTTTCCATGCTTTTTGTCCCAACATCACTACATGGATCCTAGAAAAGTGCTAAATATAGACTCTGTGTGTCTGCTGTGATACACAGTCTCATGGAGGCTGGTCTCAAACTACTTTTGCAGCCAAGAATAAACTTGAACTTCTGATCCTGCCTCCATCTTCTAAATGCCAAGATTATAGGCCTGTGGCATAGCACACACTACAGGTGGATTTTGTACACAGAAGATAATTCACATGCTTACTTATTGGTAGTGGTTATATAGGTTGCAGAGAATTGATAGAGTACACAGCCTTTTGAATTATATTTTGCAAATGCCTATAAAATGTGGGCATAAATCACATTCATGATATGATCGGACATTAGGTCATAGACAATAGGGATCAACTCAGCTTTATGGGCTGCTGGACCCATTCATTGCCAGTTTTAAAAATACCTTGGAGCTGGGCATGGTGGCGCATGCTTGTAATCCCAGCACCTGGGAGGCAGAGGCATTCGGATTTCTGAGTTCGAGGCCAGCCTGGTCTACAGAGTGAGTTCCAGGACAGCCAGGGCTACACAGAGAAACCCTGTCTCTAAAAACCAAAAATAAATAAATGAATGAATGAATGAATGAATGAATAAATAAATAAAATAAAATACCTTGGTGTTTTACTTACCTGTTGCTATGATAAATACCATGACCAAAAGCAGAATAGTTAGGGTTTATTTTGGCATATAGATAGCATAGTGACAGAGTCCATCACGGCATGGAATCAGGAGCCTGAGACTTACCTGCCAGCAGGGGGGCTTAGAGAGCACTTTTCATCCGCACACAGGAAGCAGAGAGAAGGAAAAGTAAGGGAGGCCAGATTATAAAACCTCAACGCCCACCCGCAGTGGCACACTTACCCTAACAAGGCCTTACCTCCTGAAGCGTCCATAACCTTCCCAAGCTGCCGCTGGCTAAGGATCAAGTGTTCGGTACATGAGCTTATGGGAGGCAGCTTACATTCAAACCACCACCCGCCCCAACCAGCTCCAGCACTAAATCACACTTCTTTTCTATCCTCTCCTGCTCTTCTCTGTCCTTTCCTGGGTCAACACTCCTTTTTACGTGCTGAGGATGTACTGGCCACTTCCTGTCACCTACTACTGCACAGCCCACTGCACATGAAAATTTATACCATGTCCTCTGCTCTGGCTGGAATCCCTTGGCACATTCCCCCTGCGCAGATTCCCTGCTGCGGCTTATAATATAAAGCCCCTTTCCCTCCTACCCACACGCCTCCTTGACTAAGGTCTCTGCATGCCTACCTCTTTGCTGCCTGGGACACTTTCCTCCACTCTTTGCAGGGTGACTAGCTTCTTTTTCTGTAGTTGCTTTCTTCACAATGACCTCTATCCAGAGGCCACCTCTGCCTTGGACATCTTGCTACTTCCTGCCTAGAGACAGCATATTCTCAGGAGTCACAGCACACTGGTCTGTGGAAACTTAATAAATTCCTCTTGAATGAGTTGATGTAATTGCTCATGTAGATAGGTGTCTTATGAGAGTATTTCTTGTCTTAGGGTTTCTACTCCTGCACAAACATCATGACCAATAAGCAAGTTGGGGAAGAAAGGGTTTATTGAGCTTACACTTCCGCACTGCTGTTTAATCACCAAAGGAAGTCAGGACAGGAACTCAAGCAGGTCAGGAAGCAGGAGCTGATGCAGAGGCCATGGAGGGATGTTTCTTACTGGCTTGCTTCCCCTGGCTTGCTCAGCCTGCTCTCTTATAGAACCTAAGAATACCAGCCCAGAGGTGGTACCACCCACAAGGGGCCCTCCCCCCTTGACCACTGAGAAAATGCCCCACAGCTGGGTCTCATGGAGGCACTTCCCCAACTGAAGCTCCTTTCCCTGTGATAACTCCAGCCTGTGTCAAGTTGACACACAAAACCAGCCAGTACAGTTATAATCCAAGGATACAGTGTGTCCATACAACTTTCCATACACAGGACAAAATAAAAAAAAAATAATAAAAGCATGCAAATGAGGTTACAAGTGGTTTTACTTTGTTGTACATCTTTATAGTTTAAATATTTCTTTTGGGCGGCTGGACTGATGGTTGAAACTGCAGTGAGGAGCACTTTCTGCTCTGCCAGAGGTCCCAGGTTTTATCCCATGTACCCGTGAGGAAGCTCACAGTCATCGGTAACTCCAGCTCCCAAGGATCCGACACCCTTTTCTGGCTTCCGTGCATATGTGATAAACACGCATACAGGCAGATAAAAGGAGCACACACATAAAATGTATTATGTTTGGGTGGCAGGGTCTATGAACTATGCAATTCAGCCTGGCTTTGAACTCTTCATATTCATACCTCAACCTTTTAAGTACTGAGACAACAAGTATGTGGCCCTGTGTCTGGTTTGTCTCTCAAAACTGATAATTTATATAACTTTGATATGGTGGTAAAATATGCATAAATCCCATCTTAGGCATCCTTAAGGAGAGTCCATTAACATTACAGTACAGCCGCCACCCTGTCTAGGACTTGAACATCCTCAGCTGAGCCGCTGTTGCTCTCTAACTATCTGATAGTTATATTTCTTTTAAAGGAGAGAGAAATGTTGGAGGAAAGTATTGTTAAAAAGAAACATGAACGTCGGGCGGTGGTGGCGCACACCTGTAATGCCAGCACTTGGGAGGCAGAGGCAGGTGGATTTCTGAGTTCGAGGCCAGCCTGATCTACAAAGTGAGTTCCAGGACAGCCAGGGCTATACAGAGAAACCCTGTCTGGGGGGTGGGGGGTGGGGTGGGGGGAGAAAGAAACATGAACACTACCATGTTGACATTTTCTGACATAGGTGATACAGTTACAGGTCATAGTGACTTGGTCAGCAGTTGATAATAATCTTGTCCTCCTTCCAAACTATATTTTATTATAGGAATTTACAGTTGCTTAAAACTTAAAAGGAAAATACAGAGCTCTGATTTACCCAAAATAAATTTCTTTTTCTTTTCCTGAACTAAGATATTTTTTAAATTGAAATTAGTATTCAAAGTAATGGGTTTCAGTATGGTAGTGATGTAGATAGCAAGTGATTCTCTTGCCCAGACAAAGTCAGAAAGAGACAGAAAATCCCATTTCTTACTTAAAGGCCAGCCCAAAGCCCCAAGGGAAGGAAACATAATATGCCTGAAGACATGAGAAGGAAATGCAATGAGTAACTGTCCCATCTGTGAGATCCGTCCGCATACACTCCCTTGCTGGCTAAGCGTCTGCCCCATGGAAATCAGTTTCTTCATCTTTTAGGCATATTTTCCTTTCTTTTTGTTTTTGTTTTTTTTTAAAGCCATCCTAATAATGCTTATAGCAACATGGCTTGTATTAAAAAATAGTTTGATTTTTATATGAAGAAAAATGAATTTTCATGTATTGAAACTGAAATGTTATACAGTATTAAAATGATATATCAATAATCATTAAATTTCAGAGTACTCAATGGAAAAGTACAAAGATATATTTGGAAATTTAAAAGATGAAATTCCTATATATTGATAAATATAAAGTAATAGCAATCCAAGTAGGGTCTAATCTCCAAATAGGGTCCTCTTTAAAATTTGAAACCTTGCTTTGATCTTTGAGAGAGAGAGAGAGAGAGAGAGAGAGAGAGAGAGAGAGAGAGAGAGAGAGTGCGTGCGCGTGTGTGTATGTGCATGTTGAGACAGGGTCCTATTGTGTAGCCCTGACTGTCCTGAAACTCACTCAGTACACCAGGCTGGCCTCAGACTTACAGAGATCTGCCTGCTTCCCCTTCCCAAGTGCTGAGACGAAGGCACGCTTCACCACACCGGCTTTCCTCTTATGTCTTTAAGACAGGGTCTTTCACCAAACCAATAAGGTTAGGCTGGCATCCCAGGAGGCTCCAGGGGTCCACTTACCTCTGTCTCCCAGCAGTCGCGATAGACGTACACACTGCCAGATCTAGCTTTTTATACGCGTACTGGGGATCTGGACCCAACGTTCTCTTTGCAGATTAACCATTTATCCACTCACTGAGCCATCTCTCCAGCCCTAGTTCTGAACTTTTTTTATTTAGGCAGAGCTCTACATACTTCTGACATGCGTTCTTTTCTTCCATGTACAATATAAATCTTGAATTTGGAGGAAAGTAGAGATGCCATGACATACTTACAGGTTATTATTTATCCTCCTTACAATTTATTATTCCAGTGGCTCAATGCCCTTGACAATTAGGAGAAGATTTACTGACATGTCCTCTGAATAATTGCCAATTAATTTGAGATTAGATGCTCCAAGTACAGTATTCTTAATGGAATGTGAAGGTGGAGGCTTCTCTCATCCAAATGTCAGGGAACGCAGAGTAAATGTTAACTGGTGGCGTAGTTAACCCTGCCCTTTACACATTCACAGAAGAGAGGAGTGTCAGTCTTAGGATCATAAACCACAACTGGCTTGCTTAGTTGGAACCTAAGATCAATTATAAACTAGCCTTAATGATGCCACCCCATGTGTAAACCTCTGGTTTATCTTAATGGCGACTATAAATATATGCATCTGTGTAACATATAGGAAAAGAACCATTGCATCTCAAATGTTCTCTGGAATTTGCTTTGGACCCCAATAATGTATTTAGATATCACAGACCTCTTTGCTACCCATGGCTCAAATAGAAATGTTCAGTGCCTTTTGAATTTTTATTTAGTGTGTGTGTGTGTGTGTGTGTGTGTGTGGTGAGTGTGTCTGTGTGTCTCTGTCTCTGTCTGTGTGTGTGGTTCACTTCTATCCTGTGGGTTCACAAATACCTTTATCCACTGAGCTACCTCACTGGCTC